>JARHVA010000510.1:0-272500 GCA_037957365.1 Torreya grandis | reverse complement strand
ATAAGTAAATTAGTAATTCAAGAGAGATATATAGATGTAAACTTTGTATATCATTTGTGATAATAGAGATCCATCCTTAGCTCCTGACAGGACCCATATATAACCCTTAAATTTGAATTTAGGGGCTTATTAGCATGTGATGGAGATGACCCTAAAATACCAATGGTCATAAAAGATATCATTAATGACATAAAAACTTGAACCACTTTTAAAAGTTATGTTGAGATGCATTCCCTGGACATGGCCATAATATAGCCTTGTCTATGGAGTGCGGTCTTATCCAAAAGCCACAAGATAAAAAAATAAAGATATAATGAGATTAGGAATCCCCAAGGTAGATTTAAAAAGGTGAAATATAAATATAAAATACATTTAAATGATGAACAAGAAAAGCAAGCCTGAAACTTAAAATATATTATGTTAATAAGTTCTTCTTTCATCATTAATAGTCCTAGTAAACAAGATTATGCAAAATCTATATTTTGAAATAACTTGTATTAAGTTTAGATGTCAATAATAATATATCCTTAATGTACCAATGATTTTTCCCATCTAGACCAAAAAAAATCCTATGACTAACACCTGAGGTTTTAAAAATATAAATATGAAATTTATAATGAAACCTTAGAGAGAACACTATCATGATACATGACCAAACACACTAGGGTTTGAAACATTTTAATAATAGAAATAATAAAAATATTGGGATCAAGAAAATTAAACAAAATGAAACTTGGGATTTTGGATCTAGATATATGCAATGAACCTTATGAAATATAGAAAAATTGAAATCTATTAAAAAGAAGTAGATATTATCTTAGGATGTGTAATAAAATTTATATTCACCAAAATTTAATATAAATAAATGAATTATAACTAAATGTAACATAAATAAATGAATTGTATCTTCACTAAAAATTACAATAAATATATAAATATAATATATACATAAAATTATAAATATACAAATACAATATATACATAAAATAAAAAATGTAATAAAATTATAATGCTTGTGGCTAATGGTCCACTCCCACACAATACTTACATGACAATAATGAAATCATAACATTTGGTGCTAACATTACCCTCTTACATGCTAATTACATGACACTCACATAAAATTACCCCTTAGTTTTTTATCATTCTTCCCTTAAAAAAAAAAAAAAAACTAAAATGAACTTATGGTGAGTTAATTTTTTTTCATATATATATATATAATAAAAAATGTAATAAAATTATAATGCTTGTGGCTAAAGGTCCACTCTCACACAATACTTACATGACAATAATGAAATCATAACATTTGGTGCTAACATTACCCTCTTACATGGTAATTACATGACACTCACATAAAATTACCCCTTAGTTTTTTTATCATTCTTTCCTAAAATTAGAAAAAAAAAAACTAAAATGAACTTATGGTGAGTTAATTTTTTTTCATATATATATATATATATATAATTTTGTTTTATTTTTATATAATTATATTACTAAATATAATTATGAGATCTTAACCTAAATGCTTTGTTATTAATGTGCATCAAATCTTAGTAAATGTTATGAAATCCATTTGATTTTAAAAATCATATATTGACTATCATTTTCTATGTGTATTTTGTGATTTTTAGTAGCCCATTAGAGAAAGTAATAAAAACTTAATTTGCAATCAATTTTGTGATTAGTGATCATTCCTTATAGGAAAAAATATATAATTTTTATTTTTATTGTTCGTCGTTCTGTTAATATTAAAAAACAAAGATATTTTGGCCTTTTTTTGTCAATTGACCAATTTAGAGAAACAACTTTTTTAATTTATGTTTACCACTAAACTAATATATAAAAAACAATAAATCTTATTATATTTTCTATTTTTTGAATATTACACCTTCACCCTCTTCAACTTCTTCATCAATGATGTATTCATCTTCACCCCCATTTTCTTCTTCTTCTTCTATTAACTCCATTGTTGTTTTAATTACATCATCTACGATGTCCACAAAGGCTTGCACCCTCTTAATCCCTTTCTTCACCTATTCAATTTTAGATAGGGATAACATAAATTTTCCCTTCTTCTTTCTCTTTTCCTCAACTTCTACTTTTGCTTGCATGATCTTTGTTATTATCTTTGACTTTACGATTGGGTTGCTTGTGCCTCAATCATTTCCTATTCATGACAACTTTTTGTTTGCATATCTTTTCTCTTTTCTTATTGAATTTAGTTCTTTGTTTCCTTTCTAATCACAAATGCTAATGCTTTGGTATTACATTACACCAAATTATAATACAAATCAACACAATAACATTTCATTATTTTATTCATAAAATGTAATATATATTTATACATAGTAGATCTCCTAAATACAAGGAGTCTATACTTATCAAAAAAACCCTACAAATGTTCTATTGATCCTATCTTCACTCAACTACCTATTATCTCTCCTAAAACTCATCTTACGTGAGTGATTATTCGCGTACACAACTCTCTCTCTCTCTCTCTCTCTCTCTCTCTCTCACACACACACACACACACACACACACACACACACACACACACACACACACACACACACACACACACACACACACACACACACACACACACGAGTCATACAAATACACAACAAAACACACTCTTTTCATTAAACTCATGCCTATCAAGTATTTAAATTGCATTGACTTTGTCCCTAGATATTATAATGTGTAACCTTTATATTTAATATTTTACAATCTAGTTGCAAACTCTAAAACTTAATATTTTATAAAAATTAAGCACAAGTGTTCAAAACACTATGCCAAATAGGTAAAATCATGGCATAAGGTAAATCTAGCTAGATATAATAATAAACAATGATTTAGACCTACATATACCTGAAAGAAAGGGACTGAAAGTACCATGAATAGTAAATAGTCAATATAAATTAAGAGAAGGAAAGAGAGAGAAATAACAATTTTTTACTTACCTATACCCTAGAGTGAATTCTAATGCATTAAAAAAAGGTTCTTGTCTAATTTTGGAGAAAACCTATAAATTTTGTGTTGATTAGATAAGTTACATAATTTTACTATTATCGATGTTGGCCAATTACAATCAAACCATTATTTGATGGGCGAGTATGGATTTTTTTTATAATTATGGAAAGTTGCTATGATTCTATCATTATTGATCCTAGGGGACTAAAAATTTATAGGATGCTTAGTCAAATGAAATCACACATAGGCCTCACTCAGATTAATCCAACGATGTGAAGAGTTGCTAAAATGTATTCTTCTCCTCTTTTATGTAATCCTAATTTGCTAAAATATTATAATAATATATAAAATTCATAAGGTTAGTTGGCTCATTTCCCATTAGTTATTGCAGCTACATATCCCACATTCTTAAAATGAGGGTTCAATGTAGTTATATTACTTGTGAGTCTTCCCACCTAAGTGAAAGAAATTACTTCACCTCCTTTTCCTAGATAATCAAATTTAACTATATACTTTGTACTGCAAGCTTCTTTTGGTATAATTATGCAGCCACAAGACTCAAATGGATGATGAGGGACAAATTAAATAAATTTTCAATTCTCCTTAACATGTGTGAAAAATATATTATCAATGAAATTCTCATATAAATATCTTAGGTACGTGTATATATATAGGCTCAATTGAATTCAAAATAGGACACATTCATATAGAAGATGACCATGGAAAAGAGTGATAACTAAAAATTGAGGATCATGAAATTAGCACATGGAAAAAGGACCCACAAACAAAATGAATATAATCAACCATCACTGATTATGGAAAGAGAAAAACCCTAAAATAGTTTTCTTGACATTATGCAAACATTATAGGTCATATTGGGGTAAATAAATACTTGATATGTATGTTTTTAGGGATTATGAATTGAATTTTAGTATTATCATTGACCCAAGGTAAAAAAAAATTTAATTTGTAAGGAAACATGAGTCAATGGAAGATAATACATGGCCCAACACAAGGGGAAAGTGTACTAAAAAGAGCAAAACTTACAAAAATGAGCCAAATGCTCAAAAGCATGACAAAGACTTCAACTACATGGATTATACCAAAATTATGGGTATACATAATTCCCCACTTTAATGTATGTGGGCATAACAAAGTAAAACAAAAATAAGTGCATACTTGAATAGTACCTGATAGGGATAGAAGGATGAAGACTATATTATTGGAAGAGTTTAATTATGTTTTGATCTCAATGTATAGAATGTACCTACAAGAAAATACAAATGAAAATAAGTGTATCAATGTCATGTTATATTGATAATCAAAATCACTAAATTAAATAAATGAATTTTGGAAATAAGCAAAATAATGAATACACCTAATGCTACATGAACCATGTGATCATTCTTGGAACTCTGTTATTAAAACTTAAAAATAGAGTTGAAATTTGGGATTTAATGGCAAAGGGGAAAGTAGAGAGGGAAAACTCTAATTATTGATCAAATGAGTGGACTTAATTATTGGCTCAACTTGGTTTCATTGAACCAAGACAAAAACTTTACTTCTTGGCCAAAAAAGCAAACAAAATTATTGGCTCCACTTGGTTTCACTAAAATTTATAACTAGTGATAGTATAGTATAGTCACTCAAAATTGGACATGAATACTTGATAATTTCACTTTTGGACCTATTTCACTTTAATTGACTTGAGATCTTAATCTGAACTTATTTCACCACCTCATTATTTCATAAACACCTATGTGGACCTATTTATTTTATAAATACTATCTAATTCCTAAATAAATGTTCCAACTACTAAAAACACCTTTGAGCATCTATAAAGATGCTCCTAGATCCAAAATTAACACATTTACCTTAAGGAATAAAATTCAAGTAAAGGATAATATTGGTAAATGTTTCTGTCCCCTATGGGATGTGCTTGTCCTTAACCCTTCTAATGGTCACTTTTAAATTTGGACCCTCTCTTACATTTTGATCCATACTTTCAGGATAGGTAGCAACAAGTTTTCCCATTTTGGATTGTTATAAAGGCACACATAAGTCACATATATATAATTCTCAACCAAGTCCAAATATTATTTTATCCAACCTAAAGTAAAGCATGATCAACAATTGAAGTTATCTCTTGATGCATTTATATAGTCAAAGGATCACAATTTCATAAAATACTCTAAGTGGGAGAACTATGTAGGCTTGATTTCCCTCTTCAGAGTGTTGGATACATATTTAGTGATCACTGATCATGGGGTGATTGGAGTTAGTTTAACCATTACACTCCACCATTTTTATATTTATAGGTTTTCATTAAATACAAACCCTATTAGTTTTTAAAATTTGAATAAGTTATTTACAAGGCTTTTGCACACATACAAAGGTCAAATCTCTACATATAGAGCTAATTTAATGTCAAAAATAATTGTGACCTGGGTTCCAAATATTTAGTAGAGGACATGATCAACCAACTTAGGAATATAGTAGAAGTAAATCATATCCTTCGCCAACTTCAATCTCACTCACTGTGCCCTTTCAGAATCAATCATTATTATTCAGTTTTATCTATCTTTAAATTTCACATAGTTAGATCTTACATTATAAACATCTAAGTCTTTCATTTTATTCATAACTAGTCTCATTCGGTTGTACATTTTCAAATTTAGTATTTTTATTTTATTCTACTTGTCACAATTTGATTTATAGTATTCTCATATATTTTATTTAGTTTATATGAAGTATGGCTAATTTACCTATTAATTCCAAGTTCCAATAAAACATATTGTCAACCCAAATATTCTTTCAACTTTGCCAAAAACCCAAGGTATCTATTAGGTTTCCATTGGTCTCCAACATTCTTTCTAGGATTTTATAATTTTGTCTTAGTGTTTCATATTCGATCTCTAATTTCCCCTTTTCCTCTACACAAATCAAAAGTTTATATATTTCCTTATGGTTTCACCCTCATTTTACTATCAGGGTTTCCTTTCCTAGGCTTATAATTTATCATCCCACTTTTTTGTCTCATATTTGATCCATAACACCTCTATTTTAAAAATTATTACATAGTTTTCTTGGCTATTTTGAAAAAATCAAAAACTTGTTTTTGTTCATCAAAATACTATACATATTTTTTGGAATTTACAACTACTATTTATAGTAAAATTATCCTAGGGGACGAATGGTTTACCTATTTTAAAATTTATTTTTGGGTTTATCTATATATTTATTTTAATTAAAAACCACTCTTAGATTTCAAAAATACCTAACATATTTGAAGTGGTTGGTTCTTTAGTGTGCACATCTATAATAGCTATATGGATAATTCTTGGTGTATACTTTCTAATTCAAATAACGATTATTTTAATTGCATGGTGTCAGCTAGAAATATTTAAGATATTTCATAATTATGTAATAGTTTATAGAATACTAATGTACAATAAAATTAGGGGTGCAATAAATCATAATACAACTTCTATGTCTAATTAATCCCAGGTAACATTTATTGTCCCTCCTCAAAATGGTGATAGCTACTTTACCTCTAACTAGTTCTATGTTTTCACCTTCCCAAGAGTTATGATGACCAACCCTATAGTGCCAAATGAAATTAGCAAACACGTCCTTCTTCACCCCCAACAACCTCTCACATCTCCTCTTGATGGTATTTATATGCATATTCAATCATAAATACATAAGGCTTGTCTTGTGAAATGCTTCAAGATCAAATAGTCACTATGAGATAGCTCATAGAAAATTTAAAAAATAAAAATCAATATTTCAATTCAAGGATCACATCATTGGGACATATGACCACATACATAAGTAATCCATAGCATGCTAGTGTTAATCATATATCTACATCTCCAACTAGTTATTTTGTGCCTCAAATGATGTCATCTCAAGTATGGGGTAAAAATAAACATACATCTATAAATAGTGATTCAAAAAGTATATATATATATATATATATATATATATATATATATATATATATATATATATATATATATATATATATATATATATATATATTTCTAGTGGTATTCTAAGAGAAATGATTTGAAACAATTTGATCACATTAACTCCTATGCATCCTCTGAGGAGATCAAAATACTATTATGCATATCATATAATGCATGGGCATTATACAAGTTGTTTTTGGGAGTTGAAGAATAAAATATGAAGTATCATTGATAGAGGTGATTTTATAATAGATAATCAAGTAATCTACTCACATTATGATTTCATCTACTAAAGAACAAGTGCAAGTAGAACAAATGTCAAATTCAGAACAAGAAATGTTACAAATATAAAAGTTAGAGCAAGAAAAACTTCACAAGGCAAAATTAGAGCAAGCAAGATTATAAATGGAACAATATGAAAAATCAGTATTACAAAAAGAATAATTTAAAAATCAAAGGTTATAAATGAAACTATTAGAAAAAGATAAGTTATGAAAATAATTTATTTAGAAGGAACAATTACAAAACAAAAAGTTAGAACAACAAAGGTTACAAATGTGACAATAACAGAAGTTACAAAAAGATAAATTATTTAAAGATAAGTTGCAAAAACAAGCTCATGTTAAGCAAGAAATTATTTAAAAAAAATGTTTCTAACACATGATATTTAAAATTAATATATACATAAAAAATCTAATATTACTAGTATGGTTCTAAAGGAGGAAATGGCAATCCCTTCCTAATATCAAGAACCTTTCACTATCACTACTCACATAGATAGAAATAAATGTACCAATGTTAAGGTTATGGACTACCAATAATTAAATTTTTGTATACATAATTTATATATCTCTTAGATCACCTTCAACACATAGATAAGACTATTGCATCTATAACATGAGTGGGATCAATTTAGTTAAAAATAATGTTTGATTCAAAAGAGTGTTGTCTTCCATGCAACATTATTCCTATTATGAATGCATACAGTATTGTGCTTGGAGGATCATGGTTAAAATCAATTGGGGTAATATTTGATACAAATAAATGTTTCATTGTTTTTATCATGAATCTAAGGTCATTTCCAATTTAAAATATGGAACATCTTTACAGCAAGATAAAGAAAAGGAAAATATCTCTTCAGCTAATATTCAAGTAAAAATAACTAGTACCATCACAATAAAGACATATGATATAAGACACAAAAAAATTTAAAAATATAAAAATTTTAATACCACAATATGTGAAAGTTGGTTTTACATATATAGATACAAAATCTGACAAGATTATCATACCACAATTTCAAGATCAAGAGGATGATTATGCAAAAGATTGGTACGATACTCCTAATGACATAGAATATACATGTGGCCATCCCCTCATATAAAAGTACATATTTGATTATACATAGCTTCTTGTTTTACTTCATCATGTTATTTTTCTACTTCTTACACGCATGATTAATTTGATCAAATTCTTTTATCCCTTAGATCTTATTAGATTTTTGACATCTTGGCTCTTCTTTTTTACCTTCTAAATTTGACCAATTAAAAATAATGATCTATTCTACCATTTATCTTTCTATTTTTAAAGTATGCATTGATAAATTTATATTTTATGTCAATGAAAAAATTGACAATAAGGGACAGAACTGACTGTCATTACTGTCCTCAGTTGGTCGATCCTATCATCGGTAAATTTTCACACAAAAATCAAAATATGAGCACATAGAGCCTTAATATTACCAATTTTTAGATATTTCATATAATTATAGTATGAAAACCAATACTTATTCATTCTAAATATTTATTCTCCTCTAATATATTTCTCATACATGAAATATAATTCAACAAGTGTATATTTTATGAAAGGAGGATGTACAATCAGTCCTCTACATACATATTCTAGTCTAATAAATTTTCATCTATAATCACATATATAGTGGGGACATTTTACTCATAGATGATCATGCCACCATTTCTAGTGCATGTTTTGATCACTCAAAGTCGGTCATGAATACTTTATTCTGTTAATTTTGGACCTTTCCCACTTTAATTGACTTGTGCACTTAATTTGTACCATTTTTGACACATCACTCTATCTTAAACACTTGTATAGAGATTTTCCTTTTCTAAATTTTTATGTCACTCAAATAAATTTTATTATTTTTAAAAGCACCACTTTGCATCTATAATACCAATCTAAGACCTAAATTTCAAATGTTACCTTCATGACAAGATTGACCCATAAGGATAATAGTGGTAGTAGGTTTTATTCCCTGTGGATTGATTTTGTCCTTAGTCCTCTAACAATTAATTTTTAAAATTAAACGCTCCCTTACTTTGTGATCTATATTTTTATGATTCTTAGGATGTGGTTTCCCCTTTTGGATTACTATAAAGGCGCACTTGAGTTATTTATTCTATCACTTGGAAATTTTAATATACAGACATATTTACACTACTCACATTGAGCAAAGCTTACATATTCTTCCTAGTTTTGATTATAATTATTTTAAATAATCCTTAGATAAGTTACAAACTTATTTGATTTGAGTCAAATCAAATCATGATCAATCATTCAATCCATTTCTCTATGCATTCATATATTCAAAGGAACAAGATTGCACAAATGACTCTAATTGGGAGAATTGCATGGGATTAAATTTTCACTTTAGAGTATTAGATATTTAGGCAACGTTTAGTCATCATGGGATGATTGGGATCATCTCAACCTAATTATACTCCACCTTTTTCTATTTACAGGTTTTTAATCATTGTAAAACCTTAGTAGGGTTTCAACTTTGGATAATTCATTTGTAGGTCTTATGCACACTTTTGAAGGTCAAATTTATGCATATAAACTTAATTTAAGCTCTCACACATGATTTGGCCCAAGTTATTTTTCATCAAAATATAGATTTGACCTATATAGGAATCTAGTGGTAGTCCATCATGTCCTTAATTGAATTCATATCCTTCAATAGTTTTAGTTCTCACTTCTAGATACTCATAAGGTTAGTTCCATATTTTATGTTTCATCCATTTATCAATTATCACAGTTAGATTTTAGATATAAATAGATAAAATTTTTAGCTCATTTCATAGTTAGCCTTCTTTAAATTTATTGCATTATGTCAAATTCGGTATTTTAATTTCATGTGTCTTGTTGAAATTTCATTTACATCATTATTATTTATTCCATTCAATTTATCTAAATTAGGGTTAATTTATCTATTAATTCAAACTCTAGTAAAACATTTTGGTGAAGCCAAGTTAGTAACACACTTTTATTGGTTAATAAAGCTTTTTTTTTCAATAATTTCTTATACAAATTATCCTAGGGTTTAGATAAATTCCTAAACATTGGAAACTAAAATAGTTTTATTTTAACCTTATATCTAAATCTGATACTAAAAGAACTTACTTGAAAATTCAGATATAATTGTTGACTATGAACACACTTTAGTTTATCCTCAGATCTAATATATGACACTAAAATTTATTATTTTTACCTTGGATTTCATAATAATTTACTAATATCCATACATAGAAAAACCCTTTTGTTTCTAACATTTCATTTTTTGTTTTTGTTTGTAACATCTTTTCCATGTTACTTTTTTATGCCATCTAAAAAACTTATTTCTCATATTCCTTTAAGAAGAAGTGTTATGTTAATTAAGATCCCTATTGAGCATATTTAAATTCATTTGACCACTGTTAAAATGGATTTTACTAATGCAAATGTTAGTTCCTTGTATTTTTATGAATAAATTTCTCATGAATATTTCCAAAAAGATGATCATAATGAATAAGCTAATCAAGATGATCAAAATGCACAATATATTCATGAAGGCTCAAATACTAAAAGAACTTACTTGTAACTTCAGATATAATTTTTGACTCTGAGTGCACTTTATTTTATCTTCAGGTCTAATATATGACATTAATATTTATTCTTTTGACCATGGATTTCATAAGAATTTACTAATATCCATACACAAAAAAAACCCTTTTGTTTATAACATTTCATTTTATGCTTTTGTTTGTAACATCTTTTCCATATTATTTGTCTATGCCATCTAAAAAACTTGTTTCTCATATTCATTTAAGACAAAGTTCCAGGTTAATTAAGACCCCTATTAAGCACATTTAAATACATATGACCATTGTTAAAATGGATTATACTAATGTAAACTTTAGTTCCTATTATTTTAATGAATGAATTTCTTGTGAATATTTCCAATAAGATGATCATAATGAATAGGCTAATCAAGATGATTAAAATGCACAATATATTCATGAAGGCTCAAATAGGATTCATCCTAATGAACTTAATAAAGTAGATCAGAAAAATGCCACAATATATACCTTAAATCATTGAAGCCCTTTTATCTTATAAAATATCATAAAAATTAAAAAAAATCACTTTTAATGTACAACAAGAACCACTCTTCACATTGTAAACCCTATCATATGTGTTACTACTCCTATTATTGATATTTGTATTACATATAGCCATTTAGACTTGGGGACAACACAATTTTTATAAAAAATATATATGCCTATGCCTAACCAAGTGACTCATACATGACCTTTGATATCTATACATCCCACATCACCTACTTTGCCTATTGTACAATTCCTCAAGCAAACTATTGTATTTTTGCATGCACTAAGGTGTTGTAGTTAGAACAAGGTATGAAAAAATATATCCAATCATTATATTCATAATATTTACTTCATAATTCATTAGCACATGATATTGCATCATATTCTTTACCTATAATATTTTTAGCTCCTAACCTTCCACGATATGAAGGTAAAGGACACCCAATACATTATTTTAGATATTTTCTTGTAGTGTGTTTGGATTATGCTTTCAATGAAAAATTACTAACAAAGTTGTTACCAAGAATATTAAAATATTATGCCTTGTATTGGTTTTATAATCTACCAGTTCAATTAATCAAAGCATTCAGTCCACTAGCAAATCAATATCTTAAACATTTTACTATTAGCATTGATGAAAAACTTTCTTATGCATAAATTGTTAAACTTAAGCATGAAAATAATGAGCCTATCATTAATTATGTACTTCATTACAAGACCATGCTTTATAAAATGAGTAACACATTGATATAAAATGAATTAAATTATATTTTCAAACAAAATTTTCTTTCACCTTTGCATGAGTCAATTGTTTTTAATAAATTTAGATCATTTGAAGAATTTTTTTTTTTTATAATAAGAGAAATATAAGTTAAGATTTTTTCTTTGAACAAACTCAAGTATGCACCCACATCTACTTCAAATTCCAAAATGAAGTTTCAAAGTAAACCATCTTAAAATTTTAACCCAATAGATATTAAAGCAGATGCAAAGATTAAAATTTATGTTATTTATCAACTTGCTAACAAGATTATTTTATCATATCAACTAAGGAGGTAATTTTATAAGTTACCACACAAACCTTATATTTTTTTGTTAAATTTACTTGAGTGCAATCTTATTACTCTACCTCCACCTTTCGATATTGGTATGTGTAAACCAAAAGGTAAATACTCTGATAAAATTATGATTGTTATAGATGCAATGGTCATTATAATAACATATTTTTAAATCTCAAACACATTATTCAAGATCTTATTGACAAAAATTTCATTAAATTAGGCACTCACATAGAGTAAACTAAGCCTCAATATAATGAAAATTTTAAGTTTAATATTTTCAATGAGCCATTTATAAATCATGATACAAATAAGGATAATTTAGTAATGCATCACAATTATAATATTTATCCACCTATTGAGTCATTTGATCATCCATTAGAAAAAATTATTGGTATAATTATTCAAAATACTCAACCACATCCTATGAATAATTTTAATGACAGTGAGATATTGGAATATTATTTTGATTGTCATGATTTGTGTATTCAAGATTATATTGATCAACAACCCATTCGTAATGTGCTAGATGATAATATATCAATTGAAAATGTATGCACAATGATAATTCTTCATTCATTAGGTTATACACAACATGACATACAAACAACTTCTAAAAGTGTCAAGACATTAAATGGAAAACTACAAACCATTTTGGGACATATTGTGGTATATCTTCAAGTGGGTTTTGCTATGTTGTCTCCTTATTTTATATATTTACCATAAAATGGGGTCTTTTATATGATATTTGGATGCCTTTGGTTGAAAAATATCTGTGATGTATATTCTATAGTACATAAAAACCTAAATTACATTCATTGCAATCAAGTTGATACAATTTCAAGAATAAAAAATGAGTACCCTCTACATCCTATGGTACCTCTTCCACCCCATCCATCACCATAGTTAATGATACATATATGCAAAAACAAAACCCATTTTTAGTTTTTGTGCCTAAGAAAAATAATTTTATTTAACCAAGTCATAAAAATTGTAAATGGTTCAAAATCAACCAATGTAAAAATCAATTATATCAAAAAAGGGTCTCTAATTATCAACTATCACAATCACATGCAATATCTCCTAAAATAGTGATACACATAGATCAAAATGTTCCTAATAGGTACAACATTTGGAACAATCTTATACTAGTCCTCACTATATTTCACATCATTATACATCTCTTAGAGCTTCTCCTTTTACACAATATTACATGAGTAATGATCTAAATATTTTTATTATAGCACATAATACATATTTTTATTCTAATATATACACATCTAACACATTTAATTCAAGGAAAGCAATCTATTTACTACTTGTCACATATTGTTATGATTCTCATATTGATGGGATTATTAGTTAGCATTTTGTATTTCTAAAGTTTTTAAAAATTCAAAAGCATTTCAAAAAATTAAAAAATAAAATAAAATTATTGTACATAACTTTTTGAATATTGCATCATGTTTTATTATTTCTTGTACATGTGGATGATTTGATTAATTCTACTAAGCCCTTGTTTCTTGTTGACTTGTTTTTTTTTTTGCTATTATTTTTCACTTTTTAGATATGAATAATTCAAAATAGAGATCAATTATGCAAATTTTTCCATTTATTTATTTATTTATTTTTACAGCTTACACTAATAAAATTGCATTTTTTTGTCAATGAAATAATTGACTAGTAAGAGACAGGGATGACTACCATTACTATAATCAGTTGGTCGCTCTTGTCATGTGCAACTTTTTAACCTAGAAATATAAAAATAGAGCACATGGAGCCTTAATTTTGAAAAAAAAATTGTCTTTTCACTTCGTTTCATTATGAAAATCATTACTTATTCATAAAAGTTCTTTATCTTCATGTGCTATATTTATTATACATTTTAAAGACTTTGACAAGTGTACATTCAATGAAAAATGATGTAAAATTAGTCTTCTACATACATATTCAATGTCCTACATATTTTCAAGGTTATAATTTACATATAGTGGGGAAATATTACTCATACATGGCCATGCCATCATTTACAACTTTGCATTAACATATGTCACAAATTATTCGAATATATTTCCTTTCTTCTACTTCTAAACCTTTATTTATCACTAGTTTCTATTATTTAACTAGTTTAAAATATGTAAAAATATTAAAATATTTTAAATATATTAAAAATTTAAAATCATGGCCTGATCATGATTAGACATTTAGTTTACATAATTGTCATATTCTACTTATCTCATGATTAGTAGATAACATATTCTTTTTCTATCACACATATATTTTATTGGTATTCATGATTGTTATGAGAACATATAGATTTACTTATAGCCTTGCTAAATTGAGGGCATCTTATCCATAGATTACAATATTTTTAATGTTATAATTCTATGAATCTTATATTTTTGAGTTAGAATATATAAAATTACTCATAGCCTTTCTAAATTGAGGGCATCTTATCCATAGATTACAATATTTTTAATGTTATAATTCTATGACTCTTATATTATTGAGTTATATACTATTTACAAATGTCTTTCTAACATCTCTATCTTACATAGTGTATATGAATATATTATTTTATAGGATATGATCACAGTACATATACATGGTTTATATTACATTTATAGTTCTATGTTCCATTGATGTTATTACTTATACATATTAGATCAGAACTTGTTTATCTATTATGTGTGGCCCTTGACCCTTATGTACAAATTGATTGAACATATCAATGAGATCTTATTTGGTATATGTGACATTTGAATGTGTCCATTTACTTTGGCCTTTGGCCCTATCTTTTTTTACATTTTAACATTTAATTTTTTTATAACATCATTTATGTCATTGTCATACAAATATTTACATTCATTATATTTAAACACATTCCATATTTACGGCCTTGGCCTTTTTATATGACATGTACTTGTTGTATTTGTGTGCTTGATTGAGCTTATTAAGTTTGATAAGTGACATGATCTATATCATGCACTAATTACTACATGAAATACTAATTCTAAATTATATCATTATGATCTTCATTGATATACATTTTTATAGGTCTTATCTCTTATGTTATATAAGTGGTTCAAATGATGCATATCTTAATATGTTAACATACATTTCACATATTCTATAGTATTCAATAATTACATTTTATTTTCATGTTGTAATTAACTTTTATTTTGATAAGAGTGACTTTCAGGATCAAATTATCTCACCTCAAAAAGGGGTCATTTCAATGGTATTTTCATACATAATATAAGCCTTTTAAAAATAAAAAATAAGTTTTGGCATAGATTACAATCTCAAAATAACTTAAAATTTAGTCACTAGTGTAGATTATGGGGGCATATGTCATGCATATACACTCACATTACAAATATCAAAGTATAAATTCATATAGTTTTGAGTACATGATACAAGTGCATACACAAGTTTCAAATATACTTCACAAATTACATTTGTATAGTTACATATTCTATATTTATCATTGGGTTGTGATACAAAGTCATGCACACTATGCTATTTTTCAAAATCTTAATACTATTTTTTTAAAGATATGGTAGGGGGTGGATTCTCTCCATTCTCTTTTGATCATGCATTCAAGAACTAAATGGAAAATAAATTTACAAGCCATATGTTGTAGTTGATTTAATTAAAGTGCATAATACATAACTTAGAGCTTTAGTGCCCTTTAGCATTATATCTATAAATCCATTATAGATTTCAACCCATTTTACATCTTGGGTTTACAAAGACTAGATGAGTTAAATTGAGGTTTCTACATCCCTTAGTGAGTTTTATTTTCTATACAAGTTCAAATTCAAATTTAGGGTTTAATCACCCTTAAATTTTCCATTGGTTCAATTAAAGAACAAATCTCTCCAATGCTTTAGGGAAGCATCATCTTCAAGTAAAATCATAAAATCAACATTGGTTTCATACATACATGTAGCTTCCTCCCTTACTCTCTTTTCAAAATCAAATTTTCAAAGTTTATGAAAGTTTCCAAATTTATAGTTCAAGATTTTTCAACTTTCAGTTTTCAAAAGAACAAATTAATTACTTCATATGTTTTACAAGGTTTTATAGCTTACAGTGCCATGTATGATTGGATTACTATCTTAAAGACAAAGTGTGTCATAACACACTAAGGTATATATTTATTTTAATCTAATAATTTCATTTATAAACTAAAGGGGGGTAAATATTATCACTCAAATTTGATCATAAATACTTGATGATGTCATTTTTGGCCCTTCTCCACTATATTTAACTTGTGCACTTAATTTGGACCTATTATGACACTTCAATCTATCCTAAGTACTTGTATGGACCTTTTCCATTTCTAAATTTTTATGTCACATAAATAAAAGTCTTAATATCTAAAAACACCCCTAAGCATGTGTATAGCTAATTCAAGACCCAAATTTCAAAAATTACCTTTCAAGTCATGATCAACTGGTAGGGACTATAGTGGTAGTAGGTTTTGTCCCCTATGGGTCAATTTTTTCGTTAATCCTATAATGGATAGATTTTAAAATTAAACCCTACCTTAATTTTTGATCTATGTTTTTAGGATTCCTAGTATGTGGTTTTCCTTTTGATTTATTATAAAGTTACACTTAAGTCACTTATTAGATCACATGGAAATTTCAATACAAAGACATATTTACACTATTGCATATTGAGAAATTTACTATTTTTTCTCATTATGATTCTAATCATTTCAAGTAATCCTCAACCAAGTCACAAACCTATTTTATCTAATATAAAACAAAGAATGATCAAATATTCAATCTATCTCTAGATATATTCATATAGTTAAATGAGCACAATTGCACAAAGCACTCTAAGTGGGGGAACTACATGGGATTTAATTCTCTCATTGGAATTTTTGATACATAGGTAGAATTTATTCATCATGGAGATGATTGGGGTCAACTCACCCAAATTAAATTCTACCTTTTTTATTTTCAAGTTTAAAATCATTGTAAAACCCTAGTATAGTTTTAACTTTGGAGAAGTCATTTATAATTTTTGCGTGTTGGGATTGTTCACACATGTAAATATAAAAAACTATATTTTAAATTTGATATAACTTTCCAAAAAATGTAATAATGTATTATATGAAATTAATTGATTTACAAAAGAGGTAAAATCTTATAAAGTTTTCACAGGGTGGTTCCACTACATGACCCAACTAACTCTCTCATGAATTAATTAACTTATGTTTAATACTAAATACTTTATTACTAGTATAATATTATACTAAAAAAATAATAATAAATAAGATTAAATCAATCGACCCAACAAACCCCCTTGATCCAATAACGGGTATAAAAGATAATCTAGAGCTATGACTATGAAGACATCAAAATTATCTACTAAAACTACAACTCACACACCGTACATCATGGTACTGATCAAAACTAATTTTGTTTCATATAGAAGTCTGACTTGCAAGTTGTTTCATAAAGGCTAATAAACATGATCAAGTCCTTATCATCCTATATGATTATCATATTGTACTATAGTTGAATATGATCAAGGCATGTTTAACCACATCAATACACATAAGGTTTCACATAAAAACCCATCCAATTGACTACTCAATATTGTGTGTGCCACACCTCCCTGATATCCAACACACACTGATACACCTTTACTCAACACTATGGTGCTAATAACTCCTATGTCAACTCATAAAATCATTGAAAACTAATCGAATGCCATGTAGTATCTTCCCCTATTATACAAGAGGTGAGAATCCCTTATAAAAAACCAAAAACAAAGTGAAGAAAACTAAAACTAAAAATGAATTAGGCATACTATTGCTACCAAAATTACCATTCAAATATTTGGTTGAAACTCTGAGTGAATATCCAACTAGATAAGGGGAATAGTCCTCTAGCATCTGATGAATCCTCCATCATCTAGTGTGACACTTATAATTTTTCAATCATAAGGATCATGATGGACCTATAAATGACTAGATGTTCTTTGATAACATAATTGTGGGATAACATTATAAAACTTTTCATTTTGAAGGTGTTAGTTTCTACCAAAAATACACCTATATACACTATTTTCAATACATTTATCACAAAATTCATATAAATAAACTTTAAATTATAAAATTGACCATTTTGATGTCTTTGTAAAGTCTAAAAACCTATAAATTGACTAGTCATCTAACCACCTTTAGATAAAATAGTGATTTGTATAAAAAAGTGTTGCAATATAGGCAACTCAATGATGAATGCATTCAATTATAACCAAATTAAAATTTGAAATAAATTATACTTTATTACTAGTATAATATTATACTAACAAAAACATAAATAAATATGATTAAATCAAGCAACCCAACAAACCCCCTTGATCCAATAATGGGTATAGAAGATAATCCAGAGTTATGAATATGAAGTCATCAAAAGTATCTACTACAACTGCAACTCACACACCATACATCATGGTACTGATCAAAACTATTATTATTTTATATATAAGCTTGACTTGCAAGTTGTGGTATAAAGGCTAATCAACATGATCAAGTCCTTATCATCCTCTATGATTATCATACTATACTATAGTAGCTCATGATCAAGGCATGTTCAACCACATCAATACACATAAAGTTTCACACAAAAATCCATATAATTGACTACTTAGTATTGTGTGTGCCACACCTCCCTGATATCCAACAAACATTAATAGACCTTTACTCAACACCATGGTGTTATTAACTCCTATATCAACTCATACAATCACTGAAAACTAATTGAATGCCATGTAATATCTTCCCCTATTATACGAGAGGTGAGAAGCCCTTATAGAAAAAACAAAAATAAAGTGAATAAAAATGAAACTAAAAATGAAATAGGCATACTATTGCTACCAAAATTACCATTCAAATATTTAGCCTAAACTCTAAGTGAATATCCAACTAGATAATGGGAATAGTCCTCTAGCATCTGATGAATCCTCCATCCTCCAGTGTGACACTTATAGTTTTTCAATCACAAGGATCATGATGAACCTATAAATGACTAGATGTTCTTTGATAATATAATTGTGGGATAACATTATAAAACTTTTCATTTTGAAGGTGTCAGTTTCTATTGAAAATACACCTATATACACTATTTTCAATACATTTATCACAAAATTCATATAAATAAACTTCAAATTATAAATTTGACCATTTTTATGTCTTTGTAAAGTCTAAAAACCTATAAATTGACTAGTCATCTAACCACCTTCAGATAAAATAGTGATTTGTCTTAAAAAGTGTTGCAATATAGGGGACTCAATGACGAATGCAGTAAATTAAAACCAAACTAAAATTTGAGAAAAATTATACTTTGGATCTTTGAACTATTGACCTCTCCACTTACATGTGTATTCATAAAATTTTATTAGCCAACTCTTCTTTGATCAATTTGTAAATATAAAGGGAAAATGTTTTATTTATCCTTAATTTTTTGGAATTGAAAAATAAAAAAATATATATATACATGAAAATATAAATTACTTACCTTTTTCCTTACATGTAAAAAATCTACCACTTGGTAGGATCCAAGATAATAAAGAACATTGGAAAAATAAACATAAATCACAAATAAATCATATATTAATTGCTAGTGTTTTACTTCTACACCATATTGTATTTTTTAGTACTTCCATCTTACTCCTTTAGAATCATATCAAGGGCATAAAAATGGTGATTGGTGAATAATTGAAGGTTTTTTATGGTAGAAAATACCTTCATGTTGCGTTTCTAGGTTGTTTAGAGACTGTATAACTACTACATAAAATAGTTTGGGCCATATGTATGCTTATCCATATGGTAAATTGAATTCTATAAAAATTTAGAGCCATACTCATGCATTTAAATCAGGTTTTATGGATCACAATGTATTCAAAAAAATTAAAACTCCATTGAAAACTAGTTTGGGTGTAAAATTTGCTTTCAATATGTTTAGGCCATACAATGTCTATTTTCTTACTGTAAAATGACTTCAAACTGACCTATTTTGCCATATAAGATAGATATTTGGATGTTTTAGAAAGAGATATTATTCAAATGTGTGTTTATTCCATGGCATAGGCCATATAGATGGTTTTGTTTTTACTAAAACTCTGAGTGACAAGTTGTATAAAATGTCTTTTAAGTCATTATTTTGTTTCTGAAATATGAAACTTTCAAAAACATTTAAAAAACTTTTTTTAAAGTTCCATACCATTGGTAAAAAAAAATTATTGCTCTCTCTCCTTCATTTGAAAAAATAGACTTTATGTAAACTCATTCACCAATAAATTCTTTTTAACCCACTTTGATACCATTATTGGGACCACTCACATAGGTAATATGAAAAACTATATTGTAAGTTTGATAAAACTTTCCACAAAATGTAATAATGTATTATATAAAATTAATTGATTTACAAAGGAGGTAAAAGCTTATAAAGCTTTCATGAGATAATTCCACTATGAGAACCAAATAACTCTCTTATGAACCAATTAACTTACATTTGATACTAAATGCTTTATTACTAGCATTAAACTATACTAACAAAAACATAAGTAAATGTGATTGAATCAACTAACTAATCATTACACACACTTCTGAAGGTCAAATATGAACATATAGACCTAATTTAAATTATTGCACATGATTGTGACATAAGTTCTTATTTTTTAGTAAAATATAGAATCAATATGTAGAGGACTATAGTGGTAGTCAATAATGTCCTCAGTTGGTCATTTATTTCCTTCAAAAAATTCATTTCTCATTTTTGGATACTTATAGGGTTAGTTCTAAAAAATTTATTTACATTGTTAGTCGATCAACATAGATATATTTTAGATAGAAATAACTAATTTTTTCATTTCATTTCATAGTTACCTTCTTTCCATCATTTTCACTGTGTTGAATTCAAAATTTTACTTTCATTCTACTTATTGAAAGTTTATTTACAACATTCTACTTTATTCCATTCAATTTATTTGAATTAGGGTTAATTAACCTATTAATTAATATTATATTAAAACACATACCTCACATTGACACATGTTTTAGATTATTCATATCCCTCTCCTTTTTGTTACTTTTAAATGATTTCTTATCAATATTTTCTATTGTTTCGAGTTTTAAAATTTAAAAAGTACCAAAAAAATCAAATATGCCAAAATTCAAAGACATTTTGAACATTCTAAAAATTCAAAAATAGGACCTAAACATGATAGACATCTAGTTTCATATTATTTATCTTATACTTTATAGATAGTGTACTATTTTCCTATCACACATGCATTTCATTGGTATTCATGAGTGTTATGTAGGTCATACATATTTTACATGGATTAAGGTGTTGGACTTGTCTCTACCTAGTAGCCTTGCTAAACTAGGTGTATTTTATCCACATGTTATATTATTTATAAGTGTTATCATTATATGACTCCTATATTATTGAGCTACACACTTTATAAATGTCTTGTTAACATCTATATCTTACATTGTGTACATGGATATGTTATTTGCTAGGATATAATCACATTACATATAGATGGTGTAGATTACATTTCTAATTATATGTTCTTTTAATGCTATTAATTTTACATACTATATTAGACTCTTGTTTGTATATTATATATGGCCCTTGGCCCTTGTGTGAAATTGTTTGAACATATTCATGATATCTTGTTTGGCATGTGCAAAAATTGAACATGTCTATTATTTGTGGCTCTTGGCCCTTTGTTGTGTGTGACATTTGAACATGTCCCTTATTTTTAATATTACTCATATCCTTTGAATGTGTCCATGGGCCTTGAGTGCATAATTATTACTTATCTGAAATTTGAACATGTCCCTTGTATGCAACCTTAGATTTATTTTATGACATTTCAATTATTGGTTTTGTATTCTTGTTGTTATTTTTAAGTTTGATGAGTGCCATGATCTATATCATATACTAACAAATGCATATCCTACTAACTCTATATTATATTACTATGGACTTCATTGATACATTTATATAGGCCTTGCCTCATGTGTTACATGAATAATTTAAATGATATATCTATTCCTATGTTGACATACTTCATATATATGTTGCATTATAAAAATAATTATATTTTACTACATAAAATATAGTTAAATTTTCTTTTGAGATGAATGAATTTTAGAATCAATTCCCTCACCTAAAAATTGGAGAATTTTTAGTGGGATTTTTATACATGAGATAAGCCTCTTAAAGATAAAAACTTGAATTGGTATAAAATACAATTTCAAAGTTTTTAAAATAGTTCAAAATTTAGTCATTGGTATCGATTATGAGGGCATGCACCATGCATATGCACTCACATTGTAGGTCAAAGTACAAACTCATACATCTTTGAGTGTATGATATACATTCATGCATAATTTTTCAACAAAATTTATGATTCACATCTACATTAAATTATATATTCTACATTTATCAATGAGGGAATGATACAAATTCATTCACTCTGCTATTTTTCAAAATTCATGAGGCATGATATAGATTCATCCCATGGTTTTTATACCACTTGACATCTAACGACCTGGTAGGAGAATAGATTTTATCCATTATCTTTTGATCTTTCATTTTAGAAAAAAAGTTATAATTGAATCTATAAGCCATCTGCAGTGGTTGATTTATTTAAAGTGTGTAATGCATAACTTGGAGGTTCAGTGGCCTCTAGCATTCTTTATTACAAATCCATTATGGATTCCAATCCATTTCACATCTTGGGGTTATGAATACCTATAGAATAAATTGATGTTTTGCATCCCTCAATGGGTTTTATTTTCTATACAATTTTAGTTCAATTTTAGGTTTGATCACCCTCCAATACACCATTCATTTAGCTAAACAAACTAACCTCTTCAAGAGATTCATAGGAACCACCAACTCTCTAATGCTTCAAAGAATCATCATATCCAAACAAATTCAAAATAGAAACATTTATTTCACAAATATAGTTGTAATCCTTCCTTGTTATTTTCAATCTTTTCAAATTTAGATTATATTTCAATTTTTAGTTTCACATATGAGCAATAACGACTTTTACATCATTGCAATATTTTCCATAGAAAACCTCACATGATTTGGAGCTTATCCCAAAGGTAAATTTTGTTTTACACACTCAATTATATCTTTATTTTACTCTCGTAATTTTATTTTTAGACTAAAGTAGGGGGGATAAATGTAGTCACTCAAATTTGGACATGAACACTTGATAATATCAATTTTGGCCCTATTTCACTTTAATTTACTTAAACTCTTTATCTATACCTATTTCACCATCTCATTGTATCCTAAGCACATATGTGAGCCCATTTATTTTATAAATTATTATCTCATGCCTAAAAAATGTTTTAACTACTAAAAACACATTTACGTATCTATATGGACACTCATGGACCCAAAAGTTACATGTTTCCCTTAAGGACAAAAAAGTCTAGTAGGGGACAATAGTGGTAGATGTTTTTCCCCTTATGGAACATTCTTGTCTTGAACCCTTCTAATGATTATTTTAGAAATTTTAAACATCTCTTATAGTTTGGTCCATAGTTTTATGATAGGTAGCATGAGATTTTACCCTTTTATATTGCTTTAAATGCAAAAGTCACATATTATACCACTTGTAAATTCAAATGAAAAGGCATACTGACACTATTGTACATTTATAAAAGATTATCTATTCTTCCCAATTCAAATGAAGCACTCCTCAACCAAGTCCATTTTTTTTATCTAATCCAAATCTAACCATGATCAATTATTCAATCCATCTCTAGATGTATTCATATAGTCAAAGGATCACTATTTCACTAAACACTCTGAGCGAGTGAACTACATGGGCTTGATTTCCATATTTAGAATATTAGATACATAAGCATAGATCAATCATCATGGGGTTGATTTGAGTCAGATCATCCCATTACACTCGACCCTTTTTATATTTTAATTTTTTATAGTCCTTGCAAACCCTATTAGGTTTTCAACTTTAAATAAGTTATTTATAATTTTTTCACACATATACAAAGGTCAAATCTCTACATACAAACATAATTTTAACTTATCACAAATTATCATGACCTAAATTCCTAATTTTTTTAGTAGATGACAAGATTGACCAACTCAAAATTGTAGTGGTAGTCGATGTTATCCCAAACTAGAAGATCTTATCCTTCACCAGTTTTAATATTAATCTCTATAAAATTGTAAAATCAATCTATGCTAATTAGTTTCAACCATTTGTATGTTTCAAACAATCATATCTTAGACAATAAATAGCTAAGTCTTTCATTTTTTTCATAGTTAGTCTTCTTTCATTCAATCATACTTTATTGAATTCTATATTTTTATTTCATTTTACTTGTTTAAAGTTGATTTAAAATGTTCTAATATGTTTTAGTTTATTTGAATTAGGTTTAATTCACCTATTAAATATAATTTATGATCAAACAAATAGTCTAGATAGATGATTCAATTTTTGGGTGAGGGCTGGTTTTATTTCTACATATCACTCATCTGAAAAGAAAGATTCATGCATACCAAGTATAACATAGATAAAAAAATAAATTTTTAATAATCATGAAAACTCAAGTACAATATTGAAAACATAGAAATATAAAAAGATGTGATTATATAAGTCCAATATGTAATTTGTAACCCATTAATAATATGTTTACGTAGAATCATGAAATCTAAGGATGAATGGAGAGTGAAGGGCAATGGTATGCCCCCTTTTAGCAATGAATAAGAGACAAATGTTATGTCTATGTGTAAGCATATAAAATTATGTCATTTTTAAGGCTTAATAGTGATATTAACCCATGTGAGGTTGAAAAATGGGAGGGTGGAGTACAAATTATATGCTTTGATAATACCATGATAAGAGGGACAAATAATATGATATAATATGGACAAGGTATTGTAAATACTAAAATCTAATATATGGTACTTGATAATGAAAATCTTGACACATATTTATCATCCATGACTTGAGCACATAAACAAGGTCATAATCCACTATTCTCTCACACTTTCAAGTTATCTTATGAGTTGACATGTCCATTATATTACTACACACCTATTGTTTCAAGCTTACTTAATATAGTGCACATACATCTCCAAACCTTTAATTTAGTATGCTTATACATAACTTATCTCTACCACATTCAGTCTATATTTATAACTGATACTGGCCTAATCTAGTTGGTATTGACCCTCTCCCAACAATGGATATTGTTATTCACTCTAATTTACTCCCTCTCATGAAAGACCCATGAGATTGAGCATTCCTTAAAAAGGGGAAAGTGGGGACAACTATAGAATTTCATCCTCCATTTTAGGACTGATCTATGATCATCCCAAGGAACATATATAGGTATTAGACTTCACAAATAGAGTCTGCATGAATAGTCTCCAAGAGAAGCACCATCACCATTGAAATTTCAACCCAATGCCATGCATGTAGGTCAAATATTGTTATGAAAACTTGAGTATTGGGTTTATTATTTATAATCACAAGGGGAAAGGGAATTTTAATTCCACAAAATAAACACAAAAGAGAAGGAAGGGTAAGGCAGAAAAGGGGAGCCTCTAAGTCTAAAATGACCTTAATGCACTGGTCATTGAACCAAGTGACTCTACCATAATTATACCACTATAGATCAAGTTTCACTAAAGTTATACTCCAATAACAAACAATTGGAAGAGTTTAAGGAAACTGAAAGTATGCTTTCAATGTGAGCTCTCACTAATGATGAGTACTATGGGTTTACTATTAAAAACACATAAACACCATATAAGAATTTGTAGATTGACACACAAATTATCAGAATTACCAAAGGGTAAAATGAAAGAACTCACATAGTGGTTATAATATCTAAGCACATCATAACCATATCATATATAAATAATCAAAGTGTTAATTCAATTAACATAGCATTAATTATCACTCAAACATGAAGATGAAAGAAAATTATAATCTCTTACATAAAAATAGAGGTTGCATTCATTATATAGATAAGAATGAGGATCACCTCTAAAAATCACGAGGATCCCCTTTGGGGACATGATGACCACTCATTATAGTTATAATCATATTTTAAAATTTAAACAAAATAACCCCTATAAACCTACAATGGAATTGTAGGGGACCACTAGTTGACATAAGGAGGTGACCAAGAGGGATTGGATCCTAACTAATTTAACTGGGTGCTCATTACTTCTAATGTAGCTACCGCAAGGTCAAACTCCATGTATAGCTTGGCCATGTTCATTAGGGGCTCTTCAAAGATTAGCTTAGCTTGAGATGCCAATTTCTAAGAGATTTAGAAGGGTGATTTCATTGATGATTAGACTTTGGATACTTAGTTGATGCTCATCATGGATTTAGTTAATAGATATAACATTTTTTGGGTCCTTTCCTAGTTTGTCTTGGCCACTTTCTCCCTCATAACCTAGTTGAATTGAACTGGGTGGACTCCAAATTCCATTTGATCAATCAAGGTGCCATCCAGGTGAAATAACATGGAGATATTGACCTCTTTAAAGTAGGTTAATATCTTCTACTCACCCTCTTCCAAGGGTCCCATTTTAGTGTATGCTAAGGCCAATTATTATTCCATTGCATCTCTCATGTTCCCAACATATGTTTGGTATAACCCCAAGTTTGAGGTCAATATAAGTTTAAGCTCTGATAACATTCCCTTATTGACCACCACTTGTAGCTTTCATAATTTCCCATCAATCTCTGTAATCCTCTGCATATAGACCTAAGTCTAATAGATAAGTGTGTTGGTCTCAGTCAGAGTCTCCACTACTTTCCCAAGGACTAGGAAAATTAGTAGGAGGGAATCCTTGACCTACATGATTAGCCCAATTGGAAATATACTCTTCAGTTAGGATTATAAAGTTTAGACTTGGATTTGCATGTACTCAATGATCTTCTCAGACATGTCATGGGTATTTTAAAGGATGGATAATGGGTCCTTAACCATCCCCTCCTCCCTATTAGATTTTATTACCTTGGTGAGGGATAACAATTATTGATGGGTCTACCCCACCAATAGGTTCCCCTTTTATATGAATATCTATGTGAGTATTCTCTTCATGCTTCTAGAGGCTCAGTCAAAAGTCCATAACACATTTAGGTCTCCTTATATAGTCATATATGGTGCCTATGACCCATGAAACATTCCTCATGTTGTGGGAGGTGTAGGAGGGGTGGTTTAAATGGTAGTGAAGAGTAGAAGATGAGGTAGAGGGGATATGGAGAAGTGGAAGGAGTGAAATAAGAAATCAGTAGAGCTAAAAGAGGCATGAGAGCAAAGGGAGGGATAATGAAAATGGAGGCCCAAAGAAACATTTGAACCTACCATTGTTCCTAAGTTAGGTTCACCTGAGGTAGAATTACCCTTGGGAATGGGCTATGGAACAACAAGAAAGAGATGGGTTGGTTGAAGTTGAGTCCCATAGAGCCTTAGGTAATGGACAGAGGGGGCCAAGGAGCTAGGAGTCAAGATGTTATGGTTAATGGAGATGTTAAGGCCTATGAAGGAGCTATCATCACCTATAAAAGAGGTTAAATTAGAGTAGAAGGCCTTCAGGTTGGGACCAAAGTGTAGGTTTCCTTTTACTTATTCTTTGGCCTCTTACCTAGGTTAGATCTTGACACTATAATATATGGATTGATTAGGATGATAGGAAATATAAGGGCTAATAGCAAAGAACTCGAATCTATTGATGGAGGTGTTAAACTAGCTAGAGTAGGCACAAAGAAGGTCCCTACCACTAGTGGTATATTTTTGAAGGTTTTAGTCATGCATGGTATTGAAGGTACACCTAAAGGAGGCACTAAGAGGACTCTAATTTGTGATATGGAGGGAACATAAGGAAATGAAGAGGTGAGGACACTTGAGATGGCTAAGTTCAAAGGTACCTAGGCAAAAGATGGAGGGGAGAAATGGAAAATAAAGGAGGTAGCACTTCAAAAATTTATGGGGGCAAATCAAATATAGTAGGCACCAAAAATGGGAGTTGGAAAGCAATATGAGTGAGGATTAGAAGGGAAATGGGAAGAGATACAGGTGTGAGAGGGGGAATTTGGATCGGTGTCTTTTAGGAGCCTTACTCCAAGATTACTCTTTAGATATAATCCACATCAAACCTTAATTTGTTTTCAATTAAAGGGTAAGGTACCGATGGTTAAAGGAGCTACACTTGGGATGCCTAGCATCATATAGTCTAGGATTAGCTTTGCATTAACTTGGCTACTAAAGCTATTAAAGCAGGTGGAGGTGGAGGCAAAGTATGAGGAGAAATTAGAGGAGGTAGATTAAGAATATGGGTTACTAGTAGAAGTGGAGCTAGAGCATGAGGAGTAAAGGCCACTAGTGGAAGTGGAACTACACTCAAATCTCAAAGAGGAGAAGGTAGCACAATGCCTTACAATGTCTTTTGGGAGATGGATAGAATTATTGGATTTGGGTCCTTTATGGATCGACCAAGAGATAAAGGAGGTTTGAAGGGGCTTATTTGAACCTTATTTCCCTTTTATTCTTCTTATCTACTATATAGGATAACATCTCCTTATCATCAGTAGAATTTAGGTAAAACTCATCATCATCTTCAGTGTGATGGCTATAGTTGATGTTGCGATAGGTTGAGTATTGAGCAAAGTGATCTTTGATTACCCCTTTAGGGTCCCACTATCAAATCTTACACTTTTTAAGGGTAAGTAATGCTCAATCATTGCTATCTTTTGTATTAATGGGAAGATCTTAAAGACATGGTGCCATATGACAATTGGGAGTTATAGGCACACCTTCTATTGATGTTGTATGTAGATGCTAAAAATGCCTTCCACTAGTTGATAGGCAATATCTTATTTTGATAGGCAATCAAGAACATAATATGGTAGATAAAGGGGATCCTTGAAGAAACCCATGATCTAGATCATAGTGTCATCTTTATATAGCCATTAATCCCCACTTGCTATGATAAAATCTTGGATTACCTTTGAGATCTAGGGAATCAAAATTTCATTGATGGCTTGGTAGACCACCAAGTATAAATGATCATAAATGTCTCAGATGTGATGATAGAACTAGTGGCCATATAGTTGATATAAGAACAGATGTACCACTGAACCCCCAAAAATGCTTATAGGAGAGGTCAAAGGCTTGAAAGAGAGCATCTCATAGACTTCATCTAATAGGTATCTCATTAAGTAAAAGTTACCCTTGGCTTGAGCATTTATGATGATATGGACCAACTTGAAGTTGATTAATCCCCCCATGTCTAGGTTGTCTAAGTGTGTTAAGATCATGTATAGTAGAGGCACCCATAGCTTACTGACTTGTTGGTAGTCTTTGTCCCTGAATAATTGATTTAATAATATCATGCCTACTCAAACCTCCTCCTAGAAGGTGTAGACTATTTAAGCATTAATATACTCCTTATTAACCCACTTGGAGTCTTGGTTATCAACCCAGTCATGGATTACATCTTATATCTAGTATGTCCCCATCAAGACCATTACCATCACTACATTATAGGAGAAAGTGAATTTTGGGAGGGAGTAGTATGCCTTGCAGGCATTCTTAGAGATGTCAATAATATGTCATCAAGAATTTAGTGAGCATACCCAATTGTTGAACCTATATTGCACATGGATGGTTTTATGAAGGATGACACTCAATAGGTCAGCATAGGGGAATGCCTTTAGTTTAGCCATATCTCTATGGATTTTACACTTATTATAGGACCTAAGGGCATCTTCATACTAAAACTAGTGGTCATCATCTTCATCAAAATCCCTAAGGACTTATTCAATCACTTTAAACAAATCATTATAGTGTTCTAATTTGGTTAAGACATATAGGAAGGTGGTGTCCTAGTTCTGAGGTTTGGCCTTTTGGTTTGAAGTTGATGCAATCATTAGAGTAGGATAGAGGTTACAAAGCTTTGAGTGTAGAAATCATGGGATACAATAGATCTATGGAATTTTGAAATCAAGGAGTTAGATATATCTTAAAATGAAACAATGGTAACCCTTAGCAAGATTATCTTAGGCTTTTATATGTGCAGGCATATAGCCCCCCTATATTATTGGTGTTTGGTAGTTCAGTTGATAAAAATTTGAATTTGAGTTGGTGGCTAGATTTTCTCTCTTTATTTTTAAATCTAAAATTGAATTTGGAGCCCATGATCCTCCACCACTAACTAGATATAGCAATGGTGATGGGATGTTTTAAAAATGTCCAATTGGGCCCAACTTCTCATTCTATTAATGCCTAGTACATGGTAGGCATGTGGTCACATATCTTAGAGGCTCCTCTATTAACTCTTGTTTTACAACATGTGTTGTCTACTCATTGGTCTTCCCAATAATGGTTAGCACATAATCATAGATTTTTAGTCCATGTCCTTCCCTTAAACTAGGTGATGTGTCACCTAAGGATATGTGGCACACATTGATTGGATCTTTGGTCTCACTCATACCTTATTCTTACCTTCTCAAAGGCCTTTGGTATTATCTAGTTCATCTAAATATTGAGAAATGTAGTGTTTTCCCATTCATCTAGGCTCTCCAAAGATTTAACATCTCTGATAGGTCTAGAGGACTGGCCACTCTGACTCTTGGTGATGTGGTTCTTTTCCATTCAACTGGGCTCTCCTAGGATCTGACATCTCTAACATGTTTAGGGGACTAGCCATTATGCCTCATGGTGACATTTCACCTTTTTATTTATTTGGGCTATCTCAGGCTCTAAAATCTCTGATAGATCTGGTTGATTGACCATTTTAACTCATGGAAATGTGACACCTTCTCATTTAGTCAGGCTCTAACATATCTAATAGGTCCAAGGGACTAGCTATTTTGACTCATGGAGACATGGTTCCTTCCCATTTGGTTGGGATCTTTTGGGCTCTACCATCTAGGATAGGTCTGGGGGACTAGACATTCTTACTCATGGTAATGTGTTGCTTTCCCATTTGGTTAGGCTCTCCTAGGATTTGACATCTTTGACAATTCTAGGGGACAACCATTCTATGAAATTCATAATAAAAAGACCAAGTAAGAAAACAAAAAGGGAAAATAATATATTTAAACTTACTTATCAGTTATGGATATTTTTATTTTCCATGAATAGTGATGAGTTTATTATTTTGGGAAGGGAATGAGATTCTAGTAGATTTTAGAAAAATCCAACCTAAAATGTTAGCACCATGATTCATAAAAATAAAAAAGAACAAACACTTCTTAGTTATAAAAATAAAATAGGCCTATTGTTTCTTGGGGAAATCAAAGCAATGTACATTCCAAAGATTTAAGTAGGTGTTGCTAATGAGAATGAAATAAAAGACCCTAAATTTATAGCTCATGATATTTTTAGAGGGGTCTCCAATTTTGAAAAAAAGGGGGCATGTTAGCCATAGCAAATGGCGACTTCTATGAGGAAAGCAATGAGAAACATTTAGAACCCAATCAGTTTATTTTTCTTTCTTTGCTTAACATAGAGATTGTATAGGGGGTCTTTACTAAGTATAGAAAAAATGAGGCACTAAAGTCTCATAATATAAAGTGGTATACTAATATTCCACCTTGTATATGGGAAAAAATGTGTGTGAGAAGTGATTTTAATTTTTTATTTATTCTTGTATTTTATCCGAGTAATCAAGGTTGGACTAGTTATCAAGCTTCAGTCAGGGTGTTATTGGATTGATGGGTTGATGGCTTAGGGAGATTTATAGGGCATTGTTTTGATTCTAGATATGCATCCATAGTATTGACAAGGACTCCTTTGGTCCCATTCATGGCCTTGCTCCACTAAAAATTGGGCCAGAAAGCCTGTGGTGGAGATTGCATGTATAGCCCTTTCAAGGTAGACTCAAAATTTATATTTTACATTATTTATTTATTATTTTTCAATATTATCATGAAAATATACTCATTTATTGATCTTATCCATTGAGGGTTCAGGACCAAGCCAAGGGTAAATAGATGATGAAGAAGTTCTAAATAGCCAGGCAATCTTTGATCAACTCAAAAAAATTGGTATCTTCTTGAGTCATTATTTTAAGTCTAGTTTGGTGGATCTATTTGGGTGTAGGTTATTCTAAAATCCACCTATTTATCTCAAAATCATTGGCTTCTCAAATATATAATGTTAAAATTTTCCATTGCTATCCTGAAATTGCTTAGATCAAAGGTTTCAATTAGGCCTTCCTACTTCTCAACAATATTTATGGGCTTCGGCAACCACCTGAAGCAATTACTAACAAGGGTTAGGAATCAAAGAAACATTAAAAAACAAGAGGGGGATGAAGGGTAAAAACACAAATCAAAAGAAAACACACCATAAAATAAACACACAATAAAATTAAATCTATCTAATATATACATTACCACCTCTTATTGGGGTTATTCAAAAAACTACATTGGAGGGGACAATTAAGAAATAGTGCTTCAAGAACTACCCATTTACTGGAAGTGGTAACTCATTTCCCTCAATATCTTTGAGACAAAAGGTGTTCTATCCCAATATTTTATCTATTTAGTATGGGCCAATCCAAAATGGATCATATTTTGAATGTTGGCCTTTATTTTCATGGACCTTGTCCCACATCAGAACCATGTCAGAGATTTTGAAGGTCTTGATCTTTGCCCTCTTATCAAACCACCTATAGACTATATATTGATGTTTGTTAAATCTCAATAGGGATTCATCACAATATTCCTCTAGCTAAATTAGGCCCAAGAGTTTATAATTCACCTTGTCATTTGAATCCATGAATTATTGCATGAACTTATAAGTTAGAAACTTGAGCGTGACCAGCATGATTGGCTCCAATCCATAAACTAGAAGGAAAGTAGATATTTTGAGGGCTCATTTATACCTATTTTGGTCTACCCATAGGGTGAATTTTAGTAATGAGTGTCATTTTTAGGGCTTTTCTCTAACTAATTTCTTTATGGCATCAATCAAGTTCTTGTTGGTGGACTTCGTCAATCTGTTCCTTTACAAATAGTGATTGGATGAGAACTTGAATGTGATCCCATTATCATAGGCCCATTTTTTGAATTATATGGATTTAAAGGTGGGGTCATTATCACATAATAAATAAATGGGGACCCCAAAATGGGTGGTTATGTTATTCTCAATGAATTTGATAACTTTGGTAGTGATGCTTCTTTTGGTTATAACTGCCTTAAACCATCTGGTATAGTAGTCTATGCCCATAATAAGGAATTTATGACCGACTGATGAATTAGGGTAAATCACCCCCACAAAATCTAGTCTCCATTATTTAAATGGTGTCGACTCTACAATAGGTTATAGTGGCATTACATCATGTATTTCTCTCTTAGCAAAGGTTTGCAATAGTGGTAGAAGCGAACATGAGCATGAACATATTTGAACAATGTGGGCTAGTAGTAACTTGCCCAAATAACTTCATGAGATATGTCATTTGTTATGGGATGGTTGGCCCCCAATTTTTCATGAAAAATTACCATTATCTCCGTAGACTCTTATTGTGATACACACCAGAGGTAGATTCCTTCATGGCTTCTTCTAAAAATAACTCCCTTCTTTAGCATATATTACATGGCCTTCAACTAGATAGCTCTTATTTATGTATGGCTGAGTATCAGGGGTGCATTTCCATAGAGTAAAAAGTGCATAATCAGGGCATACCAATTTTATTGTTGTACCCTTAGTCCACCTAGTACACCATAGTCCTCAAGTCTATCTATGTTATTAATTGATTAAGACCTTATCCTCTAACTAGTTTATTCAACTTGATTTCCAAGTCATACTCTTGTAGTTTCATAATCCATCGGCATCTTATTTCACCTAGCTCATTCTGTCCCAACATTTTTTTTGTAGTTAAGTCTAGGATAATAGTCTGTAATTTATTCTAGAGGATGTAATACCTAAATTTATTTAATGTCTTGACCAAGGCATATGTGTGTTTGTCTAGATTAGAATATTTGATCTTGGTAACCTTTAGATTAGTGCTCATGAAAGACATGGGGTTTTCTTCTCCTTCTAACCTTTAGGTGAAGCAAGCGTCAATGGTGTGATCTAAAGTAAAGGGATATATATAGAAGTTATGCACATATTATAGGATAATGAGGATTGGGGCTTGCATGATTACATATTTGATATCCTAAAAATATTTCTATGATTCTGATTTCCATTATACTTTAGCATCATGTATCAACATTGAATTCAAGGGCTTCACTATTTTAAAAAGTCTAGAAATAAACTTACACACAAAGTTGATTTTCCAAAGAAATATTTTAATTCCTTTTTGCTATTAGTTAAAGGTTATTTAGAAAAAAACATCCTACTTTTTGAGGTTAATAGTAATACCTTCTTTTGTGACAATGTGATTGAGAAGCTTACCTTTGGTGACATTGAACACACTCTTCTTTGGGTTTAAGGAAATGCCATACCTTATGCATATTTCAAATACCCCTTCCAATTCGTGCACATGGTTTGACCTATATTTTGAAAACATAGTCAGGTCATCCATATATATTATTATACACTTACCTATTAGGCCCTAAAAATCAATTTCCATTTCCCTTTAGAAAGTGGCACTAGCATGGATTAACCCAAAAACCATATGTTTATAAGTGAATGTTCTCCACTTGGTGGTAAAAGTAGTCTTAGTTCTATCTATGGGGTTGAATCCTAAAAATCCATCTAATAAACATATCATTTAAGACCCAGTCACCATTTGAATTACCTCATCTAGGGAGGGTAAAGGGTAGTTATCTTTATCCAAGGCTTGATTTAAATTATGTATGTCCATGCATAGGCATATTTATCCATTATTGTTTTGATTCAGGACCAAGTTAGCCACCCATGTGGAGTGGTAAACTGGGAATATTATCCCCACAAAGAGTAACTTATGGAATTCCTTATGTATCAAAGGTTCTAAGATTATGTTTACCAACCTCTACCTTTACCTGAAGGGCTTTTGGTTGGGTTTTATGTTGATTTGTGGAGCTAAAAGCTTCACCAAGAAGCTAATCAGGAGGTTGCTAAGTGTAGACAACAATTGGCATCGACAGTATGGCTGACATCGATCAAGCAGGGACCAAGGATTGATTGACATCGGTCAGGAGCAGACTGACTGCAATCAACGTCAGTCACATGTGCGTGCGCATGCTTCTGCATGTGTTTCCAGAATTAGACTCGTCTAATTTAAGAGGTCCGAGAGTGTTTGCATGTTGAAGGCTAATTTAAGTATTGAGTCTGTGTTTCTAATTATTGTAATTAGAAGTCTAATTATTGTATGCATGGGATCCTATTTCAGAGACCCATGGGCATGTATTGTAATTAAGAAGGCAAGTAAAGCATTGAAGCAAGGTCAAGGAGATCTAAAAGGTGTAAGGTCAAGGAGATCAGCTGAAGCTATCAAGGAAGGGTTAACAACTCAAGTTGTTGAGTTGGTTGTGGTTGAGCAAGAGAGAGAGAGGGAAGAAGTCCTTGAGGTGTGGCAAGCCTTAGTGGTGGAAGAAGAAGAGGCATCTTCTTTATTGTATTTTCTTTTAAAGGTTATTTAATACAAGATTGTGTATTATCTCTCAAATTCTTTGTTGTTTCAAGTTTCTAGTTACTTAATCAATCTGGTATAATTTTGTGTTTAATTACTTATAAGAAAAGTAATCAATCGTGCTTCCACGGGGTTCCTAGCAAGTGGTATCAGAGCTAAGGTTACAGGGAGCAGGTTATTGTTTTTGATTACAGGTCATTCTCAGGGGTTTTTGATTGAGTGGGAGTACAGCAATGGCAGATGAAAGTAGACTATGAATGGAGAAGTTTAAAGTCAAGAATTATCAACATTGGAGGATGTAGATAGAAGATTATCTGTATCAGAAAGATTTGTACTAACCGTTGGGTGGGGTTGATTACAAGCTCAAAAATATGAAGGATGAAGAATGGAGCATTCTTGATCAGAAGGCTCTAGGATCTATAAGGTTGAGCCTTGCATCGTATGTGATTTCTAACTTATCACAGTGTAAGACAATGATAGAGTTGATGGAATCTTTGGCAAATCTATATGAAAAGCCCTCTGCTTCAAATAAGGTATTTCTTATGAAGCAGTTATTTACTATACAAATGTAGGAAGGTGGATCAGTGTATACTCATCTTAGTGATTTCCATGGTTTGGTAAACCAATTAAATTCAGTCAATATTGTTTTTGATGATGAAATAAGAGATCTCTTAATCTTATGCTCATTACCTGAAAGTTGGGAGAGTTTGGTAATGGCAGTATCTAATACTGCGTTTGCTTCTAAAATCTTAAAAGTTGATGATGTAGTTAGTGTAATATTGAATGAAGACATTCATAGGAAAATCACAGGTGAATCATCATCAAGGAACGCTTTAAGCACTAAAAGTAGAGGAAGGCAAAGAGAGAAGGTTGAGTAGGGGAACTCAAGGTCAAAGATGGAGAGGGGATCCAAATCTAGAAGTGGAGGTGTCACCTGTTGGTTTTGTGGAAATAAAGGACACACAAAGAAAGAGTGTTGGTTGAGGGATAAAGACAATCAACATGAAGGTAAGGATGAAGCAGATGTTGCAGGTATTGTGGCATAAGATGCTCTCATACTTTCTTTGGATAGTCAGATAGAGTCATGGATTTTAGATTCTGGTTCTTCTTTTCATGCATCCCCAAATAGAGATTTTTTCCATGAGTATGTCCAAGGAGACTTTGGAGTGCTTTACTTAGGGAATGGTATGCCTTGTCAAATGGTCGGCAAAGGGAAAGTGCAGCTGGAATTATAGACAGGCAACACATGGGTGTTGAAGGAGGTTATGCATGTCCCAGTTCTGAAGCAGAGTTTGGTTTTTGTAGGGAAGTTGGGTGATGAGGGATGTATAGTAACCCTCACAGTGTATTCTTGGAAGGTTTCCAAGGGTGCACTTGTTTTAGCAAGAGGTAAGAAAGTAGGTATGCTTTACCTATCTACTTGTATTACTAATTCTTCTTCTGGTTCAGCTGTAGATTTGGAGATGTGGCTTAATAGGCTTGGTCACATGAAAAATAAGGAGATGCATGTTCTTGAGTCAAAAGGTATGAGTTTAGATTTAGAGGGCATAGATCGAGTTCAGTACAAGAAAAGGAAATTTTATGCTTTTGACATGAACAGGGAAGCCTTGGTGTTTATGGAGGAGATGATGGATAAAGATCAGTCACATGGGCTAAATAATTTTGAGCAGGGTAGTATGGACAGGGTTTTGATCCAAGATGAGCTTGCAGGTAGAAGTCATCACTCACATGGAAAACATAGAGACTGACGTCGGTTAGATGATCGATGTCAGCATCTAGACAGGGACCGACATCAACTGGGTGAAACCCAGCATCGGTGACTCTAGACAGATAAACACTGGTGTCAGTCAGGGAGAATCGATGTCGGTGATGAGTCAGTCACATGGAGCTGACATTGGTCAGGTGCAGACTGAGATGTGACCAGCATTAGTCACTGAGACAAGTTTTGGGTGGACAACAAGCTATCAAAGAGTCTTAAATGCCCATATGGAGGACTGAAAGGGTAAGTAAGCCTCAAATTTGTCATTTCCCTTCTTTACACTACTTGTTGCTCACTGATGGTCAAGAATTAGGAAGTTGTTAAAAGAATCAGAACAGGTAGATCCAGGAAACAGTGGGAGCTTGGCATGGATGAGGAATGTGATTCCTTGGAGAAGAACCAAATAGGAGTTGTTGGTGGAGTTGTCAGCTGGAAGAAAACACTGAGAGATGAATGGATGATCAGGATGAAGAAGAGTGGAAATGGATACGTGAGACAGAAGGCCAATGTATAAGGTCTTGAGGAAGCTATAGGACAGTGGTATAGGTTTGACAGGGGGATGACAAAGCATGGCTTTAGTCAATGTCAGTGTAACTACTGTGGTTTTCTTTATTAGGTGGATGATGAGTCATGGCATTATCTTGTTACTGTATTGTGTTGCTTGTTGCAGGGTTACATATATAGGGAGTTTGTTGAGCTAAAGGTAAAGATAGTTCAAAGGTATGTTATGAAGAATTTGGAGCAGCAAAATTCTTTGACATAAGAGACATGGAAGATCACAGGTTGATCTCTAGTGGGAGCTGATGTGAAGAAGGTGTTGGTAAGGTTCAAGATGCAGGATGCAGAATCGGTAATCACATCTATGGCTGGATAGTTCAAGCTGAGCTTAGAATAGTGTTCAAAATCACATAAGGCTTGGTGTAGACCTGAGTTTTGCCAAGCAGTGGGAGTGTTCAAAAAGTTTAGATGTGGCAGTGGACTTGGTTGACAGGTTTAGCATCACAGGATGTGTGGTGGATGGTCTTCAAAATTGAGCTTGAAGATGGAGGGTGCCTAAGATGGTTAGTGGAGGATGCTGTACAGGTGTACCTATTTATCTCCAAGTGGGAGATTATTGAGTTGTGGAGCTAAAAGCTTCACCAAGAAGCTAATCAAGAGGTTGCTAAGTGCAGACAGCAACCAGCATTGGCAGTACGGTTGACGTTGATCAGGCAGGGACCAGGGATCGATTGACGTCGGTCAAGAGTAGACTGATAGCAATTGACGTCGGTCACCTATGCGTGTGCATGCTTTTGCATGTGTTTCTAGAATGCGTTTCTAGAATTAGACTCATCTAATTTAAGAGGTCTGAGAGTGTTTTCATGTTGAAGGCTAATTTAAATCTTGAGTCTGTGTTTTTAATTATTGTAATTAGAAGTCTAATTATTGTATGCATGGGATCCTATTTAAGAGACCCATGGGCATGTATTGTAATTAAGAAGGCAAGTAAATCATTGAAGCAAGAAGCAAGGTCAAGGAGATCTACAAGGTGTAAGGTCAAGGAGATCAGCTGAAGCTATCAAGGAAGGGTTAACAACTTAGGTTGTTGAGTTGGTTGTGGTTGAGCAAGAGAGAGAGGGAAGAAGTCCTTGAGGTGTGGCAAGCCTTAGTGGTGGAAGAAGAAGTGGCATCTTCTTTATTGTATTTTCTTCTGAAGGTTATTTAATACAATATTGTGTATTGTCTCTCAAATTCTTTGTTGTTTGAAGTTTCTAGTTACTTAATCAATCTGGTATAATTCCGTGTTTAATTGCTTATAAGAAAAGTAATCAATCGTGCTTCCACGGGGTTCCTAACATTTTAAGGGGATAGTATTAGTAATTACTCTCAAGTCAAAGACCTTAAAGTCTCAATAGACCTAGGAAATCACATCCTTATATCTCATCAGTAACCTATATAACTACTCTAATTCATGGTATGTCCAATTAAGATCAATATTAACCATTTGAGGATCCTCCATAGGGCTGAGCTTAATGAGTCAACACTTTTGATCTTTAAACTTTGGTTTTTTATCTTGGAAGGTTGGGTCTAACACATCAAATACTCTTTATAGTGAAATCATTCCCTTCAAGATCTAGTTTCCTTGAATATTAAGGATCCGATCCTTATCCAACTCATTTTCTAGGTTGTCTATGTCTTTCTCATCTATGATTTAGGCCTCGAATATCCCCTCATTATCAATAAAATAGATGATTTTTTGGTCATCCTCAAAGACTTAGAAGTTGGTCACATTATCCAAGATAGAGAGGCATGAGAAAAATTCCACAAAGAACTCTTGAAACTCAGTGCCATCTAAATGGGTTAGGTTTGTCATCATGGATGCTAGTGATTTTTCTACTTTGTTTTCCTCCTAGGGAATGGGGATGATATTAAATGCATTAAACATTTTAGTTAGGTCCTAGGCTTTATGCTTATACCTTCTGAAGTATGATATTTTTCACTAAAACTTAGTTTTGATTTGGTTGACCACCAATTTAGAGTCATTGAATACTCTTAGTTTTTTTTCCTCGTGTCTTAATGTAAATTATAATCCCAATATTAGAGCTTCATACTCTGTCAAGTTATCCATGTAAGGAAACTATAAATTATATGATGTTAGATGTTTCCTACCTAGGGGATATATGAGTAGAACATCAGCTCTATTACCTTATTTAGAGTGATCTATATTTATATAAAGAGACCATAGGCCAAGTAGACCCAGGCTATGATTGGTTTGTTTTTTGAGAGGCTTAGTGCTCAACATGTAGATCCCTAGGTCTAAGGAAACTAGGTTTATCTTCTCATGAATGGTGTTGTATTTGGTTGTCATATGCTTCATGCATGATTCTCTATCTATCCTTATTTGGTTGGATACTCCTATCCATGACAACCACATATGGGATAAATCCATGTCCATATAACCATTCAAGGCTTTAGACCAATCTCTATTGAGGAGTATGCCATAAGCTTCTAGGATATTCACCACTTGAATATCTATAAAGTGTTGAATCCCAAGTTTGGATTCCAGCTAAATGTGGATGTTTAAAAACTCATCTATCACTTTCACCTTTGGTTTGTCTATCTAGACCACTACCTTATCTAACTTTATGGGGGCTAGACTGAGTTTTTCACATATACCTGCTAGCATCACATTGGTCAAGGTTCTTGAATATAATAAGTAGTTATGTAGATTATTTCTAAACAATCAGATGGTTATAAGGAAAGGAGGAAACTCCATCTTATTCTTGTGAATGAGCACATTAGTGTGTGCCACTCTCAGTTTTGGCTAGGACTGTGGGGTCTAGTTTTGAGTCAAAGACTTTAGTAAGGGATCCCATTACTCTGTGATTTGGGCAAGCTCATGAAGGGTAATGTTAGCCTTGATATTTTTCCTATTCTTTATTATGTTATAACCTCCTTTAATTTAGACTAGTGGGGTTTCCACAAGTGCCTTAGGTTCTTGGGTTCTTGGAGGTTGAGGATTATTCATAGCATTTTGCTCTAGTGGGATTGCACCATTATTAGGGGGCATTGAGGTAGTAAGGGGATATTGTTGTTTTCAATTCCTGAGGGCATAATTGCTCTTTTGAAACTATTTAAATGCTTTTACCTCATTAATACCTTTTTTAGCTCTATTTATTCTTGGATAGGGACATCCATGGGTTCTAACACTATAGTAGTACTAGGGGCTTTACCCAAGTTAGAGGATTCAATATGATTGGGGATGACCTTGTATTCTTCCATGTCCTTTTGGAATATCTTGAAATTAGAACCAAACTCTATGCAGTCTAGTTCCCCATGGTTTTCCTATTATGTACTCGACACCAATTAGGTAAGGATATTTTGAAGATATTGATCTCAAGAAGCCTATAGGGTGAAGGTTTTGAGGGATTATGATGATGGTTATAGATCCTATTTGGTCTTTGATATGTGATTTTTTTGTTGGATCTCTATGTATTAGAGTTATCACCTATTTATGTATCCATAGAAATTCAATTATAAGTTTTTATACCATATGATGAATGGCATCTAACTCAATCTTAGTGGAATCTTGAGGTGTGGTTTGGTATTATTAACTACAACTAATGTCACCTGATGTTGAGTCTATGGAATAAAATCTTGGCTTCCTAGGTTTAGGAATCTAATTATTGGTTTAAAGAGGGGTGACCTAGTGGGATTTGATGTGTTATAGGGAATAATTGTGTCATAGGTGCATTTTATTTAAAGTTGGGCAAGAATTTCAATGTGAGCATTTGTGGTAGCATGCTAGGAGTTAGAGTCATTATGTGACCTTGAGGGTTTAGCTTTTTATCCACTTTAATGGGACCCACATAAGTTGAGGATAGGTTTATTATAGTTGTGTCCCTCCTTAGGAACATGACTATCTAAGGGTCTTGTGCATTCTTATACATTTCAAGTGTTAGTTGAGGGTTGGGTTGATAAAACACTATTACCTAGCTATACATATTCTAAAACCTATCATTAAATTTCCTAATTGGATCATTGGGATCTCTTTTGATTGGGTAAACTACTAGTATAAGACATTGGGTTATATCACTTTGCTAAATTAGGGGAGTAAAGGAGAACTATAATGGTTCTAAATTAGGATAGAGTCTCTGGGAAGGTTAAGGAACTAATTATATGTTGAGTCCATTAAGATAAAAGAGATAACTTGCACACCACATCTTCATGTTCTATATTTAGGAATCTCAGGTAGTCTTGTAGGATGTTATGTGTTCCTTCATAGTTCTTCCCATGCTAGGGGTGAAACAAGGTAGACACATTTCAAGGTTCTTGGGTAAATCATGGATGACTCTCAAGATGTTAATGTATGATCTAGCTAAGTAGGACATCATGGGATATAAATTTAGGATAGGTTATAGGGATGAACTGATAGGAATCATGGTAGGTCAGCATTGGTTTGACCTAGGTTTTTTTATGGAAAAGTAGGTGAGAAATTACTAATCTACCTTAATGGGACCTATCCCAAGTAACAGGTGAATTAATCTGTAAGATGCTTCATAGTCAAATAGTAGTTAGCCCATTATTACCAGTAAACCAAACTCAACATATTCATAAAATAAATAAATAACTTGAATGAAGTATTCTAATAGGCCCTCCTTCTAGCACCTATTATTGTTCACTCCAATCTACTCTCCCTCTCATGAGATTGGTCATTCCTTAAAAAATGGAAGGTGGTGACAACTATGGACTTCATCCTCTATTTTAGAATTGATCTAAGATCAGCCTAGGGCACAGATGTGGGTATTAGACTTCATAAATAGAGTCTACATGAATAGTCTCCAAGAGATGCACTATCTCCACCAAAATTTTAACCCAATGTCTCACATGTAGGTTAAAGATTGTTATGATAACTTGAGATTGGGTTTATTATTTCTAAACACAATGGGAAAGGGCATTTCAATTCCATAAAATAAACACAAAAGAGAGGTAAGGGTAAGTTGGAAAAGGGGAGCCCCTATGTCTAAAATGAACTCAATGCACTGGTCATTAAACCAAGTGACTCTACCATAGTTATAAAAATATAGATCGATTTTCACTGAAGTTCTAACTCTAAGAACATATAGTGGGAAGATTCTGAGGGAACTGATATTATGCCTTCAATGTGAGCTCTCACTAATGATGAGTATTAGGGGTTTATTATTGAAAACCCATAAACACCATATAAGAATTTTTATATTGACATATAATTATCAGCTCTACCAAAGGGGAAAAAAAGAACTCACATAGTGGTTATAATAGCTAAGCATGGCATACATAAAGTAGTAATGTGTAATTAAATCAATGATCATTCAAACATGAGATGAAAGAAAATTAGAATGCAAGATAAACCCTCTTATAGAAAAATAAATATTGTATATATTAAAACATTAAATTTTATTACAATAATTTATTTGGGTTGATGTTATAGTGTAGATTGATGAAGGAAAAATAGGTAAAATCCTGGCTATAATTTGATAGTACTTTCAAGTATTTTGGTTGACCTTATTATATAATACAATTCTTCCTTATATATAAGGATGGGGATCACCTCCAAAAATCACAAGGATCCCCTCCTAGGCCATGATGGCCACTCATTATAGTTATAACCATATTTAAAAATTTAAACAAAATAATCCTTATAAACCCATAATAGATGTATAGGGGACCACTAGTTGACACAAGGAGGTGGCTAAGAGGGACCGACTCCTAACCACTTTGACTAGGTGATCCTTACTTCTAATGTGGTTGTGACAAGGTAAAATTCCCTATCCAACTTGTTTAAGTTCATTGGGGTCTCCTTGAATATTACCTCAACCTAAGTTGCAAGTCTCTAAGAGATTTAGAAGGATACTTCCATTTATGCTTGGACTCCAGAGACCTGGTTATTGCTTGTTGTGGACTGAAATGATAGATCTAGCATTGTTCAAGTCCTTTCCCAAATTTATTGGCCATTTTTTCCCTCATAACCTGGTTGAATGACCCATATGGACTCTAAACTCCCCTTGGTTGAGAAAGGTGTCATCTGGGTGAAATAATATGAAAATATTGACATCTTTAAAGTAGGTCAATATCTTCTTCTCACTCTCTTTGAAGGGTCCTGTTGCAATACAAGTTAAGTCCAACCACTCTTCTATTGCAACTCTCATGTTCCAATTTTATGTCTGGTATAACCCCAAGTTTGAAGTCAACATAAGTTTAATCTATAGGAATATTCCCTTGTTGACCACAACCTGTAGATTTTTGAATTTCCCATCGATCTTTGTAATCCTCTTTATGTAGGCCTAAATCTACTAGATAAGTGCATTGGTCTCTACTAATGTCTCCATTGCTTTTCCAAGTAATGATAAAAATAGTAAGAGGGTGTCCTTGACCTATCTGATTAGCTTGACTAGAAATGTGCTCTTTACTTGGGCTTTTAAAGTTTAGACTTGGCTCTGCATGTCCTTGAGGAGCTTTTCGAACATGTCATGGCTAGTTTAAAGGATGGATATTGGTTATTTATACATCATCTCATACCTAATGGAAGTCCTCACCTTGATAAGGGAGAACAAATATTAATGGGTCTACCACATCACTGGGTTCCCCTCCTAAATTAACCTCTACATGAGTGTTCTCTTCATGATTCTAGAGACTCGATCAAAATTCCATTGCATGTTTGCATCTCCCTAGATAGTCATATATAATGACTGTGACCTAGGAACCATTCTTAGGGTTGTAAGAGGTGCATGAAGGGTGGTTGAAATGGTATTTAATGATAGAGGATGAGGTGAAGGGGATGTGTGTGAAGTGGTATGAGTGAAAGAAGAAAGTAATGGAGGTAAAGGAGGCATGGGAGTGAAATGAGGGAGAATGAAAGGGGAAGCATAAGATAACATTTAAACCTAACACTATTATTGAGTTAGGTTCACCTGAGGTGGAACTTCCCCTAGGAATAAGTCATGGAATAATAGGGAAGAGATGAGCTAGTTGAAGGTGAGTCCCATGGAGCCTTGGGTAATGGACAGAGGGGGATGAGGAGCTAGGTGCCAAAATGTTATGGTTATGAGATCTATTGAGGCCTATGGAGGAGCTATCAATGCCTATAGAAGAGATATCAAGGCCTATGAAGGAGTTTGAATCAGATTAGAAGGCCTTCAAACTAGAGCTAAAGTATGGGTTGCTTTCTTTTTCTTCTTTAGCCTCTTACCTAGGTAAACTCTGGATGCTGCAATAGATGGTCTGATTGGGATGACAAGAGCTATTAGGGTTGATGGTGGAGGACTTAGAGATACTAAAGGAAGCATTATAATAATTATAATAGGCACTAATAGGTTCTTTATTTGCGTTGGTGTCCTCTTGAAGATTATATTCATGTTTACTTTTAAAGGTACACCTAAGGGAGGCACCAAGAGGACTCTAGGTTGTGAGATGGAGGGAGCGAAAGGGAATGGAGAGGAGAGTATGCTCAGGAGGACCAATGCCAAAGTTACATGGGAAAAATATAGAAGGGGGGAAATGATATATAGAGGAGGTGCCACTTGGGAAAGTTTTGGGGGTGGAGTAAAACTAGTGGGCACCAGAACTAGGAGTTAAAAAGTAGTAGGAGTGAGGGTTGGAAGGGAAATGGGAGGATATGGAGGTGTGAAAGTGGGAATCTAGATGGGTTCCTATTGGTATGCTCACTTTTTGGATGCCAACCACATCAAACCTCAAGGGTTGTACACCCTGGTGTTGAGGTGAAAGTGGTTGAGTGGGATGCACTTGGGCTACCTGTCGTCATGGAGTCTAGGACTAGCTCTGTTATGACTTAGCTACTAGATCTACTAGAGGGGGAAAATTTAAAACATGAGGAGCAAATAGAGGAGGTAGATTAAGATTAAGGGTTATTGGTGGAAGTATAGCTAAAACATGAGGATCATGGGTTATTAAGGGAAGTAGAGTTAGACTCATAGTTCAATAAGGAGAAGGTGGTGGGATGCCTTATAAGATCCTCTAGGAGATGGCCAAAGATATTAAAGTTGGGTCCTCTATGAATCAAGTAGGATATGGAGGAGTCATAGAGGGGTCTAATTTATCCTTCTTCCCTTATTTTTATTCTTGGTTTCTATTTAGGATATCACCTCTTGATCATTAGCGGCATTTAAGTAAAGCTCATCATCATCTTTGACTTAATGGGCATGGTTGATATTGAATAAATTTGAGTACCACATCAAGTGAGCTCTGATTACCCCTTTAGGTTCCCACTATTGAATCTTATACTTTACAAGAGTTAAGGAGTCTCACTTGACCACCATGTTACGTATTATGGGAAAGGTTTGTAGATGTGGTACCATATGGTGATCAAGAGTTACATTCATGCCTTATACTAATTCTATATGTAGAAGATGAAGATGCATTCCACTAGTTAATAGTGATCTATTATTCTACTAGGCAGGTTAAGAATGTAATATGGTAGGCAAAAGGGATCCTTGAGTAAAACCTTGATCTATATTATAGTGTCATCCTTATATAGTTAGTAGTCATTGATAGATGTGATAGAATCCTAGATTTCTTTTGAAAGCTATGGAATTGGAGCTTCATTGATGGCTTGGTAGACCACTGGGTAGAAATGCTCATAAATGTCATAGATGTGATGGTGGAACTAATAGCCATACATCTTATCGAAGACCATGTGGACAACTGAGCCTCTGAGAATGTACATAGGAAAGGTCAAAAGCTTGAAAGAGAGCATCCTAAAAACCTCATGTAGTATCTCATCATGTAAAATTTTCCTCTAGCTCAGGCATTTGCAATGGCATGTACCAACTTTAAGTTAATTAATCCCCCCATATATGGGACATCCAAGTATGTCAAGATCATGTGTAGGAGAGGCACCCATAGTGTGAGTTTGTTTTAGACTTGGAGGCTCCCCTTTTTAGTCTTACCTTTTCCTCTCTTTTGTGTTTGTTTTTTGGAATTGAAATGCCCTTTCCCCTTGTGTTTAGAAAAAATAAATCTAATACTCAAGTTATTATAATAATCTTTGGCCTACATGCAAGACATTGCATTGAATTTTCAGTTGTGATAGTGCATCTCTTAGAGAATATTCATGAAAATTCCATTTATGAAGTCTAATACCCATAGTCATGCCTTAGGTTGATCATAGATCATTCCTAAAACAAAGGAAAAAATTCCATTGTTGTCCCCACCTTCCCTTTTTTAAGGAATGCCCAATCTCATAGACATTTCATGAGAGGGAGTAGATTGGATTGAATAAAAATTAAAGGAGGCATGGAGGAGCTTGCTTGGTCCTCCTTTCCCTTCTTCTTATTGGTCACTATCTAGGATAGCACCTCCTGATTTTTAGTGGCATTTAGGTAAATCTCATCATCATCTTTAGTGTAATGGTCATATTTGATGTTGAGGTAGGTTGAGTACCATGAAAAGTGAGTTTTGATTACCCCTTTAGGGTTCCACTTTTGGATCTTACACTTTTCAAGGGCAAAGGAGTCTCACCCATCTACCATAGCCTATATTGAGGGGAAGGTCTTATGGTTATGGTGTTGTATGGTGATCAAGAGTTTTGGGCATTCCTTATATTGATGTTATATGTAGAAGTTGAATATGTCTTCAACCAGTTAATAGGTGATCTCTTGTTTTGCTAGGTAGTCAGGAATGTAATATGACAAGTAGAGGGTATCCTTGAGGAAACCTATTATCCATATTATATTATCATCTTTGTACATCTAGTAGTCCTTGATGGCTATAATATAATCCCAGATTGCCTTCAAGAGCCTGGGCATTAGAACTTTATTAATGGCTTGGTAGAACCCTGATTATAAATGATCACAAATGTCTCAGATGTGATGGTGGAACTAGTATCCATATAGATTATATAATACCATGTGAATTATTGAGACCTTGAAAATGTATACAAAAAGGGTTGAAGGCTTAAAAGAGAATGTCTTGTAGAAAGTGTCTAATAGGTAGCTGGTGATGGTGTGCACAAAATTAAAGTTCATAAATCCCCCCATGTCTAAGATGTTTGAGCATGTCAGGATCATGTTCAATAGAGGCACCCATAGATCATTGACATGTCGGTAATCTTGGTCCCTGAATAGTCAATTCATTAAGATCATGCCTACTCAAACCTACTCTCAAAAGGTGTAGACTATGTAAGCATTGATATCCTCTTTGTTAACCCATTTGGAGTCTAGGTTCTCATCCCAGTTATGGAGAACATCATATATTTAGTAGGTCCCCATATAGACCATTACTTCTACCAAATCATATTATAAATTGAAGTTGAAGAGGGATTAGTATGCTTTGAAGGTATTCACAAAGATGTCGACAATCTAGTGTCGATATTTTGGTGAGCATACCTAGTTATTGACTATGTTTTGCATGTGGATGGTTTTTTGAAAGATGTTTTTCAATAAGTCAATGTAATGGAACACCTCTAGTTTGGTCATGGATCTTTAGATTTTACACTTATTACAGGACCTAAGGGCATCCTCATACTTAGCTTGGTGTTCATCATCTTCACCAAAATCCTTGTGTACTTTCTCAACTGCTTTAGATAGATCATTATAGTTCTTGAATTTGGTCAAGCCAATTAGGAAGGTGGTGTCTTGGTAATTATGTTTGGCCTTTGGGTTTGAGGATGATGCAACCATTGAACTAGGATAGAGGGTAAATTAGATATCTTTGAGTGTAGAAGGCATGGGATACAGGGGCTCTCTGGAATTTTGAAAGTAATAAGTTAGAGATATCTTTAAAGGTAGCAATGGTAACCATTAGAAAATTTTTCTTAGGATTTTATAAGTGCATGCATTTAACCCCCTTATATTAATGGTGTTTGGTAGCTCACTTGATGTGAATTTGAATTTGAGTTGGTGGATAGATTTTATCTCTTTATTTCTAAATCTAGAATTGAATTTAGATCCCATGATCTTCCTCCACTAGTTGGATATATAAATAGAAATGGGATGTTTCAAAACTATCTCATCAGGCCTAATTTCTCATTCTATTAATTCCCAACATGTGGTAGACATTCAAACACATCTTTTAGAGGATCCTCTATTAACTCTTACTTTCTAACATGTGTCATCTACTCATTAGTCTTCCTAATAATGGTCAATACCTAAGCATGTATTTTTACTCCATATCATTTCCTTAGGAAAGGTGATGTGTCACTTAAGGACATGTGGCACACGTTAATTAGCTCTATGGTATCACTTATACCTTATTCTCACCTTCCTAGGGATTTTGGTAGCAACAAGTTCATCTGCATACTAGGTGATGTGTCACCTTCCCATTCATGTGGGCTCTCCCAAGCTCTGACAAGTTTAAAGTATTCACCATTCTGACTCATGGTGGCATGGTTCCTTCCCATTTGGCCAAGCTCTCTTACACTCTGATATCTCTAATAGGTCTAGTGAATCAACCACTTTAACTCTTAGTGACATGGTGCCTTTCCATTTAGTCAGGGTCTGATGGGATCTAATATCTCTAATAGGTCTGAATTATTTCTCATTTTAACTCATGGAAATGTGGCACCTTCCCTCTCTCAGGCTCTAACATATCTAATAGGTTTGAGGTACTAGCCATTATAACTCATGCTAATGTGGTGCCTTCTCATTTGGTCAAGATATTATAGGCTCTAGTATATCTGATAGGTTTGAGGGACTAGCCATTTTGACTCATGGTGATGTGATACCTTCCCATTTAGTTGAGCTCTCTCAAGCTCTAACATCTCTAATAAGTCTAGGGGACTGGGTATTCTAACTCATGCCAACATAGCACCTTCTTATTTAGTCAAGCTCTCTTAAGCTCTAATATCTCTGACAGGTCTAAGATACTAGCCATTCTATAAAATTCATAAGAAAATGACTAAGTAAGAAAATAAGAAGGGAACACAATATATTAAAACTTACTTATTAGTTATGGAGATTTCACTTTTACATGAATAGTGATGAGTCTATTGCTTTGGGAAGGGAATGAGATTTTGAGAGATTTTGATAAAAGTTGACTTACAATGTTAGTGTCATGATTCATAAAAATAAAAAATATCAAAGACTCCTTAATCCTAAAAATAAAATAAAAACATGTTACTTGGGGAAATCAAAATGATGTACATTTCAAGGATTTAAGCAGGCACTACCGATGAGAACAAAATAAAAGAACTTCAATCTATGGTTCATGATATATTAGAGGGATCCCCCATTTCTAATAGAAGGGTGCACATTGACCATAACATATACCTTTTAAAATCAAACCTTTCTTTGTGTTGGGTGAATATTTTGTCATCAGCTAACTGATGGCAAAATGGGTATATCAACCACAGTACAAGGACATTTATATAGCAAAAAGTGTGGATTTACCACATTCTAATGAGATAAATATCTCCTCTCATCAAGGGGAGGTTCCCTATAAATCACTTATATGCTATATATATATATATATATACATATATATATATAATTAAGCTAAAAATAATACTCAATGTAGGATAACACCATCCATCTCTCTTTTTTCAGAGATGATATTCACAAAGCAAAAGAGAAATCCTGGTTGATGACTGAAAGCATTCCTCTTCCTTCAAAAATAGTATTCAACAAATAGTAGAAAATCTCCTTGAGTGGTGACTAGGTCTGTGAGAAACCCATGAAAGCACAAAGTCTTTCATTGCCTCTCTCACTGATTCGAAGCGTACGTAACAATAGAGTGAAGTAAAGCTCAAAGTCTTCACCTAAAACTACAATAGATAATAAGATCACAAAGGATAAAAGCAGTTCAAAGTCTTTTTGATATCCTTCAAAATGTCTTTAGATAATTTCAACACACACACTTTTCTTATTTAATCAAACAGATGAGAGATTACTAGGAAAGAGAATATAAAAATGATTTTTTAAATAACACAAATTATTTCAACACAAAGTCTAAAAATGACCTACTTCTCATTCATTCAAGAAAATATGATTTACATGCTGAGATCAAAGTCTCAAGAAGTATCTCAATTTCAATAGAGTTTTTGCTCTCAATTATCTAGAGATATATCATTACAAAAGAGGCTCCCTCTATATATATAGAAAAAAGCCTTCAAAATTGAGAAAAGACTTAAATATTAAAACCTAGTCAAAGATGAGTCTCTGTTGACTTTGGGACTTTTCCATATTTTTACATGTATTTACTCATGATAAAAGTACATGTGCAAATGTCCCAAGTCAATTTCAAAGTGCATTTTGAATAATTCATGGAAGAACAGCTTCAATATTTAATGCTAGTCTTCTTCATTTCATGGCTAGGATTGCTTGATTTGGTTTTCTCTACGAACTCAGCCATATCTACGTGCCTGATCTCTGTATCCTTAATGTCATCAACATTAGAAGCAACTGAGGTCATTGAAAAAACACTTTTATACTTTCACTTCATTGTCTTTGACTTCTTCAGAGAAACTTCAGTGATCTGGAAGAACCTTTGTCAAAAATATGTTGACAAAGAAGGCTCTTGAGGAGAAACTGTGATAAGAGTCATGATCACGCAATTAGGAGAAATATTGGCAATCTGAGAAAATTACACATTGGGTGATCATGACCAAGAAAATGCATTTGAAAGGGCTGAGGTGAGATCAAGTTAGAGAATGAAAGGGAAGCAGGCTCAAAAAATGAGAAAATTGAAAATTTCTTAGAGTTAGTGAAAACAGAGGGAAGGTATGCATGGGTGGCAAAAATTACCACCTTTGCATAAAAGCTGAAAATATGCAATGGCAGCAAAAATTTCCACCTTTGCATAAAAGCTAAAAAACATGCAATGGCAGCAACAATTGCCACCTTTGCATAAAAGTTGAAAAATATGCAATGGCGGAAAAAATTGCCACCTTTGCATAAAAGCTAAAAAATATACAATGGCGCCAAAAATTTCTGCCTTCGCATAAAAGTTGAAAAATATGCAATGGTGGCAAAAATTACCACCTTTACATGAAAGCTAAAAAATATGCAATGGCGCCAAAAATTGCCACCTTTGCATAAAAGCTAAAAAATATGCAATGGTGGCAAAAATTGCCGCCTTTGCATAAAAGTTGAAAAATGTGCAATGGCAGTAAAAATTGTCGCCTTTGTATAAAAGGTAAAACACATACAATGGTAGCAAAAATTACTGCCTTTGCATGTAAAATCAATAGCAACACTAACTCTTTGAAATTTATCAAAATTTTGACATTTTGATCGCATCAAAATCGTAACAATTTTCATGTTTGCTGAGAAATCGTAACAAAGTAAGGTGGCAAAACTTTTAAAGATGTCAGTCGATAAAATCAGAGATCAAGAGAAACATGCCTTGAAAGATGAACCTAGAGTGAAAAATGTGAAATGGACAAATTTCATAGGGGTTGTTCCAAAAATGAGCGTAGCTAATTTTGGGAACAATAGCTAGCTCCTATTGGGCAACTTCAATCGATTGTAAAAATAATTGAAGGGAGTAGAAACCAGAATCTTCAGTGCCTTCATGCATGCCATTGGGCTATGGAGTCATGCTACCCAAAAAAGGCACAAAAATAAAACAAAATGAACCAAACAAAATAAAACAAAATGACTATACAAATATACAACTGCTCTCATCTGATACTTCAAATATTGGAATGCTTCAAATGCCACCTACTGTGAGGTAATAAAAATGGAGTTCCATCTTGATACACCAGCAAGAAACCATTTTCACCCCAGAATCAGTGATTGGTGAATGGAACTCTCCACCAAGAATTAAATTTTCTTTGCCTTCCTTTTAGTTTTCTCCTCTTGCCCCACAACAAGACTCGATTTCTAGTATGAAAATCATGAATCCTTTCTCTCTTGTAGAAGAGTTTCTTTTCTTGATTTTGATGTACAACAACATGGTCCATTGCCAGAATTCATTTTTCTTTCATTTCAATTGAGCTCATGATTTGATGGTCTCCATCAGACACCTGCCAATGGTTGGCATTATTAATTACACTTGGTCAAAAGACCAGTTTGATAGTGTACCTATTATCTTTGAAATTAGGGTGAGGAACCATGAAGGTTACAAGGAAAGCCAATGAATCTGCATGATTATGAAGCTCTCTGGGCACTGCAAAAATATTGAAAGCTTTAAAACTTTCAATTTGATCCCATACCAGATTGTGGTAATGTCACAATTTTTTATTCTTGGTTTGATGTAAATTACTCACCTAACAAACCACCAGTTCAGTATCTCCTTGAGCGTGAAGAAGCTTGACACCTTTGTCTTGGGTAGCCTTTAAACTGAGCAATAGTGATTCATATTCAGCAGTGTTGTTAGCATTGCTGAACTATAACTCATATGCATAGGGGAAAATATCTCCTTGAGGAGATATTAAAACAACTCTAGCTCCAAAAATGGTAGAAGAATTGCTGCCATCAAATTCTAGGATCCAAACATCATCATAAACTAATCTTCTATTATATTTTTCTTCATTAGAGAGGGAAGATCTTTTTTCATCTATAATGCACCCTACCAATTCTTTTGATGTCTTATTTGAACCGATTTTTAGATCACCACCTACATGACTGTCATCTACTATAACAAGAGTGTCTTCAGTTGACAAAAAATAATTACCCCACCTGAAGACTCAAATAGAATTTGAGATTTAGGCGCTGACATTTGGGTGAAAATGCACCTCGACTCCTTATTAGGAAGAAACCTTTGCATGATGCCTTTGATAGAGATCCTCACGTCAAATAGGTCCATGCTCAATTCTCCACCAACATCCTTGCAAACATTTTGTCCAAGAAGAATGTCGTATGAGGCTGGGACATTGGCCACTAAGATTGTCATTTTAATTTTTTTTTGGGAAGGCCGCGAATGTAAACTGGGCATCCTTGGTTTGTCCTAAAAGTGGCACTTATTTGTTTTCCATGGAAAAACATCTCCCAAAGGTCTTGCTTAGTGTGAGACTAAGAGAATCTACCACCTTGGCAGGCATAACATTGTCAGAGGTGCCAGAATCTATTATATAGTTGTTTAACTTGTGTCCATTTATCAACAAGGAGACATAAAATGGTTTTGTCTTCCCAAAGGCAATTGGAGGAGTAATGACAAGGTTATTCTAGGTGGATGTGTTCTTGGTGGGACCAAGAGTTACTTTCAAAATTTCTTGTCCTATAGGGATGGCTTTATTCTTTACACATTCAACTAAACTATCTAACTGCTTAGGGTTGGATTGCAAGAATTCAAACTCAGTCATTTGAATTTTGGTCTTCTTAACATGGTTGATTATGTCAAATGACTGGAAATGATTGATGATAGACGAAGGAGGTTCATCCTTCTATTTTTTATGGGGGGTGGTACTTGTCTAGGGATTTGAAGTATAAGGGAAAGGAATATTTGATGTACTTACTTTTTTAGTGATCACTGGGTCCTTTGATTGAAAAGGTAGAGTGGTCCCTTTTTTAGAAATTGAAAATGTTGGTTGAGATTCTTCCCATATTTTTTGTTTATCAGTTTGCTGAGCTGACTAGTTTTGGGACTGGGTAAATATAGTGTATGATCCATCAAATGCTTCTGACTTGCTTCTAGCTTCTTCTTGATAATTTAGGAAACCAATGTTGGAGTCACCAGCTAATTCTTCTTCCCTTTTAGTGAAGAGATTATCATCATCTTCTTGATCAAACTTAGGTTGGAAAGAGAAATCATGTGCAGCTTCAAGGTAACCAACTGCTGAGTTAGTTGGTGCTGCTTCAATGGCAAGTTTCCCTTGTGGGGAGGTAGATAATTTGGTTGCCCTTGATTTCTGGCAGCATTGCCTTGATATGACCAATTCTAAAATGTCCTCCTTGTCATATCTTGATAAGGAGGAGTAGACATACCTTGGGCCATTTGTCTTTTCAAGGCTAGTAGTTCATTTGTCAACTTTTGTACCATAGGATCTGTGGTGCTCATGGAAGAACTTTTAGAAGATAAAGAAGATTTACCTCTATTAAGATCTTTTCTTATCTTTCCTACCAAGATAAGATCATCTTCCACCTCAGTGGTCAAATCTTAAGCTACAACAAGATCTATAGGACTGGCCCGCCTCAACAAAAAACTTACTTCAGGAAGTTACAAATTGATGAAAAAGCACTTGAGGTTTTCTGGTGTAGGTTGAGTAATCATAGGAATTTAGTTCTTCAGCTTATTGAATTTTGTAATGAAATCCCTCATAGGCTCATGAGGTTATTTATTCATTTTGTGTAAGCTAAGATAACAAGGCATGTGCATCTTCAATAGGTTTGAACTTGGCCTCAAACTTGGCTTTGAGCATATTCCAGTCAGTTATAGTTTGAGCTTGAAGGTGGTAAAACTAGTCTGCGGTAGTGCCTTGCAAAGTTTCTACAAACAGTCTCACCGCTATATCTTCATATTCCACACCTATCACACCACATGCTATAGAGAAGATATCAATATTCTCATCAAGATGAACCTTCTCATCACCATAGAATTTGGGAAAATTATTTCTCAAACTACAAGGTAGTTCATGTAAAGGTGGGGCTAGATTGAGAGGACCAAAGGAGTTGCCCCAAGTGCCTTGGACTGCCATGATATGTCAATTAAATGGCAGGATAAAAAATATTGTTGGGGTCAGTATAGACAAAACCTTACTAGTACTGAGACTAGAAGCTTCACCAAGTATGGGAGATCTGATGCTGGTAGGAGGGAAACTCCTAGTTTGCTGAAGGGGAGATGGTGGAGGAGAAATCTCAAAATTAATCCGTCACACCAACTTGAATGCAGGATCAACAATACCTTGAGTTCTCTGACTTTGCATATATGGTGGATCTGCTAGAGTCTAAACTAAAAAAAGACTTTAGTTTGAAGCTTGAGGCTTCAAAGTGCGCGTTCATTTGCAGTGGAGTGTGGAACTGCCAAAATATGAATAAGACTATTTAATGTAAATGGATATAAAATGGAAATGGATAAGGATAGGAACTACTTTAATCTGAAGGTTGAGGCTTTAGACTGCATGTAACATCCCCAGTGGAATCACCAAAAGCTGTTGGGTGAATATTTTGTCATTAGCTAATTGATGGCAAAATGGGTATATCAACCACAGTACAAGGATATTTGTACAAAAAAAAGTGTGGGTTTACCACATCCTAATGAGATAAATCTCTCCTCTCATCAAGAGAAGGTTCCCTATAAATCACTTATATATATATATATAATTAAGCAAAAAATAATACTCAGGGTAGGATAACACCATCCATCTCTCTTTTTTTAGAGATGATGTTCACAGATCAAAAGAGAAATCCTAGTTGATGATTGAAAGCATTCCTCTTCCTTCAGAAATAGTATTCAGTAAATAGCAAAAATATCTTTGAGTAGTGACTAGGTCTGTGAGAAACCCATGAAAGCACAAAGTCTTTCATTTCCTCTCTCACTGATTCAAAGTGTATGTAATAATAGAGTGAAGTAAAGCTCAAAGTCTTCACCTAAAACTACAATAGATAATAAGATCACAAAGGATAAAAGCAGTTCAAAGTCTTTTTGATATCCTTTAGAATGTATTCAGATAATTTCAACACACACATTTTGCTTATTTAATCAAACAGATAAGAGATTACTAGGAAAGAGAACATAAGAATGATTTCATAAATAACACCAATTATTTCAACACAAAGTCTAAAAATAACTTGCTTCTCATTCATTCAAAAAAATATGATTTACATGCTGAGATCAAAGTCTCAAGAAGTATCTCAATTTTGGCAGAGTTTTTTCTCTCAATTATCCAGAGATATATCATTATAAAAGAGGCTCCCTCTATATATATAGGAAAAAGCCTTCAAAATTGAGAAAAAAAACTTAAATATTAAAACCTATTCAAAGATGAGTCTCTGTTGACTTTGGGACTTTTCCATATTTTTACATGTATTTACTCATGATAAAAGTACATGTGAAAATGTCCCAAGTCAATTACAAAGTGCATTTTGAATAAAGCATGGAAGAACAACTTCAATCTTTATTGCCAGTCTTCTTCATTTCATGGCTGAGATTGCTTTATTTGGTTCTCTCTATGAACTCGGCCCTATCTACATGCCTGATCTCTATATCCTTAATGTCATCAATATTAGAAGTCACTGAGGTGATTATAAAAACACTTTGATACTTGCACTTCATTGTCTTTGACTTCTTCAGAGAAACTTCAATGATCTGGAAGAACCTTTGTCAAAAATATGTTGACGAAGAAGGCTCTTGAGGAGAAACTATGATAAGAGTCATGATCACACAATTAGGGAAAATATTAGCAATCTAGAAAAATTACACGTTGGGTGATCATGAATAGTAAAATGCATTTGAAAGGGCTGAGGCATGAGCAAGTCAGAGAATGAAAGGGAAGTAGGCTCAAAAAATGGGAAAATTGAAAATTTCTCAGAGTTAGTGAAAACGGAGGGAAGGTATGCATGGGTGGAAAAAATTGCCACCTTTGCATAAAAATTGAAAAATATGCAATGGTGGCAAAAATTTCCACCTTTGCATAAAAGCTAAAAAACATGCAATGGCAGCAAAAATTGCCACCTTTGCATAAAAGATGAAAAATATGCAATAGTGGCAAAAATTGCCACCTTTGCATAAAAGCTAAAAAATATGCAATGGCAGTAAAAATTGCCACTTTTGCATAAAAGCTAAAAATATGCAATGGCAGCAAAAATTGCCACCTTTGCATAAAAGCTAAAAAATATGCAATGGTGGCAAAAATTGCCACCTTTGGATAAAAGCTGAAAAATATGCAATGGCGGCAAAAATTGCCACCTTTGCATAAAAGCTAAAAAATATGCAATGGTGGCAAAAAAATTTGCCTTTGCATAAAATCTAAAAAACATGCAATGGCAGCAAAAATTGCTGCCTTTGCATGTAAAAGCAAAAACAACACTAACTCTTTGAAATTTATCAAAATTTTGACATTCTGATTGCATCAAAATCGCAACAATTTTCATGTTTGCTAGGAAATCGTAACGAATTAAGGTGGAAAAACTTTCAAAGATGTCAGTCGACAAAATTGAAGATCAATAAAAACTTGCCTCGAAAGATGAACCTAGAGTGAAAAATATGAAATGGACAAGTTTCGTAAGGGTTGTTCCAAAAATGAGCATAGCTGATTTTGGGAACAACACTTTGGATTTGACCTATTTTAATAACATTTTAGTGGCATGATAAATTATGCAATTGGATTCATATAGAAACCAATCAAGATCTCATTCAAAAAAGTAATTTAAAAAACATCTCTACAGTGTTGCATATTAATAAAATCTTCTCTAATCTTCCTAAATTACAAATTAGTTGCTAGGAGTAGTCATAAGACAAGTCAAAGCAATCATTTTCAAGTAGCAAACCAAAATCATTAGCTATATACATATAAGGAGCATACTTTTACAATCACACTAAGTGGTAAAACTACATGTGGCTTAATTTCCCTCCTTAGAATATCCTATATGTATGTAGCAATTAATAATCAAATGAGGGTGATTGAGGTTAGCTCAACCTAGGGCACTTTATCAATTAGTTTTATAACCCTAAAAAAAACACCTAAGGTTTTAAGGTGAAAGAGACTAATTTATAGAGTTGTGTGCATCATCATGGTTCAATATTATAAATACATATCATATAGAGACTGGTGAAGGTAACCATATTAGCATAGTCCCTCATTTCTACATAGATCGGTATTGATAAGTGATACTAACCTAGAACTAATAGAGCCAACATTGCACAGATATAACTATAGTTCTTGAACTAAATGAATCACATGTCTAATTTATCTTGATTTACACTTCTAAAATACAATCATAGTCAGATATTCAACCAAAAAATATAAGTATTGATCCCTTTTTTTACTTACTATATTTAACATATGTCGCTTGTAAAATTATTTCAATCAGTTTCAATATTTCACATTTTGATGTATATTTAAATGTCATATATTAATATTTGAATTAAATTTTAAGTTTTTATATTATTAGGGTTGTAAAACCATATTATGGTAAAACATTTTGGTGAACTCATACACATATTAAACCATTCTTCCAAGGTTTCATATTTTTTGTCTTAAGGTTCCAATTTTCATTTATGATTTTCATACACAAAAAATCTTGTCACTTTTTAAAGGTCTTAATTTTTTATCTTATGTTTTCAAATATAATTTATGATTTCCATATATAAAATAATATTTCCACTTTGGCCTTAGTTTTTCATTAGAATCCTATCTTATGATCTTAGATTTTAGCCTGAGGGATTTATTTTTAATCCTAATTTATGATTATTCCCTAATAATACACATTAATCATGGCCATATTGAATGAACATTATTGGTTAACACAAGTCATGAAGGTACTCTTTTTATATTATTCTACATGGATAATATATCTAATTTGGATCAATTATGTAAGAAAATGGATCAAAATGATCAAATCTAATAACACTAATAAGGCTAAAATTACTAATGAACAATCTCAAGCCTTAATCTAATCCTATTATTGTAACATTATTGACGCACTGGATTGCACCCTATGAAGGGAGGCTCAACTTTCTTCCTCCATGTGGCACAATGGAGACATTCCTCTTGTTGTGGGTTGCAAACATGAGGGATGAATCTCTAGATTAGGGGCTAGCTCCCCTTGATGCACCTTGAGGCCCTAGATTTCCTACTGCTAATAATGGGGGGGGGTGAAAAGGGAGAGAAATATTGAAATTAGAACCTAATCTAATGTGGTGATGTACCAAAATGGTTGGTCTACTCAGCTTTGACATACACTTTACACAAGAGAAAAGCAAGCATACACTTCATTCAAATGAGAACATTTCCTGCATCAGTGTTTCAATAGGGTATCATATGGAGATATAGGGAGGAAGAACTACCATAGGTGTTTTAAAACACACTATGGACAGCTTGTTCACATGCACCTATACTTTGATCTAGACACTTCTTATTGACTTGCATGAGAAGAACTCACAATACACTAGATATGTTGGCATAAACTTATTAAAGAATGAAAATGAAATGACTTAACATAAGATAAAACCATAGAAATATTCAAAAGTGCAAGCTCAAATGGAGGTAAAAATGCTTCTTTTGATTCAAGGTAAATTCCTTCAGGGATTTACCATACAAGCTAAGATATATATTTTTTCTCAAATGAAAGTTACAAATATATAGATAATTGGAAACAAGATAGTTGACAAATCAAGGAATGTGAACCCATGCTGAGTTAAACACTTTTGTAGAGACTAGAAGACCATGTTGCTATCACTTTCTTTGAACTACCTATGGGAGCCATGTTGTAGGCTATCCAAACTACCATTTCTACTATTTTTAGGTTGAAAAAACATATGAGACCATCCCCAGCAACTGACAAGGCCATTCTAAGTTGTGACTGGCTATGCTCTGTTGAATACCTGGATGTGACTTGGATGCACATTAATGGTGAAGCATGAAAATAAGGGATGTTGGTCTCTATAGTTCAAAAACCAATCTAGTTTATTGGTTTTCAGTAGATATAGTCTACCTAAATATATTAACTCCCTTTACTAAGTTATTCATGCCACCTATCTCAGTCTGAGTGGTCATTGATTATGCCTTTTGTCTTTATCAGTAGCTAGAACTATTCTAAGTTTTGTCTTTTTTGCTTTGTCTTTGCCCATGTTTTGTCTATTTCCTTTGTTTTCTCCTTCACCTTGGTTTCTCCTATTTTTTCTTTACTCATTCAGGCCTTTAAGTTCTTAACAGTCTTTACTCCTTTGTTTTGGGATTTTCTTTGCTTGCTCCTTACAGTTCTTTTCTGTGGGTGACCTTTTCTATGGTCATCAAGTTTCTTTGGATAAAATGTATGAAGGAATTCCTTTGTACATTTTGTCTGAAGGAATTCAATCTTAGCTCACCTTCTTCAATTTTCCTTCAGACAAAATGTCTAAAGGAATTCCTTCAGACATTTTATTTGAAGAAAACTCCTTTCACTCATCACTTTTCTTGAAGGGTAAGTGCCCTTCAGAATTCTTATCTTTATTCTTCACTTTCTCAAGGTGCCCTCCATAAGGGCACTTTGTTCCTTGAAATTCCCCTTCATAACTTTTGATTTGGTCCTGCCATAGACCAATGTGCCCTCTGCAAGGGCACATATGAATACCCTTTAGAATTTTTGCAAACATCCTTCAAGCTATCAAAATGCCCTTCAAAGGAAATCCATTACCTTTTACAAATTGCTTAAACCATTTTGGGTTCTTCAATGTAAACAACTCATGAATATTTTAAGTAAAATCACTTTGAAAACCTGATTACTACTTGATAGACCATTTTCGACTTCCTAGGAGCTTCTACTTCAAGTTTCACATCAACTTCAGCCGATAAGGCAAATAAGTAAAGACACTTGGAAAACATAATTTGGTCTGTCAAGACCAAATCAGGTTTTGCAAGTGACTTTAATTATAAACATTTATAATTAAAGACACTTGAAAAGTCTGACTAACACTATAAGGACCAAATTAGGTTTATTAAGCAACTTGACTTATGAAAATTTCACAAGTAAAGTCATTTGGAAAACCTAATCTAGTATGTGAAGACCAAATTGGGTTTTGTAAGTGACTTAGCTTATGAAAATATCATAAGTTAAGTTGTTTATAAAACTTGAAATTCACTGTTATAGGTGAAGTAAATATACTTAAAAAATATAAAATGCACTTGGCTAAGCAAAATCATAAAACACTTGGATTTTTTGTGGAACAGGTCTGAAAAGAGGTATTTACACAAGGTAGTTAAGGGACGACTTAGCCAAATCATGGATGTGAAAGAATCTTTGCAAATAAAAAGGAGGGGGTGCCCAATTTTGGCTCATAGGACCAAAAAATGGTCAACACATTTGGTGACTCATAGGGGAAGCATGCTTGCTATGCTTGGGAAGATTGGTAGCCTCTAAGTCCATTGGGCATGGAGTCAGGATGCATCTTGGATAATTTAACAATAACCTTGTAAATACCTATTAACCAAAAAATATTTTACCTCAAACACAAAGGAAAACACAAATAACAAAGGCTAAAAAAACTACACACACATGTGCAATAGCACTTAGAGAAAACAAAGGACAACACAACAGAAAGCAAACTAATATGTACAGCTAACCAAGTGTGTTCTTCTCCCTCATAGATGAAAAGGAAAACTTTCTAAGTCTCTTTCATGGAAAGAAAACTTATGGTGCTAGACAAGTGGCTGAATTGAATGGATGCTTGGTGACTTGCCCTTCTTACCTACCACCTTGATTGGCTTGTATCTAAGTGAATCAGGGTCAAACATGTGTCCAACATATATGTATTTACTTTAATCTTTATATACTGCCTGATGCTAGCCGTTCATGCTAATATATCTTACCAATAAATTAATGGCTACTAGCTCATCACCATAGGGCTCATTTATCTCATAGCCCCCTTAATATGCATCATGGACTAGCTTATCCCCTTATGCTTCATTAAAGAGCCTATCAAATTGATCCTTTGGTTCATCATGGCCTTTATAAAGAAGGGTGAATGTTGTGATGTCTAGAATGAGATCATAAATTGCTTGCTCATCCCAAGGGGCATCATCTTCTTACTCAAGGCTCTCTTCTTTGAAGCTTTCATCAAGATGGGCAAGCCTCTCCTTTTCTTCCTAAAAAAAGAGAGTCTCTAGTTGTTCAAAGACATTCTCTTGATCCTCCTCTAACTCAAGTTCCATGGCATGGTAATTATCTTCATCAAAGTAATAAGGAAGTTTATCAAACAAGGGGGGAGAGATCTCACCATGCTTACATTCCTCATCATCCATTGTTGACAAATAAAGTTTGTCAACCTCATCTTCATATTGCTGGAACATCTGCATGTATGCATGACTTATGTCTTCTCCATTATTAATGATGTCTTCAAAAGGAACAACCATGATGATTTCCTCCTCATTGTCACTTGAGAGGGCCTCTTGATCAGCCATAAATTGGATCCTCTCATCTTTAGTTGCCTCTTTTAAAATAGGTTCCTCTTTGAGAAGGGATGAAGTGGAAGGTTGATGGTTAAACACATGTGGAAGATGAGGCAAACCTTGAGCTAGAATTGAATGATTCTCTTCCTTACATTTGGACATCACTTCATCCACATCATATGTGGCTTGATATCTCTCTTAGAGGGGTGTAGATGGGATGTGTTCAGACATAGGATCTTCTACTTGGTCTAAACCATCCATCACACCTTGGCTGAAGAACCTCATTCTAGACTCCAACTCTACAATTCACTTGGCTATAGTTTCTTGGAAGAGATTTTCTTGGAGGTCACAAGCATCATCATGATGAGTAGGAGTAGATTCATCTTCTTCAAGGATTCTATAAAAATGAATAGGCCTCTCCTCCTCCTTTTTACCACCCCATGATTCCATTATTTGCTTCTGACTCATGACCTTGGGATTGGAACTCTTCCCTTGTGTCTTCAAGGTCTTGAGCTGGTTCATGATAGGCACTTCTATGTTGAAATACTTGAGGAGGTTGAGGAAGATTGGGAAGGGTCTACTCATGCATAGAAAGAGTTTCTTCAAGAGAGATGTGTTAATTTCCAAGAGACATAGGGTGACTTATTTCAAAGGACGCTTCACAATCTAAAGAATTAAGGAGGGTAGTTTCCATGGAAGACTACTCTAATGCCTTTTGGTGTTGGAAAGCTAGATGCAAAATATTAAGAGCAGGAGTGGTTAATATATCAGATGAGCTAGAAGATTGGATTTGGTGAGTAAGGGCTATTTGGTAGAAAGGATTTGGCATATAGGAGGGGACTTTATTTTGAGTAGGATGGGGTTGCTTTGGGATGGGAAAAGGAATGCAAGGTTGATTATTTTGAATGAATGGACTCTTCCATCTTGCTAGTTCTTCCTTAATTGATTGTAAGGCTTGAGCTTGACTAAACAAGCACTCCTCTTTGTACATCAGCTCTTATTGATATCTATTTTTCTCCTCTAATCTGTCTATCTCCATCACTTGCTTCTCAAATTCTAGCATTATTTCCCTCACACTAGGTGAAGGGCAACTAAGAGAGCTGCTTGATGTGATTCCATGAACAACCTGAGTTTGATCAAAATTATATGAAGGAACACAAGGCCCATGTTGCTCAACAATGGGATTATACATTTAAAAAGTGATTTCCTAATGGCACTAGGAATTCTTAACCAACTAATTCAACTCAGAGTCACCATTAGTGTTGGGTGAAAGCCTCCAAAGGTTGGTTGGTTGGAGAAAACACTAAAATTCTTCAACTCTTTAGACAAAAAAATTGTCCCATTGGGCATGCCAAAAACTATTGACATAGTGGATTGTACCCTCTAAAGGGAGGATCAGCTCTCTTCCTCCATGTGGCATAATGGATACATTCCTCTTGTTGTGGGTTGTAAACATGAGGGATGAATCTATAGATTAGGGGCTAGCTCCCCTTGATACACCTTGAGACCCTGTATTTCCTATTGCTAATAATGGGGGGGGGGATGAAAAGGGAGAGAAATATTAAAATTAGAACCTAAACTAATGTGGTGATGCACCAAAATGGTTGGTCTACTCAACTTTGAAATACACTTTACACCAGAGAAAAGCAAGCATACACTTCATTCAAATGAGAACCTTTTCTGCATCAGTGTTTCAACAGGGGATCTTATGGAGATATAGGGAGGCAGAACTACCAGAGGTGTTTTAAGACACACTATGGATAGCCTATTCACATGTGCTTATACTCTAGATTGGACACTTCTTGTTGACCTACAAGAGAAGACTCATAATACACTAGATATGTTGGCATAAACTAATGAAAGCATGAAAAGGAAATGACTTAACATAAGATAAAAGCATATACATATGTAAAAGTGAAAACTCAAATGGAGGTAAAAATGCTTCTTTTAATTTAATGTAAATTCCTTCAGGGCTTCACCATACAAGCTAAGATATATATTTTTTCTCAAATGAGAAGTTACAAATATATTGAGAACTAGAAACAAAACAGTTGACAAATCAAGGAATGTAAATCCATGCTGAGTTAAACACTTCTACAGAGACCAAATGACCATGTTGTTATCACTTTCTTTGAACTGTCTATGGGAGCCATGTTGTAAGCTTTATAAAGTACCATTTCTACTATCCTTGAGCTGAAAAAGCATGGGAAACCATCCCCAACAACTAACAAGGCCATTCTAAGTTGATGTGACTGACTATGCTCTCTTTAATACCTAGACATGACTTGGATGCACATTAATAGTGAAGCATGAAAACACAACACACTAGTATCTATAGTTCAAAAACCAATCTATTTTATTGGTTTTCAATAGATATATTCTACCTAAATGTATTAACACCCTTTGTTGAGTTTTTTATGCCACCTGTCTTGATCTGAGTGGTCATTGATTATGCCTTTTATCTTTGTCAGTAGCTAGAACTGTTCTGAGTTTTGTCTTTTTCACTTTTTATTTGCCCATGTTTTATCTCTTTCCTTTGACTTCTCCTTTGCCTTAGTTTTTCCTATTTTGTCTTTACTCATTCAGGCCTTGAAATTTTTGGTGGTCTCTACTCCTTTGTTTCAGGCTTTTCTTTGATTTCTCCTTGTGGGTCTTTTCTATGGGTAGGCTTTTATGTGACCATCAAATTTCTTTGGAGAAAATGTCTGAAGGAATTCCTTTAGACATTTTGTTTGAAGGAATTCAACCTTGGCTCACCTTCTTTAGTTTTCTTTCAGATATTTTTTCAAAGGAAAACTCCTTCCACTTGTCACTTTTCCTGAAGGGCAAGTGCCCTTTGGGCTTCTTGTCTTTGTTCTTCAATCTCTCAAGGTGCCCTCTGCAAGGGCACTTTGTGCCTTGAAATGCCCCTTCAAAACTTTTTATTTGGTCCTGACACCAACCAAGGTGTCCTCCACAAGGGCACATACCAATACCCTTTAGACTTTTTTCAAACATCCTTCAAGCCATCAAAATTCCCTCTGAAGGAAATTTGTTGCCTTTTGTGAACTGCTTAGACCATTTTGAGTTCTTCAATGTAAATAGCTCATGAAGCTTTCAAGTAAAATAACTTTGAAAACATGATTCCTACTTGATAAACCATTTTGGACTTGCCAAGAGCTTCTACTTTAGGTTTCACATTGACTTCAGTTGATAAGGCAAATAAGTAAAGACACTTGGAAAACCCAAGTTGGTCTATCAAGACCAAATCAGGTTTTGTAAGTGACTTTACTTATAAACCTTTATAAGTAAAGAGGCTTATAAAGTTTGAATAACACTATAAGGACCAAATTGGGTTTATTAAGAAACTAAAATTATGAAAATTTCACAAGTAAAGTCATTTTTAAAACCTGATTTGGTTTGTGAAGACCAATTCAGGTTTTGCAAGTGACTTAGCTTATAAAAATTTCATAAGTTAAGTTGTCTATAAAACTTGAAATGCACTATTGTAGGTGAAGTAACTACACTTGGCTAAGCAACATGACAAAACACTTGGCTTTTTTATGGAACAGGTCTGACAGGGGGCATTTTTCACAAGGTAGCTGAGGGATGACTTAGCCAAATCATGGATGTGAAAGACTCTTTGCAAAGAAAAAGGAGGGGGTGCCCAATTTTGGCCTATAGGACCAAAAATTGGTCAATAAATATCCAATTATATTTTCATTTCATTACCAATACACACCAAAGGGCATGCATGCCAATGAGTTATGGGTGAGTTAGTTAATTGGTTTAGTTGTTTCAAGCCCAACTTAGGTTCAAATTTATGGAAATGCATATGAGATTAGTTGTGGTTGTTGGTTGTATTCTCAAGGCCATTAATGACTATTAATAATCTTGAGGTATTTAGTAATATATGGTATAAACATGGTATTACATGGGTATCTAGGCCCCTAATTATGTCCTAGACTAGTTTAATCTTTGATCAAAAGCCATCATCTATCAAAACAAATACACACCAAAGGGCATGCATGAATCCTTTTTTTCCATCCTCCCCCAATACCTCAAGGTTATACTAGTTATCATCCCACTCTCATTATTCACACATAACTTATTTTAGACTATGTCATCCATGATATCAACACTGTATAATTTAGGGTGCCACATCATGCACAGATGAATGAAGGTATTCAACATATTACTCATAAAACTCCTCCACCTCCTATGAAGAAAGCTAGCTATCTTAAAGGGTATGATATCTTCAATAAACTAAATAACACCCATGTTAATATTTCCATATTGGAGTTACTCAAGAGATCAATGGTGTACAAAGACGTATTATACAAGACATTATAAGAAACAAATTTCCCTAGTGATACACAACTTGCATCATTTGCCTATACTATGAATAATTCAAGGATAAAAACAAAGTAATCACTTTTGATAAGTAATACTTACTTATGCAACACATAATACAAAAAAATTAGTCATTATTCATTCATGTTCAAGTGAAACATAACTTGGTCAAATGTGTAATGGTAGATAATGGTTATAGATTGAACATTTGTAACACTACCTTACAATTATTGGGTATTAACATGGTTACCATTCAAAATTAAAATCAAAGCATGAAGATTCGATAACACTTTGTGTCAAATAATTAGAACTATATCATTGCATGTGAGACTATGTACCAAGATGATACCTAAAACTTTCCATATTATGCTTGGTCATTTGTATCATTGCATGTGAGACTATTTACAATTTACCTTTGGGGCAATCATGGATATATTATATGGAAGCAGTTACATCAACATTACATAGATGTATCAAATATATGCATGGATGTTATTATTATTTAGAACCAACAAATGATGACCCTTTTAGATATTTTAAAATAAACCAATTATAAATATTAAATTTAACATAAATGCTAAAATAATGAACTTTTGACCAATCCTTATGCACAATTAACCTATTATCAAGTCCACAATTTTCAATGACTATTCCTCTATTTTTGAATAGATGACCACATATCGTAAGGAAAAATTTATACTAAATACTATTATTCTTCCTTCTAATCACCCAAACTCATTACCTAGTTGATTCATACTTTTAGTCTAATTATCTTTATTTCTTAAACAAAACTACTCTTTTAGGATAATCCCACAGGTCAATCATGTTTGAATTTGATGGTGTCTTCCACCAATTAACAACTAGTTTCCCAAATTAAAATTCATCCTAATGGGTCATCTCACAAGTTTCACAAACCCAATTTGAATAATTTCCAAATGGTCCAGTATATATGCACATTTTATATTCATTTATGGAGTTTTTAAATTATTATAAACATCAGATATATGTAACTACACATTGTGAGGAAAGTTCCTATTCTTTTGAATTATGAGTCATTATATCCTAATAATCTCTGATCTAGGTCTGAATACAACAATAAGGTCACAATTCACTTAGTTAAGTATATAATCATATAGTATTGCACCAAGATATACCACTTCACTAAAATTATACACACCCTATCATAGCATGGGAAAACTAAATGGATTTTGATCCCTCTTTAATGTATTGGTATGTAGGTCGCACTCAACACATGGGTTTTTGTGGCCAAGCATATCACCACACCATTACCCATTACCCCCATTTTACTATATTTTTTTCTCTCTTGTCATTAATCTAGGGTTAGAGTGAAGAAGAAGGCACACAACGGCTCTTGAATAAAAGAGATGACATATGATCAGACTACTAGACCTACAAGTGAAGTGTAGTAGTTAGAATTTACATAGAGGGAAAAAATCCTTAAGGAAAAATATGAACCCTACAAATAGTAATGTAGGTTATGGAGTCTAGATAGCATTGCCTTGTTCTTAGAATAATTCAAATCGCCATTTTTTATTGACAGTAATCTCACACGATTTCATAGTCATTGTTATAATCCTATAGACCCAAGTTCCAACTAAGTCTTTTATCTTTAATAATCTCCCTTTTTATCACATGTCAAAAAATAGTAAGTTACAATAATTTTATGTATGAATACTTTATATCTTATGCATTTTCTATTTACTCATTAGTTTTGTCTAAGTTAGATAAAAATGAATCTTTAATCATAATTTAAACATAAATACCAACCTATTGATGAGGACCAATCACAATCACATTGGGAATATCATACTAGTATTTCCCCAACATAACCCATTCTATTATCTCAAATACATACATAAGATGTGGGTGAATCATGTGCATAAAAAGACAATAAACCAATCATGCCATACAAATCTAATGTATAACATGAGCCACAAGTTAATCTAGAATAACCATATCCTATTCCTGATCTTCCTTTACTAGTGAGTTTAGAATATCAAGATGGTAGTCACAAATTATTATGGAAGTGATGATGAAGATTCCAACATGGAATCTATGATATATGATCAATTACACAAGGTAAACTTCAATCATTTAGAGAAACTTTTATCTCATACTCTATTCACACCTGTTATAGTTGGAGAATATAGAGATGATTCATAACAAAAGGAAAAAATTAGAAAATAACATTTAGCCACAATTTTTTATGTAAAAATAAAGGAATAAATGATAGATCATGATTACACCCTAAATTCAAACAATAGTTTCAATATTATCTCGCATTAGGCACATGCAATACTAGATTCAAACATGACTTGGAAAAAGAAGTAATCATACATTTTAATGAATTTTGTTGAGATGGTAGATACTAAGACTCCAACACTATTACAAGTGAAAAATATTTAAGATTAACTATGAACAATATTATATATATTAATTGATCATAATCTCATCACATTATTGTCTATTGAGCATTGAGCCATAGGACATCTTTCACATAAGGTAAATCATATTGCGGTTATCATAGAATCATAGGACATGACATAAATAATTATGATGCATTAAAAAATCATATTTAAAAATATAATAATTAAGTATTTTTCATGGTAATATTATGTCAACAAGAACCACTCATATTAAGCTTTGCTAAGGCACCATCTACAACTACAACAAGCAAAAAACATCCTCAACAGGATTTGTTGACAATTACAATATACATGGAATGTGCCTATTATAAAAACATTTAGATTGATGGAAAAATATAATAATTCATATACAATGTTATATTGTTATGAAATTTATGACATGGAATCAAGGAATTACAACATATCACACATTGGCAATAACCCCTTGGACATATTATTCTACCACTAGCTTATGGGGAAAAAGTGGTCAATACACACCTATGTATCATGCCTCATACTTATCAGGTGCCTTTCACATTAGGACAATAATGGTTTAAAAAAAATTAGGCTAAAATAAATCCAACCAATTATTAACTCACTTTCTCATATGTTAGAAGAGTGATCATGATTTAACATGATGGTGATGCTTACCACCAAAAAGAAAAATATTCAGAGGCAATAGAATGTACACAATTATTAATAGATGAGGAAGAAGAAGTAATGAGATTACATAATCTCATGGGTAATTTAGGATACATCAAGTTTAATCCAATCAAATATGACCTACTTATAGATCTATGATAAAAAAAAAACCTCAAATATTCTAAAAATACAAAAAAACATATAATCAAGAAAATACAAAAATATTCAAAATATTTAAAAAATAAAAACTCAGGCCTTGAGGATGACTTGATTACAATTTTAGATATGTTAATTATCATATGTTTGGTATAATTCATATTATTTTCATACACATGCATTTCATGGTGTACGAGTGTGATGTAGGACATACAGGTTACACATGGACATATAAATGTTGGAATTGCCTATACCTAGTGACATTACCAATATTGGGGGCATATTAGTTCATAGGTTTCACTATTATAAGATATATTTTTATATGACCTTATATCATTTTGAGCTACCTATATCCCTTACACATGTCTTTGTAGTTACTCATATCTTACACAATGGTACAAGGATATATTATTATACTACAATATAACATTGATACATATGGATGGTGTAGGATAGTTTAGTTATTATATGATGCATTGATGTTTCTACTCTATTATATGATAGGATAATTTTTACTTTTCTATTATGTGTGACCCTTTGGCCTTGAATTATAACATATTTATGTCCCTTGAGTGTGGCCCTTAGCCTTATTTGATGTGACATCCTTGATTTTCATTTCTTACAGCATATTTAAGTCCCCATTGTGTGTGGCCCTTGAATTTATTTGTTGAGACATACTTATTTCCCTTTTATGTGGCCCTTAGACTTATGGGTGATATTAACACTTGCACTTATTGAGCTTGTTGACAATAAGTGGTGTCATGATCTATATCTATTTAACCCTAAATTTAGATATATGGCTATCATACCTTGGTAGTATAAAAGGGTTAAAAATATATAAATGACAATGAATAAGGGTGATAATCATATCTACAGTAAGCAAATTAAATATCAAACTCAAATATAACCATACATTAAATTTATTATGTTAATTATAGGCTAAATATAGAAAATGCAACTAAACTATGTATGTAAATGACAAAGAAGTGATATACTTAGCTAGTTTTGATGCTATAGTAGTTATATATCTAGAACAGGTAGAAATAAAATTAGAAGATGATTATATAACAATCATTTGATTCTATAAATTTAACTTTTGGGGATGCAAACACTATCATCAATCTAGATGATTACATCAATGCTACTATCTATGTTTGATGCAAGTGTCTTATATGGAATATCTACTAGAAAAAGATGTAACCACCAAGATGCTTCTAGATTTAAATTTACATTTGCTCTGGTGCATTTATATTTGGGTCATGGACTGTCAATCATGAATTTTTACAACACTAGTTATTCATCTTCATAGTGACCTCGGGGGAAAATGGGTTAGTGAGAACATAGTGTCAAGATAACCCCAAATACACCACTATTAATGGGTACTGCCACATAGCCAATACTCTATAAGAGGGTCTCAAACTCATGTAGTTCTCCCCTATGTGTTGTCTTTGTGTGTGAATCATACAATATGTGGAAAACAAGTACAATAGTGACCTATATTGTAACCTAGAAAATTAGACTATGGGCTACTCATTTATTACTTCAAACCTATGGATGTGTTTTACCTATGATTGGTATATAAGTAGGAAATCTTTATTCAATTTCATGCTTGATAGATTGGATTTGATAAGTTTTCTTGGTCTCTCTTGGTCTTTGTTAGGTCTTATAGGTGAGGAATGAATGAGGGTTGATCTTGTATGTATATCAAACCCTTTAGATAAGTAACTCACATAAAATCACTTAGGCTAACCATTAGGATACATTTCATTTAAAAAATAGATAACTTTAGGGCACTAGACACTTACTTCGGGTTAGGACACTAACATTGACATTAGTGTCTATCATAAACATTAGTGTCTAAGGAGAAGGAAAGTAGGTACAAGTTCAAAACTTGTAGAGATGGAAGATAAGTACATTTTAAGCATTATAGTAAAGATAGAAGGCCTAGGTCATCAATATAATACTAGTTAGACTAAGAGATATAGGCCAAGGGGCACAAGATAGAATGGATATGAGACATGCAGAAGTAGTAAAGGTTTAGAACTAGGAGGAATAACCAAGGTATGAGTTTTCCAAGTGTAAAAGATTAAAGTGATATATAATTAATAAATATCTCTACATTCCCCCTATAGTCTAGTAACGAAATCACTAGTTTAAAGGAAAGGACTATGTATTTGGATGTGTATATCACAGCTTGTCTTTACATGTGCCCAACTTGAATGCTTTATTGGTGACTGACTTGCAACCAAGAGCATGTTACAATATATGATTAGTGTATATAATATGGGATTAAAAGTACTTGAATTAGATTGAAATTTAGAGAGCAAGGTTTAGGAGTACACTTGTGTATTGATGTAATTGCCTTGCCTATTGGAAATTTGATTTAAAAAAGATGTATCATTATAAGGCTTTAAAACAATGATTATGATAATATAGATAAGTCTTGAAAGTGGATATATCCAAGGATATTTAAAGAGATATAATTTAAGGCACATGCCCCCAACTTTAGATTAAAATTGAGATACCACCTGGTAGTTGAGATTAGCTCAATCATGCAACCCAATGATATTTATAACCTAGTGAGTGTGATTGAACCAAGTCATCCACACTATTAAATTGAAGAGGTTGGACATTACTATCAATTCTAACCTAAAACCTTAATAATATTGGGTGATTTTATCACCTCAACCATGCTAAAAAGTGAATCAAATATTGTAGTATATTAGCTCAATAAAATCTATAAAATTCTATGAGGTATAAGTACAAAAAAAATTGTAATGTGGTAACAGTCCATAAAAGAGTTTTAGAATCTAAAACTGATTTGGATTTTTCAATATAGGTGCATATTTCATATCATGTGCACATTAGATATGTCTCATGTTGAAAGTATGTATAAAAATGGTATAAATATATAGATTTTTTCCATAACTATGAATCTAAATCATATAACTGTGTGCTCTAGCCAATTCAAAAAATTATGTGTGGAGAACATGCTTTCAAAGCATTATCCCACTATATATGGAGAAATTTGAAACTAATATAAGTACCAATGTGAATAACATGTTTCTAAAACATTGCTCCACTATAATTTGGATATGTTGAATAGTGAATAAGTGTGGATAACATTTCTTCCAAAGCATGCCTCTAATGAATTACAAAACTGTGAACTTGTGTAATCCATACCCATATGACATGATCACACTAAATCTAAAAATTGATGTAAGTACCACATACTAAATGAGTGTGGAGAACATGCTTCCAAATCATGCCCCTATTGAATCTAAAAATTATGATAAGTGTCAAGAGCATGCCTCAATGGCATGCCCCCACTAATATTCCCCCCTTGGAGGTGATGGAAAGATAATAACTAGTAGTTACCTCACCTCAAAAGGATAAGACAACTATATTATCTTTGAATGTAACCATATAGCATATAGAAGGAACATGTCTAGGTAGATATAACATTGAAGTGCATAGAACCAATTTGATCACATGAAGTCCTAAGATGCATGATAAGGATCATGACAACATCTAGATAGTAATAAAACAAGCTCAACAAGTAAATCAAGCACACACACAATATCAAATATCCATACAACAAACAATGACATATTCAAATGTTAAAGGAAGCATATATAGGCATGGGAGCCATAAGAAAAAGATAATATTTAAATAATCAAATAAGGAATACATTAGCAAGGTAAGACACTCAAGTAAATACATAAAGGAAAGTATAAACAATCAGCATAAACATGTCATATTGCCCATAGATCAAATGTATTAGGAAAAAAATGTCAAGTATATAACAAATCAAGTACATTATGTAAGATATAATCATGGATATGTGTAAGTGCATATGTAAGCTCAAACATGATGATGTAGAGTGATTATAAAATCATATAACATGTTTGTATCAAGATCAAAGAAGAGGATGCCCTCAATGTCTGCATGACATGAGTAGAGGGAAGGCCCAACATTCAAAATAGGAATAGTTCATATATATATGTATGTTTGTATCACACTCAATTATAAATGTGAAACATGTGTGTATGTAGAATTAACTGAATATGCCATCCATCAACATAGGACTAATACATATATGCCAAAGAGCTAATATAATATGTAGGTGTCAAAAATATTTTTGTATTTTTGAATGTTTTTTATTTTTTATTTATTTTTTAATATTTGAAGAGACTATTTTATTATCTCATCTAATGGATGGTCATTAGTATCTCCCTAATTTATGTTTAAAAACCTTAATTTGTATCTTTTACATTACTTTCATCATGATTGGATAGGTTGAAAAGGTACATAGCATGTTTCTCCTTGTGTTTTTCCTGTATAGTAGAAGTAACGATATCATTTGGAATATATATTAATTTTCCTTTGTGAGGAAAGTAAATACCTTGATGGTTTGGATCAATGTTTGCTTGTATTTGGTATAGCCAAAGAATTCCTAGTGTAAGTGCATATGGAGATGTGGTGGGCATAACACAAACTTGTGTTTGAATTACTTTAGGACCACAAAAAGTTGGTATTATTATGTTTCCCAAGGAGACTTTCCAACCTCCTTTATCTTGTAAGTTTGTTAGATTGAATCCAATTTGTTATAAGCATCTTACATTGCAAATTGTTTTTTCTTGTGTAGGATCAATATGTTTATGACAAAAATAAGCTCCACCCATGTATAAGGTAATTGTTAAATCTTTTTGTCATGGATGTTTTTTGTGTTGTTCACTTTGAGATTTATACATATGATATGGACCTTGGATTGGTCCCATGTTAATTAACATTTGTAAACTAGTCATATAAATATTAGGAATACCACATTGTTGTTCATAATGTTCCTTAGATAATTTATATCCATCCTTTGTGTGACGGATAAAACTTTTATATTTGGAGGGTGATATGTTAAGTTCCATTGAATGAGTAATTGTGAAGGAATCATATCTATGTGCATAATTATATAAATCAATAAATGAGTCATTCTATTTATGCAATGATATTTCCTTAAATGGGGAAAGAACCTCTACTAAAGATGAATTGTAATTCTAAATCTAAGTGTCTAAACACTAGATCATAAGATGTAATTTTAAATCAAATGGTATAATCTTGAATGGATTCATCATCACATTGTTTTAAATTATGAAAATGTTCTAATGTAAGTTTTGGCATCTTGTGGATATTGAAATCCATGAATAATGCATCTTAAAATTATAATAAAATGTTAAAATAACCCTATGGTAAACTACAAAACCAAGTTTGAGACTCATCGAAAATATTCATATGGAAAACCTTGAGCAATAGTTTTTCATCTTGTGCCCATCAACCAAAATAATGTACATAGTTAATCATATGGTTGAATGGGTATTTATGGAGAGGTAAATCTGGTAATTTAGAATCTTTTGGATAAGGGTATTCAAGTATATATTTTTCAAGAGGTTGATTATTGAATGAGGTTATATGTACATTATTATTATGGAAATCCATTTCCATTTGAAGTATGGAAACCTTATTTTGAAGATCCCTAATATTGGTCATCATAGACATAAGATATTCCATGGGAATAGAGGTATTTGTCATAGGTGTTATCATTTGTTTCAACCTGCCACCTTTTTTGAATATAGTCATATGAGTATCATCATCCTTATTTATAAAAAGTGCAAGTTCACAATCACTAAATTTAGGATATTTTGGTAGTGGTATGGGATCTTTAAACTTTGGTACTTTCGGTATGAGAATCTGATCTTGAATAATCTTTAATTATGGTCCCTCTTTTCAGTATAAAATTTATTTCTAAGAAATGTATCATTACTAAGGAGAATATTGCTTGGGAAAATAGGAATTATGGGGGTGTGAATTAATTTTCTGGAAGCCATATCTCCATTATAAGTTATTTGTAAATCATTCATAATTTATTGATGTATTTGCCTAATTTTTTGGCAATTAAATGAAGGAGCCTCTTGGTCATATGTACCCACTTGTGTGGTAACATGTGTATACAAGACATGATTAGAAGACTTGTGTATGAAAAGGGAAATACAACTGACCTCTAAATCAATCCTAACTCAAAGAAGATAAATTATACTTACACTTCTATTTATTGATACATCAAATATTTGGTTTCATGACTAAGATAGATCCACTAGACCTAGATAAGGGATTTCTTACCACAATAATATCACTAGTTATAAAGCCTCCAATCAAGCAAAACTATGTAATAACCCTAACTAGGTCCTATGTTTTCATATTCACAAATGTACAAATGACAAAATCAAAGTCAAAGTCTAATCTAGTGCTCACCAAAGCTTGTGGCATAAAGTGGTGGTAATAAACATTAAAATTAAAAATGCATAAAAGACATATACTCACCTCAATGTATACAAAATCCTAATACATAGGAGAGAAGTAAAAATTTCATATATGTCTACTCTTACAAAGGAGGAACAAAGTTGGGAATGCTTACCTTTAAAAATTAACCCATTAAGCATCTATCTCTCCCTTGACAAAGGTGATTCGTAAGAGGTTGTTGTGGTATGTAAGGATGATAAGGATAAATCATCTCTAGGATACATAACCTATCAATACATCTAAAAGACTTCTCCACAAGACAAGATCCATATCTCCAAAGCAAGTATGAAACCCTAAGCTATGTTCCTCAAGTATAATGGTGGATAAATATATATATATATATATATACATATATATATATATATATATATATATATACATACATATATATGTATATATACATATATATATATATATACATATACATATATATATATATGTATATATATATGTATATATGTATATATATATGTATGTATGTATGTATATATATATATATGTGTATATATATACATATATGTATATATATATGTGTATATATATATATGTATATATATATATATATATATATGTATGTATATATATATATATTATGTATGTATATATATATATATATATATTCTCTTCCTAATAAATGATGAAATGAATGTGTTTATATAATTGAATCTAACCCTAGTCCTTTCCAAAAGTTTATCGAATAGGGTCGGCTATTAAACTTTGTATCATTATTGAAAAAAAAAAATTAGGTTCTGGTCTAGGTTAGCCAGGGGATAACTAATACCCTAAATGAGTTTTGTTAATTAGAGTATAGGATTGATGGGTTTTATAATGTATCATAAACTATCAAAAAGGATTTTAAGCTAGAGAAGGGCTAATGAAGGTAGAAAATGACTAGAGGAGGGTGAAAAATAGGAGGAAAGTTTTAGGGGAATGTTTTTAGGAGATGGTTAGAATGATAACAAGTGGAAATATAGGGATAACAATCCTATGAAGCACCAATGGTCTACCCATCCCTTTCCTAGTACACCCTTTAAGGCATACACTCAAAGATATTGAGACTCGATGGGTTCCTTCAAGAGAGAGAGTATTAATAATTGATAAAGTTTGAAAATATTATGTGTATATATATTCCCTACTTGAAGCTCATCACATGGCATGTAGGTGTAACACGAGATGGTGTTTTAATAAAAGAACATATCAACACATAATCCTAAAGTTGAATAAATTATATTAAAGAGAAAATAAGATAAATGAAAGGATAGAATTGAAAGACACATACCTTTACTTAGCTTAGTGCTATAAATAAATAAGGAGATGCAAGAAATGTAAGGTGTCCAATGTAGGGAGCATTAGGAAACTTTGTAAAAATTAGCAGAAAAAGAGAAAAAATTAAATTTTTTTGCAACATAGACCTATAATAGGTGAAAATATTCTCTATGATGTCCAGATTCCAAACATCTTACAATTTGGAAAAATAGCTATTAGAAACAAATATATAAACCAAAGATAGAATTTGGTTGTAAATATTTGACAAGTAAATAATTTTGAATAGTAAATATAAATAGGGTGAAAATTAATTCATTTTTTATTTTTACTATCCTATGAAAATAAAGCTCTAAGAGATATAGTTAGAGACCATAGAGCCATCATGGTGAGGAGATGACAAATGAGATGGGGAGGACACATAGTGGCCATAGTGAGTGTAGCGAAAGTAACAATTAGAAATTTAATTTTTTTGAATATTTATATTTGAAATTAAGCTAAAAATATATAATTGATTAGTAGGAAAAATATAGGTATCAGAATGAACTTGAAAAAAAATTTAAATAAACTAAGGGTAAAATAGGGTATTGGGTGGGAAGAAGTTAGATCAATAAATTCCTAAGGCATTTATGGTAAATGGGTAAAAATTCACCACTATGGAAGAACATAGTCGACCTGGTTGACTTAGTTTGTAAGGAAAAGTAAAATGGTAAGGATGACTACGTAGCAGTGGGTCAATTTATTATGTTAAAATAGGGTTGATTACATAGAAATTTATTGACTTAGATGGTAAGGGGTAAAGGCTGACTATGTATGATAAGGTCTATTTAGTTTGCTAAATAGGACTGATATAGTATTGATGTGACCGGTATAGTAAATAATTGAAAGGGCTGATCTAGTATCAGAAATAAAATACATAGCTGATTTAGCATTGAAATAGGCCAATGCTGTAGAAAATTGAGAAACTAAATCAAAAGTGGTTAATTTTTGAAATTTTAATAATTTATTTTGATTATTTATGACATGGAGGTATGATACATCCTTTGTTATTTGATATTTTATAGAGACTTCAGAGGTATTAGCAATTGATAGATGCATCATGGTGATCGAATCTAATGCATCAATTAACTAACATGGACAAAACATGACTAGTCACATTAGGCTTTGGAGGCATCATGAAAATGAGGCATATTCATCTTAGTGTTAATCTCATTATCATGTTCATTAGAGCATATAAATGTTTGACTAACACTTTTTGATGGGTTATGGATGGGGATACCATTGAGGTGGGTATCATGCTAGAGGATTTCCATGCATTATTGGGGATACCAATAAAAGGGACATCGATGATCATTGGGACACTAGATGATCTAGATGAGAGGCCATTACTAGTTTGATGGGTGATGTGCTTGAATAAGATATACTTGGGATTAAGGGTGAATCTATTTAATGTATATATCATAGAGATTTTAGACATCAAGAAGGTCATGATCAAACTTTATGAGAGCACAAGTTTTGTGTCACAAGTCAGATGATAATGTACCACTATACGTGATAGCCTTATGTCAGTCCTTTTTGGATCAAGGAGCATTGTATGACTTTAAGGTAGTCATATGGGTCCATCACATGCATGATATATATATGATTTTGTTTATAGGGTAAAAGACCATATGGCATGTTGTTTTGATAATTTCTTAGATACATGGGAGGTTTCATATGTATTGATTAGTTGGGTTACACTATGTGGTTGATGATAGGTTACCTCAAGTGATGAGATAGAGGAAGGAGCATGTAGCTTAGTTTGTGACCCGTGTGTTATAATTGAAAACTATCACACAATAGGAGATCATGTGGCATCCCTATATGCAAATTAATACTATATGGCTAAGTTAGTCGACCATGACAATAGGGTTGGCATGGGTGTGGATCATAGGCCAATATACCTCATGGGTAGAGCCACATATGGTGGCACATTTACTATGGTAGGTTAGGTTCCCATACCTAGTGACCCTTTTAGTATTTCCTGCTTATTGGGCATGACATGATAGAGAGTCAAGTGGGAAATGAGGAGGAGGAGTAATAGTAGAGATACCCATGATTAGGTTGTAGCATGATAGACCATGGATTGGTTGATCATGGTAGAAAGTGAAATTAGGAAGAGATGAGATAGATGTGGATGTAGTTACATAGTAGGAGCCATATTAGGCATTATAGTAGGAACTATCATAGTAGTAGCACCATCGACCATGCTAACCACACCATAAATGGAGGCACCACTAATGAGAGTGGGTACAGGTAATGATGATATCATAGGATGACCCATCAATCACTCCATGACATAGTTGGTCTTTAAAGACACCTCTCAAAAGAGGGTCACAATGTACATGAGTGGTGACTCATGGATTTTCATTGGTGCAGAGGTGACCTATGGAGGAGGCACTCAAAGAATGAGCAAATAGAGAGAGCATGCTTAGAAAGTGATTAGATGGGGAGATAGTGGTTAGTGATACTGATACTGGTGAGAAATGTTGTAATTTTGATTTAAGGTTTGATATAGAATACTAATTATATGTGGTTATAGTAGAGAGATAGATTTTGAGATATATATGTGAACTAGTTTTGGTTTTATAGATCCAATGGCATAGGAGGTCATATGGGAGGCCCTAATAGTGGTTATAGATCATGAAATTTTAGATTGGGTGATGTCACCATACGACCCCACCATTCTATATGTTCTTATGGTACTATCTACCCCAACCTAGGCAAGCTAGTTTAGACTAATGGGGGAGCTCATGAGGAAGTTATATGCACATGGGAATGGATTTCATCCACCAATAGAGGTGAGAGAGGGTGAAGAATAGGCTTGGAAAGCCTTATCTCAGGAGAAATTGATGCATATGGATACTATGATCCATCTTGGACAGGTGCAAGCCTAGATGGCCAATTTATAGGGATATATAGTAGGCTTAAGATCTCAAAATGCCTCATTATAGTGTACCATTTATAGGGGACAGTCCCAATCATCTATGGGTAGTGTGGATAGGCCACATGATAGGCATGATGGAGCCCAATCTTAGAGCTGGAGTTATTTTGTATTTTTAATCTTGTATTATATAAAACACTTGATATATATAGATGTTAATTTTGATAGTCAGATTTGATTTCATGAATTATATTTTGTTGTGGATGTTGATGCATGGATATATTTCTTTCTATCACATGTATTTATCTTTTATTTTATATGATATGGGAAATATATATGGAGTGTTTTATTTTCTAGCATTATGTGATTCACATGCATGATTAAAAATAAAAAGGCAAAAATGACTTGGAAAAGTATAAGTAATCAAGAATAAATGTATGACACACTATGTCATGATGGAAAATGTGTAATAAAAAAAGATGATTAAATATATTAAACCAAAGATGGTAAAAAGGATAATAAAATGTTCTTAATCCATGAAAAATATTTGCACCAAATTAAAACAAGTAAAATCACACTATATCACATTGGGAATTATAAAAATAATAAAATGAAATGGAAAGCACATGAAAATTGAATAGTATAAAAATAAAAAAATTAAGTCGATCAATCATACTAAATCACATTGGGAAGTATAAAAGAGAAACAAAATCATAAAAATGAACTTAAATTAATCACACTAATTCAAGATGGGAAGTATGAAAAAATTAATAAAAATGGTTGTAATCTTACATGATAAGAAGATAAAAGTGAAAGATCAATGAAGTAAGCATAAAACATACTGTATCAATATGGGAAGCATGTAAATGACATGTAACTCATAATCAATCACTACTTATCTCAAGTTTGACACATGTGATTTCATTGTCACTTGGGTATTGAAATTTTTTGTGAGGAAGGCCTAGTCCTATCCATGGTCTTACACTACAAATCACAAAGGGAACACTAATGAAGTGTAAATGACTAAGAAAATATGTTAAAAGGAAATGTTTAGAATGGTGATTTGGTAATTTGTGAGTAAGGCCTGGTCTTATCCATGGTCTTACACTGAAAATCACAAATGAAATTCTTAGGGGGGAATGATCAGTGAATAAAACAATATTTCTCAAGGGGAAATATTACGATTCAAAGAGGAAATGTAAAAATCACAATGTAGGCATCTATGAGAAGACTTTAGAAAATATGAGGCATACAAAGGACATAGAAAATATATTAAGTGGCTAGTGACCATCAATAAACAAGGATACCCATTCTCAATAAGCATAAAGTTGTATATGAAAATAAGTGAGATACTAAAATTGATTCATGTTGGTTGGTTTAAACAAGAAAATTAAAATGGACCTACCTTCCCATAATGTGTTCCTCATTCCTCAAGATCTCTTGTAGAGTCTTCAGTCTATTGTGAAGATTAGGTACTTGTGTGAGAAAGTAGGTAGCACTAAAAGATTTTTTTATTCTTATTTTCCAATATATTAGCCTACCACATCCCAATGGACCTTGACTCTATCATGAGGCCAACTATGGATTTTAATATTTGATTTAAAAAAAAATGTGCCTTGAATCACATCTTTTAGTGTGATTTGACTTTTGAAATATTGAATGTTTCCTTTTGTATAATTATCTTTCGTTTAAATGATTTAGATTTTGAATTTTTATGGATTTTAATATTCCTCCTCCATATGGAATTGTAATAAACAACATTAGGGACAAAGTGATACACACGAATAAGCCTTAAACTTTGACTAAAGAAAGCTAAGTATCAAAAGACATGACTGACTAAAACACTTATACTTACATATGAACCGTTTGTTATCTCAAGTTTCAACCATGTGTATGCTTAGTTTATAAAAGGAAATATAAGGGTAATAAATGGAGATCTAAGGTGGATTGGTAAAATGGGATTATAATGAGATGACTCATTTGTTAATTGATCACATGGTAAATAAATATTACTAAGGGGATCAAGGTTTGTATAAGTAAGTCACAATAATGATTATCTATGTTATGGAGATAAGGTATCAAACAATCATGCATAAATAACAAGACATCCATTAAAAATAAATGAACTCATAAATAGAAGCATGTATTCATGAAAAAAATCCATTAAATATCATAAGAAAATAAAAATGACACCATAGACAAGATATAATGTAAAATATAAAGAGCCATATAAGATAGATAAACGAGGCAACAATTTGACACAGAGTCAAATGATATATAAATTATATAAATATAAAATTAGACCACACATCCAATCCAAAATGAAGAAGTAAGTGAAGGAACATCATGTTGTGTTCTTAAATATTGGTAAACTTATACACAAACATTATCCATAACATCTAATAGATATATGTAAAGTTGGACCCTAATTATAGTGAGTGTCTCATCGATCTTCAGTGAAATATGGGAAAATACCTTTCATTGAATCTCCTTGATAAAAAATTTAGGCATGACTAAAGGATAATGATCATGAGGGCCATCATACATAGGATACTTAGGAGAAGGAATAGGAGTGGAATCTATGGGATATGGAGGAGTCACTGGTGGAGAAGGGATGACAGGTGAAGGAGGATCCATGGTGGAGGAACCACGGGTGAAGAAGGGACCATAGGTGGAAGAACCATGGGGGAAGAAGGGGAGCCTTCTTATGTGTGATACTTGTGGGATAAGGAATAAAAGGCACATGAATTGTCATAAGGTGATCCTAGATATGTTATTGGAGGAAGTAACAATGATCAATGTGATAGGTATCGCATTGGTGCTACACATAATATAACTCTCCATGTTTGGGAATATACTCAGACAATAACTTATGAGGAGGTATATCCTTATCTATAGGCTAAGGAAGAGTATGATGCAAGGTGTTGATATATTGTTAAATTTTTTGATAATGGGTGGAAAATGATTATTTGTGTCATGGAAGCAATAGATACACTTGTTAGTAGACTATATGGGTGTACTAACAGGAGTGGAAGCAAAAACCAGGGAAGGTTGGTGTATTTTAAAATCTCTAGTCTAATTATTGGTAACTTTATTAATTTCATAATATGTTTTATCAACCCATTATGTGGGTAGAGGATCAAGTTATGGTAAAGGAAGTAGGCCATCACCAAGGGGAGGTGGGGTTGGTGGAGAGACTAGGTGAGGATCGACTGAAGGAGAAATGAAATAAAAATCAGGAAGAGACTTAGCTAAAGGTAGAGTGAGAATAGGATTTGGACTAAGCTCAAATAAATGAGGAGTAAGATGCACATAGGGATTAAGGACAAAATGATCCGGACAACAATCCAGATGAAAATTCGGGTGATGGGTCTACCCCAATTGATGGCAAAACTTTCAGGAGCCATAACTTTTGCACCGTAGCTCCAATTGACTCACCGTTTGAACCGTTGGAAAGATAATAATGTGGGGAACATCATGAGATGGCAGAGCTCTAATAAATGATGTTTTACCCCATAAAACCCAATGGAAGTGTCCCAAATTTTTATTTTAGTAGTGCAGTCTAAAAATAATAAGTTTTTAAAAATAGTAATTCCTCAAATTCTGTATTGTTGTAAATCATGGAAGTCAAACCAATTCATCTCCCTCAAGATTGGTGACCTTCCACATCCTCCCCACACCTTAAAAACATTTATTAATTAAGATGTAACCCAAAATAGAAATCAGACATCTCTTCTCAGAGATAAGCATATGTTTGGGTCTGCAATTTTAAATAAAACATCTCTTTTTAGAGATAGCATTTTTTGAATTATGTTGTTCTTATTTTTGAATTATATGTCAACCAAAGATTTTTGAGTTTTGGATCAATGGTATCAGAGTGGTTTGTCTTTAGAGTGTATGATCTTGAGGACGAGGTCAGATTACAAGAAGCTTGGGTGGAAAATAGAACCAACAGAATATCCACCTATTTGCTCCAAATGACTTCAAATGGCAGACAACACTGAGGCATCCGATCCTTTCAAGGAAATGGTGAATGAAACCCTCCAACAACAACAAGCACAAATGCTACAACAATTCACTCAAATTCTCCAACAAATCTTGATGGGAAATTTTGGCTCCTCATCTGCACCTGCACATCCTTTCAGTGCCCCAACACCCTTCAAGGTTTAGGTGAATTTTGATATCCCTAAATTTGAAAGAAAAATCAATGCTAATGCAGTAGAAAATTGGTTGGATCAATTGTCATATTATTTTTCTATAAATAAATTCACTGATAAAGAGAAGATTACTTTTGCCCTTCTGAAAGCATCATTGCCTGTCAAAAATTGGTGGGAAGTGTACAAAAAGAGATTCAGTGCAAATGATATTGGCCTTGAGATAGAACCTACATGGGATGATTTCATAGATGTTGTAAAGGAAGAATACTACAGCATTGGAGCATATGATGATCTGTATATAGAGTGGTAATAACTTTACCAAGGTAAGGAATAATCTATTCAAGATTACACTAACATTTGTCATTCTCTATCTGCGAGATTGGGCATCTGAGAAAGTGAGAAACATAAGGTTATCAAATGTCGTGGTGGACTACAATGGTACATATGGGGAGAAATGGAACTCTTCAATTTGGAAACCATTAGTGAGGCATACAAGTTCTCAATGAAGATTGAGTAGAAGCATGGAAGAATGAATATAAAGAATTAGTCTTCAAAATGGAAAAGTGACAAAGGTCAAACATGAGGCCAAAATTGGAAGCAAAAAAAAGGAAAGACTGGGAAGTGGTGATTATCACAAATCTAGAACTCACTCCAAAGAAGAATGTCAAGCTATCAAATCACTAATTTCTGAGTCACAATCCTCTACTCTACCTCATACAGACCTTGTAGTTGAAGAGGTTGAAGAATAAATTATAGATGTTGATCCTGAAGCCATTATTGCTTCATCATAGACACACAACAAGATGCTAGATGACAAGGAAATGTTGTTTCAATCTAAGTTATGGGTGAAATGTAAGCCTCTACATTTCATTCTTTATAGTGGAAGTCAAAATAATTTAATCTCTACTGATGTTTTGAAAATCCTAAATCTATCTATGAAGCCTCACCCAAAACCATATAGTATTGGATGGTTGAGTCCAGGGAGAAACCTCTGTGTCACCTACCAATGTCTTCTCTCATATGCAATACAACCTTTCCAAGATGAGGTCTTATGTGATGTGGTCAATCTAGATGTTTGTGATGTAATCTTTGGTTATCCATTCATGTATGATTGACATGGTATATATGAATCAAGAACTAGAAGGACCACTCTCACTCTTGGAACACGGTGCTATAGGGTACCAAAAGTACCACCTTCTACATCTGTCTCTCTGATTAGTGCCAAGAAATTTGTTCTCATAGTGGTCCAGCCACAAGAATCTAAAAGGGATGATGTTATAGCCTTGACTACACAAACAACACAATAAAAAAATAAAATATATACCGATCTGAAGAAGTTCATGGCCTTCCATCCACAGACTGATGGTCAGACAAAAATGGTGAACAATTGGGCCCTGCACAGTTCCATAAATCATAGTCCCTTCCAAGTGTGCATCAAGAATCAAATCAAAGTACAACTACCACACTTGATGAAAAATCTTGATGCAATGGGGACCATTGCTTCTCAAGGAGGGAGGAATGATCCGAACAACAATCTAGATGACAATTCGGGTGATGGGTCTACCCCAATTGATGGCAGAACTTTTGAGAGCCATAACTTTTGCACCGTAGCTCTAATTGACTCACCATTTGAACCATTGGAAAGATAATAATGAGGGAAACATCGTGAGATGGAATATAGCTTTGCTCAATGATTTTTACCCCCTAAAACCCAATGGAAGTGTCCCAAATTTCAATTTTAATAGTGCAGTCTAAAAAAAGTAAGTTTCTAAAAATAGTAATTCCTTGAATTTTGTATTGTTGTAAATCATGGAAGTCAAGCCAATTCATCTCCATAGAGATTGGTGACCTTCCACATCCTCCCCACACCTTCAAAACATGTATAAATTAAGATGTAACCCAAAATAGAAATCAGACATCTCTTCTCAGAGATAAGCATATGTTTGGGTTTGTAATTTTAAATAAAACATCTCTTTTCAGAGATAGCATTATTTGAATTTTGTTCTTATTTTTGAATTATATTTCAACCAAAGATTTTCAAGTTTTGGATCAGTGAGGAGATAATCTCAAGGGAAAGTAGGCTATAGGGATCATGGTATCTGGTGAAGTAATATGGACCAATCATAACATGATCCATAAGCATGCTCCTAAGAAATTCTTTAGAAACTTAAGGTGTGTCATGAAAACACACCATAGCTATCCTAAGAATAAGAGGAATAATTATAAAATTTAGAACTATATAAGATATAATGTGATAAGATAAATGGAAATATTGAAACAAAGAAGAATGATAATGAAGGATCTCAGCATCTTTATCCTGAATAAGACCTCCTAGAAATGGGTCATCTAAAGTATAACAATCATCACAATTGGGTGTATAAAGATAATTATTTATCTGGGTATGACCTTCTCATCAAAGGTGTCATGATGAATAGAGTGTCAACTCTTAGTTAAGACTATGGTTTTATCATCACTAGGTGGTTGATGGGAATGTAGCTTCAAATATGGTGGAAGATGGGAAATGAGATGAGGAGAGAGATCATAAGTTTTTATCTTGAGGTTCATCTAGTATAGATCATCATCATAATAATTTAAAAATTTAGGTGGTATATTCTTGATGAGTTGGTGGTGACCATGATAACCTTGTATAGAGTTGACAGGGAAATTAAAATGTTGAGATTTTTAGAATAGAACACTCGATAAGGGTTCAAGGCTTAGTATTTTTAATACACCATGGTCATGGAATTGTTTAAAATTTTAAGGGTTAGTTTCACCTTAAATCCTGTAGATAGCACCATTTTTAGGAAACTTGACACATTGGCAGGAGGAAGAAGTGACATCCCTCATGCAATGAGTCTATGGCCTACCAAGAAAGATGTTGTAGGAGAGTGGAAAATTAAATATCATAGCATTCACTCAAAAAGTGATAGGTGGGATGGTAATAGGGAGCCACAGACATCTTAAGGGAGGGATTTGACTTTGACTATAACCTTGACATGTATTATGTATGGACTTAAGATTACACTTAGAGTATCCAAGGGTTTTAATGAAGTCAAGAAAATCAACACAAGTACTTGAACCCTCATTAATCAAAACATGCTTGACTTGGATGTCACTGATTTTAACACTTATAAATAGGAGAGGATCATCCATATGAATTATAATCTCATCTAGGATCATAGAAGCAGTAGGGAATTTAAGAGAGATAGAAGTGTCAATCATTTCATTAACATTTATAGGCATCTCTTTGCATTATTGTAATATGTTATCTTTTAACCCAGATAAGGTAGCTTCATGTCCTGCTAGGGGAGGACAGGGGATGTTTATTTTGAATAGGAGTTGCATAAGGAGGTTGTGATGATGTGTAAAATTCCACATGAGTTTGAGAAATGGACTTTGAGATGGGATTGGTAAACTCTATGATAAGGTCTTGTTCATCATAACCCATGAGTGGACTACTAGATAGAGGTGCATAATATTGGAGGAGCTCTTCAGAAGGATGATTAGAAGTACATGTAAATTTGTGTTGATAATATGTGTAGGTTTAATTGGGGGATATATCAGTTGATTATAATAAGAGGATGGGGTAGTTGATTTAGGTTTATCTTATGATAGATTTAAATAAGTGGTATTAGAAGGTTGAATATTATTAGCAATGGGTGAAGAGGTTGGAGAAATTATAGAAATCATCTAAGAGGTTTTATCCAATGGAGGTGTTGGAATTTATTCTTCAAAAGAGATTAGGTCCTCTTGCCCCAACTTTTTGAGGTGAGTTAGGGAAGAATATTGGATAACACAAAAAGTATGATATGATTGGTGCATGTGGATAGGATGAGAATCAATGAAAACAACTACCCTTCACATATTAGTTATATTTACCACATTATATTTTGGATTTTTTTATACAAGAGTGTCAATATTATTGGTGGAAGGAGTAGGCTTATCATTATTATCTTGATGGTTAGGAAGAGGATCTTTGTAAATAGCTAGATGAGCATTATCTTGGTTCAAAGATTAATTTTTATTTTGTATCTCATGAGCTTTGAAGGAAATTTCATAAGCTTGTTGAGTTTTATGAATGAGGAAATCATGATAGAAATTTGGAACAAGGAGGAAATCCATAGCTAAGTTATCCAATTGCCTACAAGTCTCATGAGAGTGACCCCAACAAGCATGAAACCAACAAAATTTATCTGGTACATACCATGATTTCATGGGGTGAGTGGGATCAAGTTATTGTGGAAGAGGCTTTAGTAGATGCTTTTGGATTTTTGTTAAGGATAATGGCTTATGAACATTGATGTTATTTCTTTGAGAAAATTGAGGATTAGAGGTATGGTTTAAAGGGTAAAATTTTTTGAAGCAAGGTCAAGAGAAATAGCTTGAATATTATGAATGGTATCATAGGATTCATGACATCATCATTAATAACATGACTATTTTTATTTTTGATGAGAATGTGGGTGCCCATAAGAGGTTTGGGTTACTCAAACTAATGCATGAAAAAATCTTGGCACTTGGCTTGGTCGAGGGCCTCTTCCAAAGTTCTTGGAGAGAGAGTCCTAACTTGATATTACAACTTAGGATAGAGAGAATTGGTTAATAGAAGAAAGAGGTTATCATCCAACATGTTGTGGTCACACTTATTAGACATGGTCTTCCATCGTTTGATGAAAGCTTGTGTGGTTTTAGTCTTAAGTTTCTTGCAATTAATAAAATGAGCCAAGGTATTCTCAGGGAGGTCATTAGTTTGGAACTCTTTTATTAGTGTTAACTAGATCTTCCAAACTAGTGATGGAATGAGAATTGAGATGATTATACCAATATAAAATGTCTCTAAAGAGGGATTTTGCTAAGATCTTGTTAATGGTAAAAGTGTTTAACTTGACCCAATATTTGTATATATATTTAAATGTTTTTAAATGTAAGGTAGGATCAGTTATCTTGTTGTAACTAATGGTAGGGGAGATACCTCATATATCTATGTTGGAAATTTGAGGTGTAAGAGGTTTTTTTTGAATATATTTAATTATTTTGTTAAAAAGAGGTGGTTGGGGAATAAGGTTTTCATGGGAACACCTAAGGGGGTGTGGGGAGAATTTTGATTATGCATTCCACATTGAACCTATTGAGGTTCATTTTTGGAGGTGAATAAGGTGATTATACATTTGCATCATTTCATTAGCATTATTAGCTTGGAAATAATTTATTTGGTTAAGATTTTACAACAAAATTTGATGGGTTTGAGTGGTATTTTAATTAGTTTGCATGACATGAAAATTATTAGCATTGGTATTAGTGGTTTGGGTACCATTGTGAGCAGTGGCATTAATGGCTTGAGAGGCATTAGTAGAAAAGGAGGCACTAGTGGCATGATTAGCATGTGTTACAAAAGATGCACTATTATAAGGATTAAAAAAAACAAGAACTAGTGTCATGATTACCATTGGTATAAAATGATGCACTAGTAGAGTGATTGAGAAGGGTGGGTCTTGGAAAAACCTCACTAGATGTTGAACCTACCATGTTAGAAGAGATACTTGGCATAGAGTTATAATAAATCAAGGAGGAAGAGGTCATATTATGATAAGGGGTCAAAAGAAAAGGAAGAGGTTGAGAACCAAAGAAGTTATTGCCCCCAAATCCATGTGAGAATGTGGGGGAAGGTGAATGGGGTTCTTATTCTTGACAACTTATCATAAGATTGCAAATAGTGGAAGGGTATTTTCTTCAATGTTGAGTAAATCCATTAAGAAAAGAATTTCTGGAGTATACTCTAATTCAAGCTGATTTTATATGGAGAACAAAGGGTTAAGAACTAAATATGCATGGGGATTCCCATAATTTATAGTGCAAGTTGCCACATGCACATTACTTTCATCTAAAGTGGAAGTCACAAGATGTTTATGAGAAAACCTATTGGGATTGGTAAAGTTCATCATATCTATTGAGTTTGACTATGTGTTGTCCTCAAACAAGAAGTTCATGCTGAGAGAAAAATGCTAAGAAAGATGATGATGATGATGTAAAGATAAAGTCAAAAATAAGGATATATATTTGAATCACTTGATTATGCCCTATAATCTAAAAGACATATAAGAATACACAATCATTCAGGCTGACCGTGTATTGTAGATAGGAAAGTTAAACAAGTTGATACGAATACATAGTCATTTAGATCAATTGTGTGTTATTAAATAAAGAATTGAATAGGGGGTAAGAAGACACAATCATGCAAATTGACTATGTACTACTAGGAAGAAGGTAAAACATAGTTTATAAGAAATTTTATCGACCAATATGATAGTGTTCTAAAATAATGGAAAATTTTGCAATATAATTTGAAGCAAGAATGAAATAAAACACAAATAATTGGATCACTGTGATTGATCCAATTAGGGCACATAACACAAACCTTGAAATAATGTTGGCCAATACAAGTTTTTAAATGCAACACATAATGATTAAAGAGCAAAAAATAACTAAAAAGTAAATGTTATTTAATTGGTCACCCTAAGTGTTATTAGATTATTAGAAAGTTTTGATTTTAATGTGATAAAAAAGTTAGATGAAATAGGGAACTAGAAAGTAGTCTAAAGTTGGTTTCAAGACATTTAGGATTAAAGGGATCTATATTAGCAATGGTATTGGATTTGTATTGGGGTCTACCCCCTCACTTCACAATCTTGCAATGATAAGGGTGTTGGGTACTTTACCAATATATACTATTAACAATGTATTTATACTTGTCTAGAAAACCAAGCTGACTTCCCCTTAGTGATGAAATCCAAGTAGGTAGTCTTTCAAAAAATAAATGTTTAAATGTTTTTTGAATGTTAATTGGTTTGGTAGTGCGTGCAAAAGAGTAAAATAGTGTAACTAAAAAATGGTAATTTGAAAAACCACCTATTTAGACTATGTGAGTTACTCTAAGCATGCAAACAACTGAAAAGGAAATGTGAATTAATTACTAATAAATAGATATTAATTCCTTAATTGATAGTAGTATAAAGTTGGTTTAGGAAACACTATATATAAACAATACATAATAGAGTCAACTAGGTTTTTATTTTTCTATAGAATCAAGGTATTTAAGAACAGATTAAAATAGGGCAACTATGTCTCTTAGATAGAAGATAGACTACAAAACTAAGTTAACCAGGTTGACCTAGTTAGTTGTAGGTTTGCAGTTTTGAAAACTACTAACTTATGAAAGATAAAATTGAATGAAGAACTAAAATGGTATAGAGAGATGAGAAAATAACCCTGGTGGGTTGAAGATGATTTAAGTTGCAAATTTTTATGTTGTAGTGCTTAATTACTACTTTCAAATTCTAAAAATTGGATTGACTAGTTTAGTTCTACAAGACCCTATACGTTTAAGATGAATAACAAATAGAGTCGACATATTCGATAGTTTTTGTTGACATGAATGTTGATAGATAAAATAACAAATAGATTTGACATGTTTGATAGTGTATGCTAATCTATAACTAGATAAAAATACTATGTCAAACTACTTGATCTAGTAACTTATAGTTGATGAAGCCCTACACATATAGAACAAAGGCATTTTGAAATGATTGTGTTAAACCTGCACACATAAAGTTAGAACTATACTGATTGGTTCAATATAATACTAAAAATATATAAAAATATAATAAAATGATAAAAATTATGGTGTGAAAGAAAACTTTTAAGGGTTATATTCTTGTTGGGTTCACCAGAATGTATGCAAAAGTAAATATAATTGATCTATAAATTAATCTTAACTTGGAGAAGATAAATCCTACTTACACTTATGATTATTGATAATTAGATATTTGAGGTCATGACCAAAATGGATCTACTAGACCTAACCAAGGGATATCTTACCACAATAATATCACTAGGGAGGGTTCCAAAGCCTCCAATCAAGCAAAACTATGCATTAACCCTAACTAGGTCCTGTTGAAGTCAACATACCCCAATTTTTTGAAAATTGGGACCCTTAAGATACTTTGAACCTTAACACTAAAAGCATGGCATGTTTTGAACATTATTATAATTTGAAAATCATCCACCTTGATAAAGTTGGCCTACTAGTTTATGATTTTGCTTTAAGGTTACCTAGTATTGCTAACAATTGCCTTTCATGTGATAAGTTACAACTTTCATGGAGCCCTTATGAAAAGATCATGTTTAGATCCTCACAGATTGAATCTATTCAAGCTTTCACTAGCCTTTAGTTTGTGAAAGTTTAGGCCTAGATTCATGTCCTAAAGACTACCCTTCAAAAGGCCCTAGCTTAAGTTCTTGGTTTAAAATTACATTTGGTAGGAGCAGTTGGTGGGAATATTTTAAATTTTAACTTAAGCCTAATTTTATGCTAAGGTTTAGTCATGTTTTAAAACAAAACCAAACCCTAGCCTAAAATCATGCTTAGTCCCTTTTCATTATTTCCCCCTTTATTTCCTTTATTTATAACCAGATCTAACTTTCATATTGGTAGGGTCCTTTTAATTTTTCTAGCATTGTCCTCTTTGTTACCTATTTAGACTAATGTCTTAATTCTAAGAACCCATTCATGTTTATCAACAACAAAATAGACATTCATCTTAACTCTTTAGCCTAATTTCTTATTTTACCTCAAGTTCTGACTTAGATGTTTTTTCCTTTTGCAGATCTAATGGCTCTCGCTCCATCACCCCCTTAATCAGATGGATTAAAGGAAACTCAAAGATCCTAAATCCTTTACCCATTGAACCAATGACATACAAGATCAATGGTAGAACCAAAGATCAGATGGTGCAAGATCACCCAAGGTTAAATGGGCCCCATTATTAAACATAAGCTTAAGTCTAAGTTTTTATGTAAGGCATCATTATATTTTTTAATACAACAAGACCTTAGGTTAAAAATTAGAGTTTTGACTTTAATTATTTGAAGGAACCAATCCTGTGTAAGCATCCTAGATCATGATCAATGGCTAATGGGCATTCATATAGATGATAATTAAATAGATCAAAATAACATTGAAATGTCAAAGGCCAAAAGGAGTTCCACAAGGATGATAAGTGTCATCATCTCAGGGACTCAAACAGAGATCAATGACCTATGGGTCCTCCCTAGGGTCAATAGGGTCAAATCTTGGAAGCCCCATAAAGCCACCACATGGCACTCCCGCATTTGAGGCTTAATGGACCAATGGCATATACTCACTCGAATCTTGATCGGGTGGCTCTAACATCATCACTCCTCTTGATCAGATGGAATGAATTGAGTCCAAGATCTATGAAATATAGGAACTTTACAAACTTAAATTTGACATTTGTGAGGCTATCATTGACGTCTGTGAGGTCATAAAATTTAAGATCATCTAACATTTTTACTTAGATAAAAGGTATATTTTATATCATTAAAAGGGTCATTTGATATTATGCTTTAAAACTTAGCATAAAATATTTTAGCCCAAGTCTATGGCATGTTTATTGACATGAAATAAACTTAGCTTAAAATATTTTAGCCTAAGTCCTTTCTATAACCATGCACTAATTAAATTTCATGCATCTTGTAGGATCAATGACTCATGCTTCATCAGGACCAGATCATCTAATGGTGTGAGATCATTGATGACTATTCAACAAGGCTCTGAGAGCCCATAGGCTCGACACATGGTGAATGCTCATTCAATATATGACTTGTATAGGATATAAAGCTTAGAAATCCCACAAAGGTGCCAAGTAGGAAAACCATAAGGCTTGATGCAAAAATGGTCAATGACATACAAAATCTTAGATCATGATCAATGGCTCGCATTGATCATTGAGTAGTGATCCAACGGCATGAAGCAAAAGGAAATTTTTAAATAACAACAGCTAGTGCTTTGAAGTAATTTATGAAAAAATCCATAAAAGTTGATAGATAGACACCAAATAAGTGCCACACAAGCACAACATGACAAAAATGAAGATCTTGTATGCTCAAAAATACAAACATATAAAGGCAAAGGTCAAAATCAAATCTAAGGCACATATGAGCCAAAGTCCAAATAAGCCATCCTCATTCAAGCTTCAAGAGAGCCCTAAATTTGAATAAAATACCCTAATTTAAACTTAGATTGATCATAGTCAAGTTGAAAAGAGCCCAATTACAATTTGAGCATGAAAGAATTAACCCAGAGACCATTTTCAACATAACAATAAGTAATTTGCAAGTTTGGAAGCCATGGCAGATTGGAGGCAAAAATATAAGGATTAGATAGAGTTGTATTTATCTATATACAATGAAGGGAGGGTCTTCAAGGACATAGACCTAGATACTATAACATTAAACATGGGTAATAAGAGCTGGTCCAATTTTTTTTGGACCATTCAATAGATGTAGGCCATCATGAAGGAGGAACTGAAGATTGCCACTATAAGCAGAAGGTACTATGATCTAGTTGCAATCCAAATGGCTAGTCTCCACCATGTTGTAGCCAAACTAGAGGTAATCCACTATATTAAAATCCTTGCTCCCATTTTCAAGGATTATAGAATTGAATAAGGTTGGATTATTCATGAAAGGACCTTTAAGAGAATTACATTCATTTCCATATTGGCCTTTGAGAGTTATTAAAATCTTCTAAAGCCCCAAGTATACTTGCCCTCAATCAAGAAATGGACTAACAAGAATGATTTAGACACCATCCTTAGGCCATGGTTTCTCCAAGGGAACCATGTGATCCAAGACCTTATTGGTAACATCCTAGTTGCCCAATTTAGAGAGGGGGTTAGGTAATCATGACCTTGTTGAAAAAAATATCAAGATCCCCTTCAACCACTTATGTAAATAAGAGTTAGGTGTTTTACATCTACTTCATGGTAGATAAAGAGCTCACTCCCCCAATTGGAGAGATGATCAACATCTATCTAGAGTGATAATAAATGGCCATCAAGAAGAAGACCAGTACCTAATTCTTCATGGTTTCCTATCTATTGGATGTTTTTTAGCCTCCACCAAGATCCCTTATATCAAAAATTGGTCACCTAAGGGTAGATTCATAATCTCTTATCACTATTCAAAGTTACACATATTTAAATATAGGCATAACATCTAATTCATCTGACTATGTGTATCCATCCTTGATAGAAGACATCATATGGATCCCTATACCCAAGGTAATCCCTCTAATCTAGAAATATGTGGAGCTAATGGGAGACATCTGGTTATATCCAGATTATATGATGATCATAATTGAAGGGATTTTGATCCAACCTTATAGGTTGCCTATTTATGTTCCCATCAAGCTGGTAGAACAAGAAATTGCATACCAACTTATTAATGGTGTGGACAGAGTGTGCAAAGATAAGAGGAAAGGCCTCCCCCATCCATTTCCTTTGATCATTGGCATAAATATGCTAAAAAATTAGGATCAGGTGAATATTGTGGCTAGGCATATGAAATCTTTCAAATTGTATCTTGATGAGTTGAAGCTACAAGACCCTAATGGCATGGTCTCCACACAATTGAAATATAAGAAATTATCCAAGCCAATATATGTGCACCAAATTAGTGTCTATGCCACCATATATATCAAATCAAACAATTTTGAGGAAATATTATCTATGCTCAAGGGGCATAACATTAAATTTGAGCATAGATTGACCAATGATTAGAATCCCCGTAGAGACATCTAGAAAATGGGACCTCTACAGGACCATTTGATAACTGGATCTTTAAGGCCCCCTCAATATCAACCACAAATGGAAGGGAAATAGCCCCAATCATAGATTACATAGGGTCCTCGAAAGGAAAATCTAGAAGAGAGGCTTGGTGAGGGACCCTCATCCTCAACCCTACCTCAAAGGCTAGCATCTCTAGTTGAATACCTAGACATGATTACCCTAGAGCCTGGTGAGACAGTGAAGGATTTCCTTAGGGTTCTTGTTCTGGCATATGGATTTTATGAAGAGAAAGAACATGTTGAAGAAGTATAAGCCCAAAATAAAGAGGCTAAAAAAGAAGGGAAATAATTTATCATGGACCTTGTCCTAATGGCACCATTGAAGAAGAGAAAGGCAAAATTAGCAATGGGCCTAGTTAGATCAAAGAAGACAAAGTTGACTTCCACTCACCCCATGAGTGAAGTCAACTTGTCTAGTGATGAATACCCCATCCAAGGACCAATCATCCCTTATTGGTTCATCTATGGAAAAATGCAAAAAATCCCCACCTGGTATCACTCGGGCCCTGACCAAGAATGTTAACATTGATGTACATGATGATATTAAGCAATGGATAAGGAATTTGATGGAGGAGGAGGAAGAGAGAATAATAGTATCTATTGTAGGGCTAGATATCAATCAAATGAAAACTCCAAGAGCTTCAAGTAGTACCCAAATAGAGGCTCCTAAACCTCCATAGTACATTGAACCAACTACTAATGTGGAATTCAATCCAGAGATAGTAAAATTATAGAGAGTAAAAACTAGAAAGGCCATGGTGGGGACTAAAGATTTCACATTTCAAAAGGTTGAGCCATTTATAGGCTTAAATCTAGTTGGGGGACAACATCCTGGTGAATTCCCCATCCATGAAGAAGATGTAGAAAGCCTTATTAAGGCTCATTCATCCTAGGTCAGAGTAGAAATCAGAGGTATGAAGCAAATAATAGCTAATTTGGAGAAGGAAAAGGATAATTTGGAGACATAAGTTGTCTTATCATTTCTTAAGGCAATGATCAAAATGCTTGATGAATCCTTTTATGACATGTTTGATGCATTAAAGATAATGAAGGTGAGGAAGAGTGCATTAGCATAAAAGAATACAATGGCTAATGGTCTAATAACCTAATGGAAAGCTTTAGAGGATAGTATTACAAGGCTGATCAACACTTAGGTTGGAAAGCAGATTCCTAGTTTCAAAACAATTAGTTTTGGACACTTGAATGTAATTCTAAGAATTATTGTTGATAAGGTCCAGAGTTTGTGTGCTTGGTCATAAGAACTAGGGAGACTCCTAAAGGATGAGGATGAGATAATAGAAAGGATTTAAAATCTCCTTGAGACAATTCTCAAAGACCCTACATAGCCTATTATCCTAGGCATCATCAAGGATGATGAATTAAAACATATGGATACTTTGGTAACTCAAGAAATAACAAGTAAACGTCAAGGCCAGTTTGGGGTAGTCAATAGTAAGATCCTAGACATGATCTTTAATACAAGTGAAAAGATAACTAAGGGCAAGAACATCAAGGAAGCTATGGCTAAGAATGATAGGGAATTTAATGAGCTTACTAAAAAAGAGGAGGAATGTCTCTTGAAACTAGTTGTATACTTAGAGCTCATTAATGAACAAGACTAGAAGGCTATGAACATCCTTCAGCAATAGAAATAATGTTCTCAAGCATAGGTCCCACCAACTAGCTAATTAATATTCCATTTTGTAAAAGCTTTGTAATATTTTTAAAGAGGAATATTCTTTTGTAAAGGAATATGCTAGTCTATTAGCATATTTGCCTCCAAGTCAGTTTAGTTTGGAAAAGAAAATGTATTCTAGAGTTGTAAAAAAGGGTAGTTATCCTTATCTTTTGTACATTTTGTATATTGTAACTGATTGGTATGTTGCCTTGTCCTTTCATAAAATGTAGTACTACCATTTTTTAAAAGGAGGGAGAATTTTGAGAAATTTTTTTATACTTTGATTAATTAATATAATCAAGGAATTTTGTAAAAGATTGTCCAACTTTGTTATGTTAACTATTAATGTGGCTTTTCTCTCAATTATTGGTTCCATGTCTTGAATTTGAATGGTTTCATGAATTATAAACTTGCATCTTTGATACAGGGTTGCTAATTTGTGCTTTTACTAGATTAGTTGAATGGTCTTAAAATTTTTTTGTTTCATTTGTTCTGTATTTAGATGTGTTAATACTTTTTGAATTTGGTAACAAATCTTTAAAGTAAATCTAGTTCTTACTTATATGCTTCCATACTATCCTTAGAAATTTTCCTACTGTATGGTGAGATATGAGCTTATGTTATTTAGCATTATATACTAGTTAAATTCATGTTCAATTGTGATTAAAACTTTGTCATGATGTTTGAGTTGAGAATCAACAATCACACATTCTCTTTCTACTCTATCCTTCTCTGTTGCTTCTTTTTATCCAAATCACTTTAGTTTAGATCTCATTGAAAATATCCATTTATATTAGCTTTTAGCTTATAAATTTGATCATAATTCACTAAGATCAATCTAGATGCTTCAAAATTCACAAGGACCATGATGGCTCCAACCACCAAGTAATATAAATTTATGGAACAAATAATTTTCTCTACCTCTATTTCACCACAAGTAACTAGATTACCAAAACTTGTTAATTGTGCCATGAATTATTAGAATTCTAAAATGAGAAGTGTTATTTAAACACTAAGATAACTTGTGATACACATAGAGGCATCAACAGGAACAGCTTCCACTAGCACTAGAAGGAGGGCTATGAAGTTGGTGAATCTTTGCTAGTTTTACTATGTTTTGATCTAAGATTGGTGTTATCTTTACACTTTGTCAAGATTATTTATTCAAAAGCATAAAGATCAATGATTTTTTTAGTCTTTAACCCATCTTTATGCTTCCATTTGATAAAGATCAAAGATCTCTAAGGTTTTATGCTTAATTATGGTAAAGATAGCTTAAGATCTAAAATCCATAGTATTTGAGGTTAGAATAGCTTATTTTGATCAAAGATTGGTATATCTTTCATATATTTGGGTTTATTTAAGCATAGACTTGTAAAGATATACCATATTTATGTAATTAAAAACATCTTTTAGCTCACTTATTTAAAATTTGATGCCCTTTGTTATTCTTCATATAAATATTTATAGGATTATGTTAGTGTGAAAATTTGATCCTCATTCTTTATAAAGATTAGTTTGATACACTGTATTTCAAACAGGATCTCAAAGCTACAAGATAGAACTACCAAGAATTAAAACAAGATCACATTCAAAAACTAGAGAGCCCCTGCTTGAGTTGAAAGTCCATAGGAGGACCAAAAGAGACAAAGGTAGATGCAAGCATTCAAAATATTTGATAGCTTTACCACTTCAAGGTACTCCTGCATTAAACCTTCACCAAGTTATGGCTTAGTTAGGGATTTCTCTTATCAACATAAAAGTTGAAATTCATGACCTCCCTTGCAATCCTAAAAATTATTTACCAAATTTTAGTCCTAGTGGCATTGTAACAGTAGAAGAACATGTTAAATCATTTAAGGTTGCATTAAGATTGTTAAATATAGTTCATGAAGATGTATCATGTAGGTTGTACCCCTTTACATTAAAATATACTACATATAAATGGTTCTTAAACTTGCTTAATGACTACATCACTTCTTGAGATGAGTTTAATAACATCTTTATTAACCAATTTGGCAAAATAAATAGCCTCTATGTCTTGTACCAATGATTTACCACCATAAGGAAAGATGCCAATGAACCCATAATATCTTTCAATGTAAGGTTCCAAAAGATGTATAACAGAACCATTAACCTTATAATCATGATCAAGGCTTAGCCTTGGAAATATACAAATATGTTCTTGATCTTATGACCTCAGTGTTCATCAAGAGAGTTGTAGATCCAATTAACACATTAATTTTAGCTTATATTGAGGCTATGGTCATTAATTACTAGATGCAACCTCAAGGTCAAATGGCCTATTTTGTTCCCAATGTCAATCAACACATGCCTACTTTAAATGCCTTTCCTAACAATAACTAGAATGTGCCTACTCTTAACTAGCTCTCAGACTTGAACCAATTGCCTCTAAAGCATATTGCTCCTAACCAAAATTTGGGGTTCCTAAACCACCCTATCAATAATGTGTTTAATACAATTGATCAAATAGCCTTGGTACCAACCATTGATACTAATAAAATCTAGGTTCATAATTTAGAAACCCCTAAAAGTGAGAATGAGTCCATTTTGAAAATGGTCCAAAATTGAGCACTGACTTCCTTCAGTTGAAAAAATAGGTTAGTAATATTGGGGAAAATTTTGGTAGGAAATTCTCTTTTCAAATATTCAATAGACCCAACAATAGGTTCAATAATGATAGATTCCACAATAATAATAATAATAATGAACCATTTTATAAAAAAAGGACTATGAATATTAATCTCATTGACATTGCTTTCCCTGATTATTGTAGAGTCCATTGTATTTCTAAGTATGGTGAGATTGATTGCATTGAATTTTATAAAGATTTTGAGGCATTTTAAGAAGAGTTAGACACTTTTAAAGTAGTTCATAACAAAGATAATGGCATAGGTACCTCTGGATCCAAGCCTACTGATCAGACCTTCATAGTGGAAACATTTGATTTCCCCTTCCAAGAGGACAATGAGATAGATGATGTTCCTGAATAGGTTCATGCCTTTTTGCAGTTCTTGAAGAAGACATATCCTCTAAGAAATAGCAAACATATGTAGACTTTGATTACTTTTACTCCTCCAAACACCTTTGGTACCCCTTTAAATACCACTTTAGACAATAATCCATAACCTCCAAAGGGAATTACTTCTAGACCTAGTGTTCATGATTCCAATACTTCTAATAGGACTGGTTATGACATTGTAGAGGACATGAATAAAATCAAAGCTAATATTACCTTGTATGAATTAACACAAATCACAAAACAAGGATATCTATTTCTAAAATATTTTTCAAGAAATCTAGCAAGATATCCCAAACTAATAATGCAAATGTAACCATGTATAAATCCAAAATAGAGTCTCTACCCTTCTTACTCATAGTTAAAATGTTTGGCAAAAACTTGCTTAATTGCTTGTTGGATTCTAGTGCCTCTACTAATATCATGTCTGCAGGTGTCTATAAGCAACTTGGCTTGACCCCCATCAAGTCTGATAGGGTTATCACCTAATTGGATAAGTCTATGGTTAAGGTGGTTAGAAAATTACTAAATGTCCACATGAAATTGGCTTCTGAGCCAAGGGTTCAATAATTTATTAATATTCAAGTAGTGGATATCCTTGATGCATATGGATTGCTCTTAAGTAGAGAGTGGATAAAGGCTTTAAATGGGTACATGTCTATTAACTATTCATACATATGGCTGCCTTATAAGGGAGCTCCTAACCAAATCAGAGTTGAGATAAAACCAATAATGAAACATATGATCACTGAGTATAATGTTATCAATGAAAGGGTCGACATAATTGATTCAAACTTAGGGGTTTTCACCCTAGAGACTACCAAAGTTCATGATCATAAACCTTCTAATGTTGTGCATGGGTTATAAAAGTTACACTTTAATGGGGCTAGGTGTAAGGTTGGATCTATGATAGGCATTGTTCTAACTGACCTTGTTGTCAAGAAATACCATGTTGCCTATAGACTCTAATTCCCTTGTACCAATAACCTTGCTGAGTATGAGGCCCTCAGTTTAGGCTTACAATTTACCATTAAAAATAAGGTCAAATAACTATTGGTCTATCGTGATTCAAAACTAGTAGTGAACTAAGTGAGAAGAAAATACCAATGCAAGTTATCATACATCAAGAGGTATAAATTTAGAGTTTGGGATCTTGTGGAATATTTTGATGCCTTCAATATTGTTTTTTTCCCTAGGGAAGAAAATAAAGTTGTTAATGACTTGGCATCTACTACAACTAATCTCATGCCATATCAAGATTCACCTAATTTTAGTATTGAACTTGTGCCTTACCCTTCTTTTCCAAACAATGTGAACCATCTATAAGTCTTTAGTGATGACCAAAAAATTCTAAACTTCATGACTAGTTTAGGATCATTTGAAACTCAAATAATTGATGAGGATGATGAGAATGATTTTAGGGAAGGCAAGTTTGATGGCAAAGTCATTTAACTAAATGACAATAATATCCCTAAGGCGATGATTGCCTTAGAGAGACTATTTGATCAAGATAAGCTAGCTAAAGCTTAAAAGTTTCTCAAAGTAAGTGGGAAAAATTACAATGTTGTTGATCTTGGGCCTCAAGATCAACCTCAACTGGTTAACATTGGAAAAGCTTGCATTAGTGCTAAAAATAAGAGAGCCAAAGAACTATTAACAAAGTATAAAGATGTCATAGCTTGGTTTTATGATAAATTGAAAATCTTTGATCTAAGAGTCATCACCCATACTGTACCTCTTATAGAAAGTTGTAAACCCTTCAGGTAGAAACAAAGGCCCATGAACCCTATCTTAGAACTCATGATTTTCAAGGAAGTCAAGAGATTGTTAGATACTAGAATTGTGTTTCCCATCAAGCACTCTACCTAAGTGGCTAGTTTGGTGCTATTTAGGAAGAAGAATGGTGAGATCAGACTATGTATTGACTTTAGAAATTTAAATAAAGCATCTAAAAAGGATAATTATCCTCTTCCCTCTCTTGACTAGGTAATACAAATTATTTCAGGTTTAGCCATGATGTCTTTTCTTGATGGTTTTTCAAGATACAACCAAGTGTTAGTTGATAAGGAAGATAGGATGAAGACATATTTCACCACTAAGTGGGATACCTTTGTATACAAGAGGATGCATTTTGGATTGATAAATGTAGGAGCCACTTTTCAAAGGGCCATGGACCATGCCTTCTAAGGCATGATTGGTAAGTGTATTATAATTTCCATGGATGATCTAACTATTTTTTCTAAGAATAGGGAAGACCATTTCATGCATTTATAGCAGATGTTTAAAAGGTACAGAAGGTATGGAATATCCCTTAACCCTAAGAAAATCATTTTTTGTGTTATTGAAGGTAAATTTTTGGGCCATGTCATCACTAAGGATGGAATTTCCATAGACCCTGAAAGAGTGGAAGTTATATCCAAAATAGAGCCTCCCAATAGTAATAAAGAATTGAAGTCATTTTTTGGTTAGACAAACTTTGTAATAATGTTCATTTCTAGCTTTGTAGAGATTGTCAAGCCATTGAACGACATGTTAAATAATTATGCCAAGGTCTCATGGAATGAGGAATATAAGAAAGCATTTAAGGACATTAGAAGTGTAATCAACCAAGCTCTAGTCTTGATAAGTCTTGACTTTTCAAAGGACTTTTGTCTCTACTCTTTCTCCTCTGATCATATTATTGTTGTTGTTTCAACTCATAAAATATAAGGATCTAACCATCCAATTGCTTTTATGAGTACTAATTTGAAAAATGTTGAGTTAAACTATCCTTTGATTGATAAACAAGCCTTTATATTAGTTAAAGATGTCAAGAAATTCAGGCACTACATTCTTAGGAACAAGGTGCATGTTATTCTACCAGATCCAGCCACTATTTTAATGTTAAGGCAATGTGAATTTAGAGAATGAAGGGGTAAATAGATGTTTGTTCTCCAATAATATGACATAGAAATAAAGACTAAAAAACTAGTAAGGTGCCAAGGTTTGATCCAAATAATTTCTAATACCAACCCTAATCTAAGTATTATGTAAGTTGATCAACAAAACTTCAAAGCTAATGAGTGGTATGATTCCATCATTTATTTAATAATCAATGGAAGTTGTCTTATAGGGTTGACCAAGGAGTGTAGAAGAGCTTTGAGGCTTAAGACAACTCACTACCTCATCAAGAATGCGATCTTGTAGTAAAAAATATTTGAGGGCATGTACCTAAGATGTGTCTCTAAGGAAGAAGCCACTAAAATAATGAGCACTTTCCATGAGAAGTTGAGTAGTGGGCATCCATTAGGAAGAACCACAACTCAAAAAATCCTCAAGGCTGGCTACTATTGGCACACCAACTTCAAAGATGCTCATAAGCATTTAAGAGAATGTCATTCATGTTAGATCTTTAACAAAAAAAAAACCCAAAGGCAGTGATGCCTTTAAACCTAGTCATGATTGACAAACCCTTTTTCCAATGGGGGTTAGACTTTGTAGGGATGATCAACCCTAATTCATTAGAAGGTTACAAGTATGTTCTGACTACCACAAATTATTACACAAGGTGGATTGAATTTGTAGCCACCAAATAATGTAGGACTAAAGAAGTGATCATTTTCTTAGAATAAAACATATGCACCAAATTTAGAACTCTTATATCTTTGGTATGTGATAATGGGTTAGGATTCATATCCATTAAGATGATATAATGGGCATATGATAACAATATCATCCTCAAGTTCTCACCTAACCAATACCCTCAAGGTAATGGAGTATCTAAATCAACAAATAATAACTTGATGAAAGCCATTAAGAAGTTTGTTGCAGACAAACTTAGAACATGGCATAAGCTTCTCAAGTATACCCTTTGGGCTGATAGAACAAGACTCAAGCAGGCTCTTAAAACATCTCCTTTATTATTGGTATATGGCCAAGAACCTATCTTCCCCATCACACTCAAGCTACCAACCTATAGGTTTATACAAGAGTATATGGAGGAGGATCAAGAATTTACAAACTCAAGGTTGCTTGAGATTGTCTAGATGGAAGATGCACGAGAAAAATATTTTGATCATTTTAGTAGACACCAGACCATGGTAAAGATGTGGTTTGACAAGAGATCAAAGATCAAGGGGATTTAGTTCTCCTTTGGGACAAAGCATCTAAGCCTAAAGGCAAGCACAGTAAGTTCACACCTCTATGGATTGGCCCCTATTAGATTGTAGACACACTTGGAGATAACACCTTTAGACTCAAATAATTACAAGGAATAGAGTTTACACTAACCACCAATGGTTAGTACCTCAAGCATTAATTATTTTCTACTCCCCCTAAGGTCTTTATGGAGTAAATTAGTAAGATGGTTAGATTTAGTGTAAATAGGCTAATTAGTTTCCTTCAATTTTTTCCTTCCTGACCCTTGTTTGTACATAAGCATGTATATATTTGTTTTCTTCTATTTTACCTTTTGATTTGCTATTTTTGTTGTGTGTTTTGTTTTTTTAGCTTATTCCTTGCTTTTGGTAAGTCCTTTTGGACAACCCTCAATTCAAAGTTTAGGAATGTGGGTATGAATTTTATACATATGCTAACCATGGGTTTGAAATGTGAGCCTAATGTTATGACTTGAAGAAATAGGTAAAGACTAATAAACTCCAAAGTTTAGGAATGTGTGTATGAAGTTTATACATATGCTAACCATGGGTCTGAAATGTGAGCCTAATGTTATGACTTGAAGAAATAGGTAAAGACTAATAGAAGAGGCCAATTATTACATGAGATCTTAAACATTATCTTGACCTAAATTTGGTTTTAAGAATATTTTCACTTATAGGATGAAAACTTAATCTGTTGAGGCACAATCATGATTTCACTTAATAAACATCCTTTCCTAGGATAATGTTTATAGCCATAGGTGATTTTCTAAGGATCAAGCACTTGATTAAATCCTTAAACCTAGCTACCCTGGTTCCCAACCTTGTTAAAAGCATAAAATATCTAAAAAATACAAAAATAAGAATTCAATGCAAAATCAAAATATTTTCAAGCATAGGTGTTCCTAGTAATCTCCATCGGGTCTATGGATGCCTAGCTAGTAATGGAACAAGGACTTAATAAGAGCTAAAGGCATATCTATCAGGGATATAGATATTTGGTTGGTAGTAGAGCAATGCCCAAGCCTTCCCTGAACTAGAAACATGGTTTCTCATGAATATATAAACATGTTTCAAGTCATTGTTAGTGATTAAATACATGAAACCTAGAAGTTTCCCCATAATCCCATGGAAAATAGTAAGTGGAATCAAATCACACACACACAGCATGGCCATTTCTTAATGATTTATCCTAATTTTGCATGTGCAAGGTTTGTTTCAATCATAAATTGATCTAGATAATGGCATTGATCAAGTGGAGTGGATGACATAGTTGTTTGTTTGAACCAGAGTCTCTAGGTTTTAATGTACTAATATGTTTCCCCTAGAAGTTTCCATTTGTTAAGGTCAACATACCCCCATTTTTTGAAAATTGGGACCCTTGAGATGCTTTGAACCTTACATTGAAAACATGGCATGTTTTGAACATTATTAGAATTTGAAGATTGTCTAATTTGATAAAGTTGCTCTACCGGTTTATGATTTTGCTTTAAGGTTACCTAATGTTGCAAATAGTTACCCTTCATGTGATAAGTTGTAAGTTTCATGGAGCCCTTATGAAAAGATCATGTTTAGATCCTCACAAAATAACTCTATTTAGGATTTCACTAGCCTTTGGTTTGTGAAAGTTTAGGCATGGATTCATGTCCTAAAGACTACCCTTCAAAAGGCCCTAGCTTAAGTCCTTGGTTCAAAATTAAATTTGGCAGGAGTAGTTAGTGGGAATATTTTCAATTTTAACTTAAGCCTAATGTTATGCTAAGGCTTAGTCATGTTTTACAACAAAACCAAACCCTAGCCTAAAATCATGATTAGTCCCTTTTCATTATTTTCACCCTTATTTCCTTTATTTTTATCCAAATCTAGCTTTCATATTGGTAGGGTCCTTTTAAATTTTTTAGCATGGTCCCCTTTTTTACCTATTTAGCCTAAAGTCTTAATTGTAAGGCCCCATTCATGTTTATCAATAATGAATGAGACCTTATTCTTAACACTTTAGCCTAATTTATTATTTTATCTCGAGTCCTGACTTAGACACTTTTACCTTTTATAGATCTAATAGCTCTCACTTCATTACCCCCCTTAATTAGATGGAGTGAAGGAAGCCCAAATATCCTAAATCCTTTACCCTTCAAACTAATGATATGTGAGATCAAAGATAATGATCAATGTCATGCGCTTTAGTGAAACCAAAGATTAGATGGTGTTAGATCACCCAAGGTTAAATGGGTCCCATTATTAAACATAAGCTTAAGCTTAAGTTTTTACATAAGGCCTCATTGTATTTTTAATACAACAAGATCTTAGGTTAAAACTTAGGGTTTTAACTTTAATTATTCAAAGGAGCCAATCTTGTGCAAGCATCTTGGATCATGATTAATGACTAGTAGGTATTCATATAGATGATGATTAAATGAAGTGAAGATAATGTTGAAATGTCAAAGGCCAAACAGAGTCCCATAAGGATGACAAGTGTCATCATCTCAAGGAATTGAATAGATATCAATGACCCATGGGTCCTCCCTAGGGCCAACAAGGTCAATGATCACGAGCCCCACAAAGCTACCATATGGTGCTCCCACATTTGAGGCTTAATGGACCAATGGCATGCACTCACTTAGATCTTGATTAGATGGCTCTCGTGACATCGCTCTTCTTAATCGAATGGAATGAATTGAGTCTGAGATCTATGGAATATAAAAACTTTACGAGCTTAAATTTGATGTTCTCATGAACATCATTTGATGCCCATAAGGCCATCATTAATGTCTATAAGGCTATAAAATTTAAGCTCATGTAACATTTTTAGTTAGATAAAATGGCATGTTTTATATCATTCAAAGGATCATTTGATATTATGTTTTAAAACTTAGCATAAAATATTTTAGCTGAAGTCTATAGCATGTTTATTGACATTAACTAAACTTAGCTTACAATATTTTAGCCATGAGTCCTTTCTATAAGCATGTACTGATTAAATTTTTTGTATCTTATAGGATCAATGGCTCACAATTCATTGGGACCAGATGATCCAATGATGCAAGATCATCAATGACTATTCAACAAAGCTATAAGATCCCATAGGCTCGATATGTGATGAATTCTCATTCAATATATGACTAGTGTAGGACGAAAAGTTTAAAAAGCTTAAAAATGTGCCAAGTGGAACAACCACAAGGCTCAATGCAAAAATGGCCAATGACATATGAGACTTTAGATCATGATCAACAGCCCATGTTGATCCTTGAGTAGTAATTTGATAGTATGAAGCAAAAGGCAATTTTTAAATAACAATGGCTAGTTATTTGAAGGCATTTATGAAAAATGCCATGAAATTGGATAGATAGACACAAAATAAGCACCACACAAGCACAAAATGACAAAAATGAAGATCTTATGTGCTCAAAAATACAAACGGATAAAGGCAAAGGTCGAAATTAAATATGAAGTAGGTATGAGCCAAAGTCCAAATAATCCATCACCATTAAAGCTTTAGGAGAGCTCCAAATTTGCATCAAATAGCCTAAGTTAAACTTGTATTGATCACAGTCAAGCTAAAAAAAGTATAATTACAATTTGAGCACAAAATAATTAACCTGGAGACCATTCATAACATAGTAGTGAGTAATTTGTAAGTTTGGAAGCCAGGGTAGCTTGGAGGCAACAATATAGGATTGAGATAGAGTTGTATTTTTTTATAAACAATGAAGGGAGGGTCTTCAAAGACACATATCTAGACACTATAGTATTGAACATGGGTAATAGGAACTGGTTTGAACTCTTTTGGACCATTGAAGAGATGCAGGCCATCATGAAGGAGGAATATAAGATTGCCACCATGATTATAAGGTACTATGACCTAGTTGTAGTCTAAATGGCTAGTCTCTACCATGCTACTACCAAACCAGAAGTAATCCACTATATTGACATCCTTGCTCCCATTTTCAAGGATTATAAAATTAAATAAGGTTAGATTATTCATGAAAGGACCTTTAGGAGAGTTGTATTCATTTCCCCATTGGCCTTTGATAGTTATTACAATATTCTAAAACCCCAAGTAGACTTTCCCACCATCAAATAATATACTGGAAAGAACAATTTAAACACCATCCTTAGGCCATGGTTCCTCCAAGGGAACCATGTGATCCAAGACCCTACTGGCAACATCCCAGTTGCCCAATTTGGAGAGGGGGTTAGGGTAATCCTGACTTTATTAAATAAAATATTAGGAGCCCCTTCAATCACTTATGTCAATAAGAGTTGGGTGTCCTATATCTACTTCATGGTAGAGAAGGAGCTCACTCCCCTAATTGGAGAGATGATCAGCATCTATCTAGAGAGATAATTCATGGCCATTAATAAGAAGACTAGTACCTAATTCTTCATGATGTCCTATCTATTAGATGTTTTTATAGCCTCCACCAAGATCCCTTATATCATATATTGGTCACCTAAAGGTAGAATCATAGTCTCTCATCACTATTCAAAGCTACACATATTCAAATATAGGCATAACATCTAATTCATCTATGATTGTGTGTATCCAGCCTTAGTAGAAGCCATCATAGGGATCCCTATGCCCAGGGTAATCCCTCTAATCAATAAATATGTGGAACTAATGGGAGACATCTAGTTGTATCTAGATTTTATGGTGATCAAAATTGAATGGATTTTGATCCAACCTTATAGGTTGCCTGTCTATGTTCACATCAAGCTGGAAAAATAAGAAATTGCATACTAACTTATTAATGGTGTGAATAGAGTGTGAAAAGACAAGAGGAAAGGCCTCCTCCATCCCTTTCCTTTGACCATTGGTAGAACTATTCTATAAAATTGGGATCAAGTGAATATTGTGGCTAGGCATAAGGAATATTTCAAATTATAACTTGATGATCTAAAGCTGTGGGACCCTAATTACACGGTCTCCACATACCTAAAATCTAAGCAATTACCCAAGATAGTGTATGTGCACCAACTTGGTGTCCATGATACCATATATATCAAAGCAGACAATTTTGAGGAAATATTATCTAGGTTCAAGTGGCATAACATTATACTTGAGCATATATTGACTAATGATCAAAATCCCCCTAGAGACATCTAGAAAATGGGACCTTTACAGTACCATTTTCTACCTAGACCTTCAAATCCCCCTCAAGAGAAACCACAAATGGAAGGAAAACATCCCTAATAACATATTACATAGGGTCTTGACAAGGAAAATTTGGAAGAGAGGCCTGATGAGGGACCCTCATCCTCAACCCTACCTCAAAGACCAGCATCTCCATTTAAATACCTATATATGATTTCCCTAGATCTTGATGAGATAATGGAGGATGCCCTCAGGGTTCTTGCTAAGGCATATAGATTTGATGAAGAGGAGGATTATGTTAAAGAATCACAAGCCCAAATAGAGGAGGCTAAGAAAGAAGGGAAAGAAGTTGCCCTAGACCTAGTCCTAGTGGCACCATTAAAGAAGAGAAAGGTAGAATTGGCAATGGTCCTAGTTGGATCAAAGAAGAAAAAGATGACTTTTACTCACCCCATGAGTGAATTCAACTTGTTTAGTGATGAATACCCCATCCATAGACCAATCACCCTTGATTAGTTCATCTGTGGAAAAATGAAGAAAATCCCCACCTAGTTCCACTCATGGGCCCTGACCAAGACTATTAACATTGATGTACATGATGATATCAAGACATGGATAAGGGCTTTGATGAAGGAGGAATAAATAAGTTAGTGGCTATTATAGGGTCAGATAGCAAGAAAATTGAGACTTTATGAGCTTTAAGTAGCACCCAGATGGAGGCTCTTAAACCTCTAAAGTACACTAAACCACTTACTACTATGCAATTCAATCCAAAAACAACTAGATTAAAGAGAATAATAACTAGAAAGGCCATGGTGGGGACTGAAGAGTTCATGTTTCAAAAGGTTGATCTATTTATAGGTATAACTCTAATTAGGGGACAACATCTTGGTCAACTCCCCATCCATGAGGAAGATGTAGAAAGCCTTGTTGAGGCTCATTCAACCTAGGTCAGAGGTATGTATTAAAGAATAGATAATTTTGAGAAGGAAAAGGAGAATTTGGAGACACAAGTTGTCTTATCAGTGCCTGAGATAATGATCAAAATTCTTGATGGATCCTTTTATGACATGTTTATTGCATTAAAGACAATGAAGTTGAGCCAGAGTGAGTTGGCACATTAGAATATAGTGGTTAAGGGTCTAATAACCAAATGACAAGATTTAGAGGATAGCATAATAGGTATGATAAACATTTAGGTTGGAAAGCAGATTCCTAGTTTCAAAATAATTAGTTTGGGAAACTTGAATGCAATTTTATGAATTATTGTTGACAAGGTCCAGAGTTTGTGTGCTTGGTCAAAAGAACTAGAGATACTCCTGAAGGATGATGAAGAGATAATGGAAAGGATTAAAAATCTCCTTGGGATAATGCTTAAAGACCCTACACAACCTATTATACTATGCATCATAAATGATGATGAATTCAAACATAGGGCTACTTTGGTGACTCAAAAAATAAAAAGTAAAAGACAAGGCTAGTTTGGGGTAGACAATAGTAAGATCCTAGACATGATCTTCAATGCAGGTGAAAGGATAATTGAGGCCAAGAGCATCAAGGAATGTATGGCTAAGAATTATAGGGAATTGAATTAGCTTGTTTACAAATAGGAATAGTGTCTTTTGAAACCAGTTGTGGTCTTAGAGCTAGTTAATGAACAACACCAAAAGTCTATGAAAATCCTTCAGCAACAACAATAAATTTCTCAAGTGTAGGGCCCACCAACTAGATAATTAATATTCCATTTTATAAAATATTTGTAAAATTTTGAAAGAAGAATATTCTTTTGTAAAAGCATATGCTAGTGTGTTAGCATATTTGCCTCCAGATCAGTTTAGTTTGACAAAGCAAATGTATTCTAGAGTTGTAAAAAAGGGCAATTGTCCTTATCTTTTATACATATTGTATCTTGTAACTGATTGATATACTTCCTTGTCCTTATATAAAAGGTAGTACTACCATTTTATAAAAGAAGAGAGAATTTTAAGCAAAATTTGTATACTTTGAGAAATTAATACAATCAAGGAATTCTATAAATATTATCCCAATTTGCTATGTTAATTGTTAATGTGGTTTTCCTCTCAATTATTGGTTCCATGTCTTAAATTTGAATGGTTTCATAAATTTTGAACTTGCATATTTGTTATAGGGTTGTTAATTTGTGCTTGTGCTATATTAGTTGAATTATCTTGAATTTGCTTCATTTCATTTGTTATGTATTTAGATGTGCTAATATTATTTAAATTTGGTAACAAATCTTTAAAGTAAATCTAGTTCTTACTTGTATGCTTCCATATTATCCTTAGAAATTTATCTGGTGTATGGTGAGATCTGAGCTTATGATATTTTACATTATATATTGGTTAAATGCATGTTCAATTATGATTAAAACTTTGTCATGATGTTTGAGTTAAGGATCAACAATCACACATTCTCTTTCTACCCTACCCTTCTCTATTGCTTCTTTTTAACCAAATAACTTTAGTTTATATCTCATTGAAAATATCCATTTAGATTAGATTTTAGCTTATAAATATGATCATAATTCACTAGGATTAATATAGATACTTTAAAATTCATAAGGACCATGGTGGCTCCTAACCACCAAGTAATATAAATTTGTGGAATAGATAATTTGCTCTGCCTTTATTTCACCACAAGTAACTAGATTACCAAAACCTGCTACTCATGCCATGAATTCTTAGAATTCTAAAATGAGAAGTGTTCTTTAAACACTAAGAGCACCTGTGATACACATAGAGGCATCAATAGGTCCCTTGGTTTCATAGTCACAAGTGTACAAAAGATAAAATCAAAGTAAAAGTCTAATTTGGTGCTCACCAAATCTTGTGGTACAAAGTGGGGATAATAAACATTAAAATTAAACATGCATAGAAGACATATACTTATGTCAATGTATAAAAAATACTAATGCATGGGAGAGAAGTACAAATTCATATCTATCTATTCTTACAAAGGAGGAACAAAGTTAGGAATACTTACCTTTAAGATGAACCTGTCGATCCTCAATCTCTCCCTTGGCCAAGGTGCTTTGTAAGAATTTATTGTGGTATTTAAGGATGACAAGGATAAATCAGATCTAGGCTACATAACCTATCAATACATCCAAAATATTTCTCCATAAAGCAAGATCCATATCTACAAATAAAGTATGAAACTTTAAGCTATGCTCCTCAAGTAGAATGGTGGATATGCAAATGCGTAATATATCTCTTCTTTTTCTATTATCTTTATAATAAATGATGATATGAATAATTTTACATAGTTGAATCTAATCTTAGTCATTTCCAAAAGTTTAGCTAACAGGGTCAACCCAATTGACTCTATATCATTATTGATAAAAACAAATTAGGTCCTAGTTTAGGTTGGCCCCTGACCCTAAATGAGTTTTTTTCAATTAGAGTATAGGGTTAATGGGTTTGACAATGTATCTTAAACCTTAGAAAAGGATTTTAGGCTAGGGAATGGCTGATGAAGGGAGAAATTTACTAGAGGAGGGTGAAAAATAGAAGCAAAGCTTAGGGGAATGTTTTTAGGAGATGGTTGGAATGATAACAAGTGGTAGTATATGGATAATACTCATGTAAAACACCAATGGTATACCCACCCCTTTCCTAATGCACCTATTAAGGTATGCACTTAGAGAGATTGAGACTCGATGGGTTCTTATAAGAGAGAAAGCATCAGTAATTGATAAATTTTGAAAATATTATACGTATATAACTTACATTATTTGGGCCTTGTTAAATTTTTTAAAATTTATAAGCCTTTTCAAAATGTATTATTTTTAATAATAATAGGTTGAACTATACCTTGCTCATGTTTTCCCAATACTTGGCCTCTATAGCCATATTTTTGCAAATATCAAAGACCAAAATTATATGATGGTTGGGTATAGAGTATGGGTAAAGGATCTTTATCTTCATTAATATGGCTCAACTCATCTCTTTAAATGGTGGGAGCATGGACCTAGTTAAAGGGATAGAAGTTACCATCATTCAAGGATTTGAGGTTAAAAACTTTAGTAGTTGCAAGAATACAAGAGTAATCAATTTTTAGCCTTTTATGATAGAAAGTTAGAGAGTTTCATAATCATAATCATCAAAGTAATCAATAGCATTAATGATGAAAGATATGAATTAAATAAATATTATGAAAAAGCAAGTAATAAACATCCCATAGGGTATACTTAAGCATAAACAAAGTTCAAAGATTGGGTTCACCAAATATTTAACCCTAAATTTGGATATGGAGCTATCTGACTTTGGTGGCATAAAAGGGTTTAGAATATATAAATGAGAGTACACAAGGGTGATAATCAGATCTATAGTAGGCCAACTAAATACTAAAGTTTGATATAATTATACATTGAATTTATTATGTTGAGTATAGGCTAAATATAGAAAATACAACTAAGTTATGTATGGAAATGACAAAGAAGTGATATACATAGTTGGTTCTAATGTTATAGTAGTTCTAGATATAGAACATGTAGAAAGTAGGCTGGAAGATGATTTTGGAATAGTTGTTTGATTCTATAAATTCAATCTTTGGGGCCACATATACTAGCATCATCATGGGATGGTTGTGTCTACTCTAATGTATGGATTTGACATAAGTGTCTTGTATATAATATATACTAGAAAAGGATGTGACCACATAGATGCTTCTATATTTATCTTCACCTTCACTATTATACTTTCATATATGGGTCATGGACTGTCACTCTTCATGAATTTTCAAAACCCTAGTTCTTCATCTTTATTATGACCTTGGAAAAAATGAGTTAATAGGCACACAGTGTCATGTTAACCCCAAATAACCAATTTTCATGGGAACTATCTACATAACCAATGCTCTAAAATAGGGCCACATACTCATGTTTTTCTCACCTACATGTTGTTTCGTGGCTAATCATGTAATATGTGGAAAGTAAGCACAATATTAACCTAGCTTGTAACTTATAAAATTGGGAACTTGGGCTACTCCTTTAGTACTTCAGGCCTATAGATGTGTTGTACCAATGACTAGTATGGAAATAGGAAAGATTTTGTAATTATATGCTTGATATAGTGATTTTGATAAGCTACCTTGGTCTCTACTAGTCTTTGGTAGGCCTTGTAGGTGAGGAATGAATGAGGGTTGATTTTGTATTTATATCAATCCCTTTGGATAAGTAACTCACATAAAAGTACTTAAGTTGACCATTAGGATATATTTCATTTATAAAATAGATGACTTTAGGGCATAGGTATCTATCCTAGACATTTCATTTTGATCTTAGTATCTATCCTAGACATTAATATCTAGGGATTAGGAAAGTAGGTATAGGTTCATAACTTATAGAGATGGAAGATAAGTTCATTTTAAGAATTTTGGGCAAGATAGAAACCCTGGGTCATAGATATAAGACTAGTTGGACTAAGAGATGTAGGCCAATAAGCATAAGATGGAGTAGATGTACGACTTACAGAAGTGGGAAAGGTCCAAAACTAGGAGGAATAACCAAGGTTTGATTTTATCAAGTGTACAGACTGAGGTGTTATATAATCCATAAATATTATCTACAATATCATGCACTTTTACTATGTATTATTATTTAGTGATCCTATTATTGTGTGTTTCATTGATACATCTATATAGACATGACATTTATATTCCCTACAATAAATATGTTACATATTTTCCTTGATTGACATATACATTAATATGATGGCATATTCTCTACATGATCATATGATATTACATGATGTCATAGTTATACATGACATGATAGAATTAACTATTCTTTTGATATGAGTACCTCACATGATACATCCCTCATCCAAAAAATAGGTGCATTAAAATAGGCTTGTCATAGATACATGCACTTCCATCAACATAAAATCATATTAGAGTATAAATTTCACATATTTAAAGTCATTTAGATATGAGATGGTTCAGTTTCATGATAGATATTTTCACATCAGTATAAATTATAGGTGCATGTTCCATACATATACACTCATTTTACATTGAATTGAGCATAAATTCATAAATACTTCACATTAGTATAAATTACATGTTTATTTTCCATGCATATGCACTCACTTTACATAGAATTGAGCACAAATTCATACACACTTGGGGTCATATTTATGGGCATATGCACATAGTTTACATGAACATGAATTACATGCTTCCACACTCATACATTTGAGATATAGGTTTTCAAATTAAGCATATAAATTTATAACATTTTATATGTATTGGTACACATTTAAGGGGTATAATACTAGTTCATGCACAAATACATTTTTTTAGATTCATGAGGCATGAAAATGGTTCAAGCACATACACACTAACATTAGTTGCATTTGAATGGAAGATTATTTTCACTCCACTTCACATTTATCAAATATATAGTAATAGTGGGGGAATGAATATTGTTAATTATCTTTCAATCATACATTTTTATTCTACATTGAGAAAATTCAAGTGAAATTATAAAATCAAAACCTGCATTCATGATTGGGGCATGGAAATTTTTCACTCCCTTTTGAACAAGATTTTTTATTTATATGGATCAAACTTGAGTGAAACTATAAAATTTGATTTTATAATCCATCTTTAATGGTTGATTTAGTTTATTTGAGCAAGCCTAGACTAATGGTTCCCTCTTTACCCACATAGTTATTTGGATTATTTAAATGCATACTTATCCCCACATTCATGACGGTTTGGACATGTTTTATTCTAAACCCAAGAGCCAACCTAGTTACACAAATTAGGGCCAAAATCACCCCAAATCTCCATGTGCTTTAGTAAGGAAGTAAAAGTTTTTACAATTCTTCAAAAAGGAAGCATTATCTCAAACAAGTTGTAATGGAAACATGATGTAGATGATATTTATGGATTATATATCACCTTGGTCTTGTAAACTTGGAAAACTTAGACTTTGATTATTCCTCTCAATTTTGGACGTTTCCTACTTCCACAAGTCTTGAATTTGCTTTATCTTTTTCCCCTTGGACTATATCTCTTAGTCTTACCTATCTTATGTTGATGACCCAAGCCTTATATCTTGCCTAGAATGATTAAAATGTACTTATCTTCCACTCTTGCAAGTTTTGAGCCTATACCTATTATCTTGCTCCCTAGACACTAGTATTCAAGACATACACTAACATTGAAATTAGTTTCCTAACTTGATGTAAGTATGTATTGCCCTAAATTCATCCAATTGACAAATGAAATTATCAGCTCTATATTATAATGTAATGGAAAAAAATGTAACGGTAAAAAATGTAGCAATAAAAGATGTAGTATGACAGGAATATCGTGATGACAAAACATAGCAAGGAAAAATGTAGTGGTATTGGTAATGCCACAAAAAATTCATGAAGAGCATAATTGGGATATTTTAGTGATTATCACATTGTTTATTTATTGTCTAGTTCATTTTGGTGATAGTAGTTAACATTTCATGGTGGAAAACTAATGCACTAAATTTACAAGCAAAATAACATAGAAAAATGTGATTTCATGAGTTTGGACCTTTAGTTGAAAGTTGTGTCATCTTATGTGTGAGCACATCCTTTACTTATTTTATTCCCACGATTTTTTTTCCTCGCTATATTTTTTCTTTGATACATTTTATCTTCACTATGTTTTTCACATTATGTTTTTAACCACTACATTTTTGTCCACTACTTTTTAGTAGGATGTCAAATAATCTTAATGGTTGACCTAAGTACTTTAATGTAAGTTATTACTCCAAAGGGATTGATATAAATAAAATATCAAACCTCATTCATTCTTCACCTATAAAATACCAAGAGATACGAAGGAAACTTATCAAAATCACTTCATCAAGTATTCAATTGAATAAAACCAATATATTTCCATATCAATCATAGGTAAATCACATATACAAGTTTGAAGTACTAAAGGATCAACCCAAGAGTCTATTTTGCCAAGTTATAAGCTAGGTCACTATTGTACTTGATTTTCAAAATATTGTATGATTCACACATAAATCTACATGTAAGGGATTACAACATGAGTCTGAGGCCCTCTTTTATAGTATTGGATATATAGGTAGTGCCAACTAATAGTGGGGTTTTTGGGGTCATCTTGACACTATGTGTCAACTGATACATTTTTCCCCAAGGTCACTATGAAGATGAATAATTAAGGTTTTACAAATTCATGAGAAGTGACAATCCATGACCCAGATCTGAATGAACTAGAGTGAAGATGAAGACAAACCAAAAGCATCCAAGTGGTTGCATCTTTTTTTAGTAGGTATTTTATACAAGATGCTTACATTAAACCCAAAAAGTATTGTCAATACAACTATCATAGGTTGATGTTAGTGTTTAAAGTTCCAAAAGTGTCAGATCTATAATCTGATGACTATTCTATAATATTCTTCCAACATGTTTTCTACCTGTTCTCAATCCAACATTATGTTAGCATCAAAACCAACTAATTATATTACTTATTTGTTATTTTCATACATATCCTAGTTGTAATTTATATATTTAGCCTATACTCAGCATAATAAATTTAGTATATGCTTATATCTGAAGTTAGTATTTAATTGGCCTATTGTGGATCTGATTATGACCCTTGTGCATTGGCATTTCTATATTCTTAACCCTATTAGACTTCCAAGGTAGGTTAGCAACCTTTATCCAATTTAGGGTTAAATATTTCATAAACCCAATCCATTTGAATACAATAAAAAAATTTAATCTAAGGATTCTAAGCCTCCTAGGTTTTCAAATTATTGTGATGGATTTTCAAATCTAAAACTTTACCCTAGTGTTTTTTCCTCCTCTGGTCACAAGGGCTTCATGTGCATATGCTTGAAAGTGGATTCTTCCTTGATTGGTGAATTTCGGCCTCACAACAAGTTAATTTTAAAATTACTCAAAGATATTTTTTAATCAGATTTATATATTCAAAAACCTCTTTTTGTTTGCCAAAATCTGATACAAATTTTTCAAGTTTTATAATTTACTATTTTTAGAAAATATTGCCATATAAGGCAAATGGTGTACTTATGTTGAAATTGGTTTTTGGGTTTCATCAAAAACAAAATTCTATTTAAAAACCTATCTCATATTTTTAAAAAATATTCCTAATTGAAAAAATGATTCTTTGTTTGGAATATTCTAGGGTTTTACTTATGAAACATTCTACATTGTTTGGACAATTTTTGATTCATAATAGCTCAAATTATAAATTCTTTAGATTTTTTTAGTATTATGTTTATATAGACAAAAACCTCTATTTTATAAAATATTGTACGTATTGTTCAAATTTAGAATTTTACTATTTTTAGTAAATGTAGATCTACATGTTGTATATGTACTTTTATTTTCCTATTTTTTTTGTTCGTCTCATTTCTTAGTTTTCTAGAAAAACATCTCTCTGATTTTTGAAAAAATTTATCCAATAGTATTAAATTTCTATGTCCTTATTATATCATGTTTGATTGCTCCTTGGTATTTTTTAGTCTCAATTTTTAGGACACATTTCAAATGGATAAAAAGGAGCCTCTTTCTCTTCCTAACCCTAAGGAGGGTGATAACTCTCATCCCTCTAACTAGGTCCATGTTATCATTTATCCAAGGGTTAAGGTGGCCCATCCTATAGTTTCAAATGAAGAAAATCAACCTAAAATACCTAGAGTTTGTGCTTGTGAAGCCTTAGAAGAGCAAATCACTAGTACATTCACGTTAATAAAAGGGTTACAAAACTAGATTACAAATATGAAAAACCCACATTATGCTACTATGAACCATTTGTTTGCATCTTTGTATACCAATTATGTGCCTCATAAAAATCACTATTGGAAGCCAAAACCAAAGTCACCTAATGATAATGATTTTACAACTGAACAAAAACCTACCAAGAGGTCAAGTGAGATTCTAATGGAGATGCTTAGAAATAATGTGATCAAATTAAGTCCTATGCAACCCATACAAAAATCCAAATATTACTATGCATATCATAGAATGCATGGTCACCATACCAATTGTTATTTTGCATTGAAAAGAAAAACACAAAATATAAATTCTCTCAAAGCAAAGATGTCAAATGAAAAAAAGGGGCACCAAAATATCCTCCAAAACAAAAGGAAAATCGTTTACCAAATCTACCTCAAGTTTCAAATGATAATAAAGTAAAGATGGATGAGAATTTACATGTTGTGCAAGTTTACAATGTTCTTAATTGTCTAAAATATATACCAAATATTCCAAAGAATGATCCAAAGCAATAAATTTTGAAAGAACAATCCTAATTGGTAATGTTACAGAATGACCAAAATGCATCTTTTTATAATGAGAAAGAGAAGATGTGTAATATTTTTTCTAGTTTATATCCCATAAGTTGTCAACGATGAAAATAATCAAGAAAAATACATTTCCAAAAATGAAGCTCCAACCTATGGTGGGATTGGTTTTTTATATGCATATACTTAAATTTTCAAAGCATTTATTCAAAACAAACCTCCACTGGTCTCAACATTATCCTTAAATATTTGGTTACATTTTTATCTTAATGATGGTACACATTGGCGTGTCCCTTCTAGGCCTTGATATGATCACATTGTTATATGTGCTTCACTAATACATCTACTTAGACATATTCCTTTTATATTCTATGTGGTTTCATTCATAGATTATACAATTTTCTTATCCTTTTGAGGTGAGGTAGCTACTAGTTTCCATTCTTCCCTCACCTCAAAGGGGGGCATGTCATAGAGTCATGTTCTCCACACTTGGTAAAGTTTTTAGATTTTGTGGGGGCATGCTTCGAAAGCATGTTATTGACACCCATTCAATATATGATATTTATATCAATTTTTAGATTCAGTGGGAAAATGTTATAGAGGCATGTTATCCACACTTAGCACAATTTTCATAGTCAATGGAGGCATGCTTTGGAAGCATGTTCTCTATATCTATTTAGCATTCATCATCTCCATATTATAGAGGGGGCATGTTTTGAAAACATGTTTTACACATTGGTACTTATATCAGTTTTCATATTTTCTCCATATATTGCAAGGGCATGATTTAGAAGCATTTTATCAACACTTACACAATTTTCTAAATTAGCCAAAACACATAGTTATATGATTCAGATTCATAGTTGTGGTAGAATTATATACATTGGTACCATTTTTATACATAGTTTCAACATGAAAAATATCTAGGGTGCATATGTTATGCAATGTGTGGCTAGTGTTATAAAATCTAAATCAATTTCAAGTTTTAGAATGTTCTCAAGGGCTGTCACCACCCACCAATTGGACTTTTACGAATTATATTAAGCCAATCTACTATAGTATTTATTTCACCTTTTGGTATGGTTGAGGTCCAAGTTTTTAGGTTGGAATTAATAGTATCATCTAGCCTCACCAGTTTGATAGTGTGGGTGACTTGGTTCACTCACACTCACCAAGTTATAAGTATCATTGGGTTGTGAGATTGATCTAATATCAACTACCAAGTGGCAACCCACTTTGGCTTAAGGTTGGAGGCATGTCTCTCTCTCTCTCTATATATATATATACATATATATCTTTGGATATATGCATTTTCAAAATTTATCTATATTTGTCCTAATCTCAGTTTTAGAGTCTTATAATTATACATCTTTTTCAAATCAACTTGCCAATAGGCAAAATGGTTACATCAATACATAGGTGTACTCCTAAACCTTGCTCCTTCAATTTCAAGTACTTTCAATTTCAAATTATATACACTAATTATATATTGTAGCATGCTCTTGGTTGTAGTTAGTCACCAGCAAGGCACTTAAATTGGGCACACACAAACACAAAGTGTGTTATACACACCCAAGTACACATTACTTTCTTTTAAACTAGATTTTTCATTACTAGATTAAATTGGGAGAAAATGTAGATGATATTTATGGATTATATAGAACTTTAGTCTTGTATATTTGGCAAACTCAAACAATGGTTGTTCTTCTTAGTTATTGACCTTTCCTACTTCCACAAGTCTTGCATCTACTCTATCTTATGCCCCTTGGACTATATCTCTTAGTCTGACCAATATTATGTTGATGACCCAAACCTTCTATCTTTCCCAAAATGTGTAAAATGTACTTATTTTCCACTCCAAGTTCTGAGCTTGTACCCACTTTCTTGCTCCCTAGACACTAATTTCTAAGACAAACACTAGTGTCAATGTTAGTATCCTAGGCTGATGTAAGTGTCTAATACCCTAAAGTCATCCAATTTATAAATGAAACATATCCTGATGGTCATCCTAAGTGATTTAATGTTATTTTTTATTCCAAATAGATTGATATAAATATAAATCAGCCCTCATTAAATTCCTCACCTATCAAAAACCAAGAAAGACTAAATAAACTTATCAAAAACACTATATCAAGAATACAATTGAATAAATCTTACATATTTACATACGATTAATAGGTATAGCACATCTACATGTTTGAATTACTAAAGGAGTAGCCCAAGAGCTTGATTTGCCAAGTTATAATCTAGGTCACGGTTATTCTTAATTTGCATAATATTTTATGATTTACACACAATAAAATATGTAATGGATTACTACATGTGTATAGGTCCTTCTTCTAGATTATTGGATATGTAGGAAGCACCCACTAATATTGGGGTATTTGGGCTCAGCTCAACATCATGTGCCCACTAACCATTTTCCCCCAGGTTCACTATGAAGATGAAGAACTAGGGTTTTACAAATTCATGATGAGTGACAATCCATGACCCAGATATGAATGTGTCAAAGTGAAGGAAAATATAAACCCATAAGTATCAAGGAGGTTTCATCATTTTTCAATAGGTATTTCATACAGGATGCTTGTGTCTAACCCAGATAGTAGTATTGACATAACCATCCCAGACTAACATTAGTGTCTGTAGTTCTAAGAGCGTTAGATATAAAATATGATGACCATTATGGATTATTATTCTATATTATTTTCTACCTATTCTAAATACAACATTGTGTTAACATTAGAAACAACCAAGTATAATACTTCTTTGTCATTTCCATACATAGCCTAGTTTTACTTTGTATGTTTAGTCTATATTCAACATAATGAATTTAGTGAATGCTTATATCTGAGTTTAGAATTTAATTATCCTATTGTAGATATGATTATCACCCTTGTGAATTATCATTTTTATAATATTAACCCTATTATACCACCAAGGTAGGCTATCCACCTTTATCCAATTTAGGGTTAAACACATGGTTTTACCAAAACATAGGTGTACTCTTACCTTTGCTCTTTAATAATTTTAAAAAAAAAATTAGATTAAAATTTTTAGTCTATGGACATTGACTACATATGGTTGTATGTATTTGTATTGGCTAACCTACACAATGGGAGATTCATACCAAATACAAAGTGTGTTGTACACACTCAAGTACATTTTATCCTTTTACTCTTTTAGTTTTATTACTAGAATAAAATAGGATCATTTATACAATGACAAGATTAACACACATTTACCACACATAAATTGATCACATAAACAAGGTCCTTATCCACCATTCTCTCACACTTTTATGTTATCTTGTGAGTTCACCCTTCCATTTTATTATTACGCACCTAAAAAACTCATTATTTGTTTTAAACTTGCTTAATATCTTGCAAAGACATCTCTAGACCTTTATTTAAGTCTACATGTACACAAGTTAGTTCTAAAAAATTTAGTTTGTAGCACTTGTCTATATTGACCCAATCTATTTGGTATCAACCCTCTCCCATTAACAACTTTTTTTTTTTTAAATTAAACATTTCCTTAAGGTTAACCCATCTACCTAGCATGTATGTGATGTGAGAAATTACCCATTTGGACTTGTATATAAATAAATCAAGGTATCATTCAAAATAGACTTTGGAACTTATCTAATACACATTTATACACTACTTCACATTGATAAAATATGCCCTATTCTTATCAAACTACAAATAGTCACAAGATAATTATAAATCACACTAAAGCCAAGTCAAAGTAAGAATTATCAAGTATCAAATCCAAATCAACACACACACACACACACACACACACACACACACACACACACACACACACACACATTGAAGGAAAATAATTACACAATCACATTTTGTTGGAGAACTACTTTTATTTCCACCCTCAAAACATTGGATACATATGCAATGTTTGATCCTCAAATGGGGGTGATTGGGGTCAGTTTAACCCACTACACTTTCCTAAAAACTTTAGTGTTTACCTTTCACAAGCACGCCTAAGGTTTCAAGGTGAAGAAGATTAATTTTTAGAGTTCCACCCATCATCAAGGTTTGAGATTACATATACAGAACATACAAAGACAAGAAAAGGTGACCATATTATTAGAGTCATCATTTTTTCATAGGTCATTATTGACTAGCATAACTCACTATCAAATAAGGATATTAACCCAGATATGAGGAAACCCACCCTATGAAAAAATAAGTACAATTCATGAAGTGAATGAATACATACCTAATTTATCATAATTTCCACTTCTATAATATAGTCACAACTAGATAATAAACCAAAAAAGCTAAGTATTCATCCCTTTGTTGTACTTACTATATTTAGCATATGTCATTTGTCTAATCATTACAATTAGTTTCATTATTTTACATTCATATGTATGATTGAATGCCTTATCTCAATATTTGAATTGCATTTCAAGCTTCTATCCTATTAGATTTTCAAAACCAAATTAGGATAAAATGGGTATAATAATAAATGTATTAAGTGTGATAACCACAATGTGACTAGGTGTACAAAGGATATTTGGTGTAAATCTTATTTTTTTATAAGTAATGTATGATCAATAGGCACATAAATGTATTATGATTTTTACAAGGGAGATATATCTATAACTCTCATGCAAAATATGCCCCAACATCAAAAAGTGATTTGGGTATGGGAAAAGGACATGCCCTCATAAAGGATAATGAGGTGTTTATAATTTGGAAGATGTAGAATTAATCTAATAATATGGCATCCTTGATAGTATAATATGTAATCAATGAAAATCATAAGTAATGTGTGTTTATGATTCCCCTAATGGAAATGTATGGTTGATATTCTTGATAAGGAGAGTAAAAAATGATATGCACTAATATAACCATAAATAGGGACAAATGTCCCAATGTAACAATATGCTCCTATGCGGGTGAGATATAATAATGAAGCATTCACATAATAGTAGCATGCCCCCATAGAGGCATGGTCAAGATTGTGGAAATGTAGGAATCAAGAATAGTATATTATATGTAATAACATGCATGATATGAATTATGACATTAAGGGTATGATATCACATATTATAGGCAAAGAAATTGCACATGATAATGTAACCACACATAGTAAATGTAACCATTGATCAAGAAATGTGACCCACAAGTAATTAATGGTACATGATAACTATAATGTCATCTATGGATAACACAATATAAAACATGATAAGCAACATGCATAAAGACATACAAGCACAATCACAAACATTCAAGTAATCATAGGGTACACAAGAGAGGATGAAATGTAACCACATAAATATTGATGTGCATAAGTGTTTTATTGAAATTATTATTTCACTTTAGGCATGACATGGGAAGTTATACTCATTTTGGGACTACTCCTTATATAAAAACCTTCAGAGACATGTTTTTTCCTATCATAGTGTTAACCTACCTAAATCAATGTTAATCTAGGAATTTTAAGGGAAAGGGTAGATAAAAACAAGAAATTAAAAGGGTGGTGATGCACCAAGATGGAAATGGGTGGAATTAGGCTCCTCATCTACTTGAGTATGACACAAAACTTTTCAACATGCAAGATAGGTTAAAACATAAGATATGAAAAAATGCAAGAGGTGGGAACTAACACAGTGAGAATAAATTCAAATAGTAGACAATATAGAACCAAAATATTTTATTAATTGATCAAAGTATATAAAATTACAAATATGCCATACAAGTAATTTTCTTCTATACATGACAAAAATGATGTCATGACACCATGAAATAAAATGAGGCCCAAATGGGCCTAGGAAAGACCCAACAACAACAATAACACAACATTTTTTAAAATGAGGGGTGTCTACCTTTTCTATAATTATAAATAGAGAAAGAGGGGAAGAAGAATTGAATATTCAGCTAAGTGTTAGGAGTATAAGTGGTTTTAATACAAATCTTTCATTTGGTCCTTGATTTATCCAATTTCTATAGATTTTTCAACAATAATTATTTTTCAAATATTTAGCCATAATACTCTGTTTACTGTGAAATATTTTATTATGATGTTTAGATTGATTTCCTATGCCCTTAACTTATAGTATGTAGAGGGATATGTGTGGACAACTTGTGACTAATATAATCTTTTTTTGATCATATCACAATTCTCTATATTTTCATATTATTAGCAGTGTTGGCATATGGAGTAACCATAGCCTAAGTAGAGTAAATATAAGAGGTAGTAGTTATAGTACTTGAGGATCATATTAAAAATTATGTTCTTATTGCATGGTTTTGAAGTTTCCCCATCGAAGTGGCTTAATATTAGATTTCCATTTTTCTACTCTAATATCAACATTTGGTGTGGATCTAGTCTATTTTGATTTTAATATTACAATTTATTATTGTTTATTTACTTTTGATCTAAAATTATATTTACATTGATTATTAAAAACTGCTTAATCTATCCAAGTAATTTCATTACAAGTGGTATTATATATTTGATTTGGGCAAGGTTATATGGCACATATTTTCAAATCTAGCATATTAGTTTTTTGGGGGTAGAAGGATTTAAAAATCATAACTTATGATCTAAAAGGAATAAAATATTTTCTATCAATTTATTATTACTCTAAGATATTTTATTAAATATAAAAAATGGATTTTTTTTTCACCTTTGTGCAAGATAGTTGTCATTGGATTCATTTTGAAAAAATGAATGCAATGATATAAGCCTCTTGTACACTTTATTTTTAAAATATTTTTCACCCTTCAGCAATAACATCCATGGGATTCATCACAAAAAGATGATCACAATGGTATAGACCTATGGTACACTTTTTTACCCCTAAATATCTAACCTTACATCCTAGATTTTATGCATAACTAATACATAAACTAGAGGTTGCAGAAAAGGGCCAACCACTCCATGAAAAACACCTAGAAAGGAAGAAATGGAGTGAAAAAGGATATTTGGCTAAGTTCAAAAATGTCTACACAATAAAAATAAATTTGAGTAGCATCAATATGACATTAGAAACTATAATGATAACCTTAGATAATATGCCAACATCATCATCATCATCAAATAATTATCTACCAATCTAATAAGATTCTCCCAACCAAAAAAAATCTAAGTTCAAAACCTTCTCCACAAAACATGTTACAAAAAGTGGACACACAAGTTTGATGTTAAGATTATAGTCACCTAGATCAATCAAATAGATAATTTATTTGATTTACATCAAACCCCATACACACAAAAGGTGGTAATGATATCTTTAATTGTAATACTAGAGTAGTTCATCTGGTATAAATGGTTATGAACTCAAAATAAAAAGAAGGGTTTTAGTGGTACTTTATGAAAGTTTAGTAATAAATTATAGATGCACTATTGAAACAATATATGAAATAAATACTTCATTTAGTTAATAAAACTGTGACAAACAAGGACTGTGAAGGATTATTCAACAACTCCAAAACTTATCCTTATGCATGGAGAATATCTCAAATGGAAACCTAAATGACATGTTATTGGGTAGACTCAAATATAGTATATAACTCGATGTTTTCATGTTTAAACCAAGTTTAATATCAGAGTCTATGGTTTTTGAACATAAGGCAAAGCAAAGAGATATTATCAAATAATGGGCAATCACTACTAGTAGACATCATATTATTCTACCATAGTCATTCTCTCAGCCTATTATATTGACTCCTAAAAAAATTGAAGTGAAATGAGGAAAAGGATTATGTATCAACTATGATAGAAAATATCGTAAATGACATAAATGTGTCGAAGATAATTTTTTCTATATTAAAGGTGCTAATGAAGAATAATAGGATGAGGAAGTAACAATTGAGGTTGAGGATGAATTGGAAGAAGAATAAGAATCTATCCAACCAACTATCTCATTCCATGAACCCTTTAAGCATTATCACTTCACAAACCCTCAAGGTAGTGGGTTTATTAAAGACACAAAAGGTGCCAATGTTATATTGACTCAAAGATTACATATCATTTCATTAACAATAATTTTGAAGCATAATTAAACTGAGAGAATTATGGTAGAATAAAACTTGAAACATGTATAGAGTTGCAAGGGAAGAAGACCAATAGGTTTTCATGGTGTTTCAAGCATTTAAGGGCATGAATCAAGTTGCACAAAGTCTTAGAAATTCATTGTAACCTTCTAAAGACTCAAAAATGACTTGCACAAGTCTAGAGAGATTAGACCATCATGGCACGTCATGCAAAAACAAATGCGTCACCTTGATTATGTAATTTAATTTTTTCACTTGGGAGGTTTCTTAGACTAAAAGATCACATGGGCATGAAGTTCTTCATGCCTAAATCATTCTCTAAAAATTTCAAGTCTTGATGAATTTTCTATCTCAAGATCTAAGTCCTCAAAGTTGAACAAGTAAAATGAAATGTACGTGGAGATGTCAAATTTGGGCTTTATTAAATAACCATTTGGATTAAAATATTCCAAAGATGAATGTATGACTAATAAGTGTCAAGATCTCAAGATAAGAATCTAGATCTAATGGTGTGCATTGACTGACAAGGCTAGTGGTCCCAAATAGATCAATGGTACATGTTTAGTCATACTGAAGTAGATCAATGGTGAGTGGGGGTTAACAAGTTAGTGGATCCTAGGCAAAAATGAGAAGTTGTCAATTTTCAAGATCTTAGGTACCTGAGCAAAGATATAATAGTGTATGGTGACTGATGAAGTTAGTGGTTCCAAGTAGATCAATGAAGTGCATTCACTCATACAAAGTAGATATAAAAGTGAGTGGTAGGCCAAAAGGTTAATGGATCCTAAGAGAAAATTAATGGGTGAAAAATGTCTTAAGTGTGTTAAACTAGCATAAGATATATGGCTAATGTTCATTCATATAGAGAAAGACAACGGTGAGTGGAGGTAAATAAGTCAGTGAATCTTGAGGATAAATAAAGAGATAACAAGTGTCATGATCAAGAATCTTAGATTGAGATCAATGGCTGAAATTAAAAGTTGAAAGCTAAGGGACTTCAATAGAAAAAAAAAGTGACCTAAGGTCAAACTAGGGTAAATGTTTCAAAGGACACCGTTTAAGCTTAGTCAAGAAATCTATTGGAGGATCTAATATATGCAGACTTAGTTTTCTTATGGTTTTAATGTCATTTCATGAAGGTAGATCCTCATGTGTAGTGGTAGCTCTATCACCATTAAAGTTTAGAAGCATAATATGTCTATTTATACCCAATAGAGCTCAAAGATAAGATTATGCATCTTGTAATCTTTTCATTGACATGATATATATAAGAAAACTAATAAATAAGATTGGTTTTCAATATATAGTAAATCAATAATTGAGATGAAGTAGGTGCAGATATAAACAAGAAATGGAAGAATGTCTTATCTTCCAAAATGGTCATTTCCTCAATAAGAAAGTACTTGTAGTTGTTAATAGTAGACTTAGGCATGGATCTTTCAAGTCCATGGATATGAGTACTTTGTCCTCATAATGAAAGCAAGAGGATATGGCATAGAATATCAAAGCAAACAGATTCAGGGATTAGAGAGTATAATGGAGCATTTATTTCTTCTCAATGCCTTTTAGTCCCAATTAGATCAAATATGGTTCAAAAATCAAGAAGGATGGCATCTCAATTAACGATCTTGGATTACATGCTCCCCCTGTCTCCCCTTTTTCCTATATCTCTTATTTTTTTCCATTTGTAAACTCTGTCTCATTTTTTATAATAAATTCTCTCTCAATTATGAATAACAGAGACTCTCATTTGATAAGGCTAGACCTTATTAAAATTTGTATGAAAGACCTCTTAAAGCAATAAATATTTTTTATACCTACCTCTCCCCTCTAAATTGTGTGTATCAAAGCTTGTGCATGATGGCATTATGAAGGAGAATCTTTCATGCCCATTGTCCTTCTTTCTTGATCATTTATAAGGTGTCTTCAAGTTAGTTATATGTCTAAGTTAGTGTTCTTTCTGTCATTGATGCAAGATATCAGTGAGTCGTAAAACTCCTCTTTGCCTTCATTTATTGCTTCCTAAACTTAGTTTATGAAACACTTATGAAACTAGTTAAGTTTTATGAGATTATGTGAGCTAGCATTGTCTTATGCTTCCTCAGTGTTTACTTCATGATTATGTGAGTTATTATTTAAATTTGGTGCATCACCCTTTTATCCTTATTAGTAACCCTTTACCCCTTCTCTAACCCTTTTCCTAGTGAAAACATTAGTATAGGTGATCCATCAAGAGTAAGTTGGCCTTCTCTGGAGGTTCAACCCCACCATAGGTGACCTAAATCTTGGGGTTATTCCCATAGTGTAGCTTAATTGGAGAGAGCCTGAAAAACCCTCTCCAAGGGTACAAAATGAGGCTACAATAGTTTATAGCATACCCAATGGGACTTACAATTCAAAGAAGATTGGTCAATGTTTGTTTTTGGTTTGATCAATTTGTAGTAGTTATAGATTTTAAGCAACAGCATCTGGCAACTCCAAAAAAATATCCAACATTTTGGTAATAGAGCAGTGACTACATCTCATGGAAAAGCTTACAACAAGGTTAGCTTCTAGAGGTATACCCTTTGAATTTATTGAATTAACTTTAAACTTAGAAAAAAGATTAAGATTTGTTAATACACACCCATATAAAGGTAACTTTGTTCTTAAGTCAATTATCAGGCCTACCCCTACAAGAAGATATTTTTAAATCCCTTTCATCACCATGGAAACCCATAGAGATTTATTTGGATTTTAATGGCCAAAGTCCTTTTTACCTCCCTCAAAATGATCTTATTCTAGTAGTATATCTTAAAATAATTCCTTATTTTATTGGAGACCAAGCTACAACCCCTTCTAAACACCTCATGGATATAGCTAACTTTTAAAACATTAATGATATTAATGAGGAAAATGTGGTAATTAGGTTATTAACCATCTCTTTCAAAGGTGAAGCCTTAGACTTGTATAGAATCCTTTTTATTAATTCCATTTCCATATGGGATCAGTTAGGAGATGCATTATGTAAGATATTTAAAGATAAAAGTGACTAGTCATCACTTGTAGAGAAATTGACCATAAATCAAAGAGCCCCTCATGAGGTTATGCAAGACTTCAACATAAGATTCCAAAAGACTTGGGATGGAATCCTAGTCTCTGTTAGGCCTACCCCTAAATTTTCCTTCTTATATTATTTGAAGGCCCTAAATAGTGATATTGCATATGATGTGGTAATCAGATCAAAAGTTAGTTGGTGTAGGCTAGCAAGCTTACACTTAGACCCCCAATGCCTTTGATCCCTGAGATCAAATCATCCCCTATTTATATTCCTCCCCTTGGTGTCATTCCTCATGTGCCTATAATTGATTATATACCCTCACCTAAGTAATAAAAGGCTTCTACTAGTTAATACAGTGATTCCCAAGAACAAAAGAACTTTCAAGAGCTTAAGAGCATGTTCTAATCCTTGGGAAATGAACTAGTGAATGTTAAGAGGCAAAAAGCTTTCAATATGCCTTATCAAGCCTTATATCAACCTCAACATCAAGCTTATCAAACAAATAGGCCACCCTATAAAATAAATTTCCAAGGCCAAGGCCAGGGACAAGGGCATCCTAACTATGTTAGGAAAAACAACTATAATCTAAAAGTTACAAGCACTTTGGTCCCAATCAAGAATAATGTTGATCAAGAAGCTGAGGGTACCATGCCTTACAATCAATCTTTTGGGAAATCCATTATCCTAAACACTGAATTCAACCAAGCTTTCAATGATCAATGGTAGCAGGCCACTAATTATGGGTACAATCAAGCTCTTATGGCTTAGAACATAGAGGTACCCATGATGATAAAAATAGAAGAGCCTCAACAAGTTTAAAGCCTTGATCAAAGACTGATCTAATTGGGTGCTACAATGGTGAATTATGAGCAAGAAAAGTGTTATGCACTCAATCAATAGGTTAGTTCTAGCTACGCATATATTCTAGTAGTAGCAAATACAATGTTCAAAAGAAGGAACATGGATGGTAACTAGGAAGCAGTCAAAGAGCCTCCTACCATTATTCCTTAAATATCAAATCCAAATGGCCCTATTGTTGTTCTAAAGGTTCCAATAGCTCTAAGGAATCAAAATTAGGAGAATGCCTTTATTTCCCAAAACACATAAATTCAAAGTATAATTGTGGATCCCAAAGCACAACTAAAGGTTGATGGTTCATCCATCAACATTGTGGAATAAATGAAAAGGTCTAATTTGAGTTTTTTGATGTGGGATATGCTCTCCATACTTGGTCAAGTATACATCCTCAAAGAAGGGTTGTCAAGAATCAATGTTTTTAAGAAGCCACCAGTCAAGGAAAATGTGGTTCTTGCCAATGCAACCAAAAGACCAAATGAAAGGTAACTAAGTAAATTGGTCAAACCTCCTCCCTTCTACATTTTAGTAATTATTGGTGACTCTTTAGTGCACAATTTATTGGTAGATAGTGGAGCTAGCACCTCAATAATTCCAATGTTTATAGAAGATCATCTTGGTCTAAAGTATGAGCCCCAATCTAAAGGAGTGTTACAACTAGATGGATCTTCCACCAAGCTATCTGGTTTCATCAGAGGTCTCAACTTGACCCTGCATGCTTGTCTTAGTGTCTCAGTGGCTCAAGATGTGTTGATCCTAGATGTACTTCCTCATTTTTCCCTATGCCTTTCCAAGGAAATCACTATAAATATTGGAGGTTGTCTTTCATTAGATTGGTTATACATGGCATTCAAAATAAGATATCAAACCAATATATTTATTAAGGTTGAGCCCATTGCATAATTCCACATATAACCTTATGGGCCAAACAACATAAACTCAATTGTACCATTCTTGATGAGGATGAACATATGGTTGGTCATAAATTAAACACTCACCTTGATGAGATATTAGACATGTTCTTGGATGAACTATGGATTGAAAATCATTTAGTTGATCCTTTATAAGGAGTTGAAGAGAGGACATGGGTGTTTATTGCTTACATAAAGAGAACCGGTCCATACCATGACTCATTGGACCTCAAGAAGATCCTAGTGGCTTATGTAAATTATTATTTGATGGTTCAAGGGGAAAACATGGAGTGGGCATAGGTGAAATACCAGTATCCCCTTCCAATGACAAATATTTCTCTTCTTATAGGTTCCAATTTAGTTACTCTTGAAATGCAGCAAAATATGAGGGCCTTATACATGGTCTCCAATGGGATAGTAAGAGAGGGATCAAATAATTACAAGTTTATGGGGATAGTGAACTGATAATAAATCAATTTAGAGGCCAACATATCACCAAAAATCCTTTGATGAAGTCTTAAAAACATAGGGTGTGGGACCTAATTGAATATTTTGAGGCTTTTAACATCCAAGTAGTGCTAAGGAGCCAAAATGGACATGTTGATAGGTTGGCAGCTGTGGGAGCTCAATTTGATATCCCAAATGAGATAAAGAAAACCAAAGTACAACCATATGTCAAAGTGGTAGTAAGACCATTAGTGTCAAACAATGAAACTCATTGGTAGGTTTTTGAGAATGACAATCAAATTTCTTATTTCTTGCAGTAGGAAGTTTTCCTCCATAAACTAGGAAAATTTTCAACATCAGTATGAAGAGCAAATTTTTTAGTTGAGATATAACAAGCTTCCTAAAGGGCTTGTCACCTTTGAAGGTCTTTTACATGAGGGAAATCATATGAAAAAATATAAGACATGATGTCAAAAAGTGAAGAGAACTATGAAAGAGTCCTTATTCTTAAAGACAAGCTCCTCAAGCTTAGAAAGGTAAGCAATAAAGTTGAGAGGCATGCTTTCATAAAACATTTTAAAGAATATGCAAACATCTTTTCTTGGAAATATTTGATCCCAAACTGGCCCAACACACTATAGAACTAGAGGTTAATGCCAAGCCTATCAAGAAGAATCAAAGGCCTATAAACCCCAAAATAAAAGAGCTTATGAAGAAATAATTGACAACATTAATTGAATCCAAGATCATATTTCTTATTAATCACTCCTCATGGGTAGCTAATTTGGTACTTGTGAGGAAGAAGAGCGAGGAAATCAGATTGTGTGTTGACTTCAAGAATATAAATAGGGTCTATTTTAAAGATCGCCACCCCTTACCATCCATGGATTAACTCTTTTAGACAGTTATTCTTTCAAAATGTTTTTCCCTTTTGGATGGGTATTCAAGTTATAACCAAGTGCTGGTAAGAGAGGAAGATCAATATAAAACTACCTTCACCACTAAGTAGGGCACATATGCTTACCAAAAGATGCCTTTTGGCTTGTCAAATAAAGGGGCAACTTTTCAAAGAGCCATGGACATGGCTTTCCAAGGGTTACTAAATCAAATGATACTGGTCTACTTGGATGACATCATAGTTTTCTCCAAAAAACTAGTGAACACTTAGATCATCTTAGGTTGATATTCTGAAGATGTAGATAATATGGGATCTCTTTAAATCCAAAGAAATGTTTATTTACTATTCATAAAAGTAAAGTTTTGGGTCACATTATTTCAAAGTAAGGATTATCCATTAAACTTGATAGAATAAGTGTCATCTTAGCACTATCTTTACCCAAGCACAAGAAAGGAATCTAGAGCTTCCTCAAAAAGATAAACTTTGTGAGAAGGTTTATACCTAGTTTTTAAAACCTATCACCACCATACTGAAGAATAGTTAAGTGTTTATTTAGTCAAATGAAGGTAAATCAGTAATTGAGGCCATCAAGCAAGCCATTGCCCAAGCACCCTCACTCATGAATCCTGATTTCTCAAAGGATTTCATATTGTATACCCTTGCCAATGTTGATAACATATCAACTATGATGATGCAAAAGAATAATGAAGGAATTGAGAAACTAATTACCTTTTTTATTCAAAGGCTAAAGGGATATAAGGTGAGGTACACTTTTATAGAAAAGTAGGTTCTTGTATCCTTGAGGAGTCTCAAAAAGTTTAGGCCAATGCTTTCCAACAACAAGATTTATCTTATGGTGTCTCATCTTGGGGTAAGGGAATTTCTCCTCAACAAGGATTTGAATAAGAAAAGAGTAGGCTAGATTACCAAGGTCATGGAGTATGATGTGGAGATTAAAGTCACTAAGCTTGTAAGAGGCAAAGGATTGTGTGAGCATATGGTATAAGAGCTCCAAGAAGACAAAGAAGTTATTTTGGTGACATAAGACAGCTCACAGACAAATGCACCTCTACTTCATAATAGTTAGCTCCAAGATATGACACATTTATTGATGATAGGAGAAAACCCCCAAGGTTTGGACAAAGGAAAAAGAAGGTATTTTAGACTCCAGTCCATACCTTATGAATTAGTTAATGGGGTTTTATTTAGAAAAGATCTCAATAGAGTACTACTTAGGTGCATAGATGATAATCAAGTAGCAAAGCTTTTAGAGCAATTTTATGATGGGTCTAAAGGAGGTCATTTTGATCTAAGAATAACAGTAGTAAAGGTAATGAGAGTTAGATATTATTGGCCTATCCTTTTCAAATATGCATATGCATCGGTCAAAAAATTCTAAAAGTATTTTATATTTATAGGAAAACAAAGATTAGTAGTTCTTCTACTCAACCCAATTCAGGTGGAGAAACCCTTCATGCAATGGGGGTTGGACTTCATAGGGATGATAAATCCACCTTTAAGTATAGGACATAAATGGGTGCTCACTATAACTAACTACTTCACCAAGTGGGTGGATGCAAATGCCTTGAAAGAAGACAATGAAATAACAATACTGGACTTCTATGATAGCATAACAACCAGGTTTGGTGTCCCAACTACTATAATTTTAGATAATGCATTAGCATTTATTGGTATGAAGACAAGTGAATGGGCATTCAATTTGGGCATATACCTTATCACATCCTATAATTAATACCCCCAAGGTAATGTACTGGAAAAATCCACAAATGAAAAGTTGCTAAGGATTATCAAGAGAACTATGCAGGAAAATCAGAGAACATGGCATACAAAAATAAGAACAACCATATGGGATGACAAATTGACTCCTAAAACTACCATTATAAATTATCCATATGTCCTTTTTATGTGGAAGGCAAGCCAAATTTCTTGTTTCTCTTGAATTTCATACCTTAGAGTTAGCCCATCAGCTTGAGTTGATGAAGAGTGAACCTATGAGCATGAGGATAGTAGAGCTCACGGATCTTAAAGAAACCAAGGACCTTACCATGAAGAAATTATAATCACATCAAGCTCAGGTCAAGAAAGCTTTTGACAAGAGAGATATAGTAAGGGACTTTAAAGAAAGGGATTTAGTCCTCAAATGGGACTCAAATAAGGTCAAGCCAGGTGTTATGATCTTGGTGGGTGGATTCACTAACAGTCCAAGATTTTGGTGTAGTGGTTCATTACATTTGGTATCAGAGCAACCACCCATGTTCGAGTCATAGATCAGGTGGGTTATGCTAGCATTGCAGTGTTCGTCTGGGGCTCATACACATAGTGGATCTCATGCACTTGTGTAAAGCCAGCCTAGAGTCTAGGCTTCAAAAGTGTGGTGGGATGTTATGATCCTAGTGGGTAGATTCACTAATAGTCTGGGCTTTTGGTTTAGTGGTTCATTACACTAGGAAATCATACCAATTTTGATAGTTTATAGAGTGGTCCTTATTTGATCCATGGATGCAAATAGAATAATGCTTTTTACCTTGCCTAACTAGATGGAGAGGTATTACCCATCCCAAATAATGGCATTCATTTAAAGCCTTGTTATTAGAAGAGTTTATAGTTGTGATATTGTAACATATTAGATTATCTTTTTATGCTTTCTTCTAAGTTCCCTGTGCACATTTTTTTTCAATTGTGTGTTTTCCTTTCAATAAGTGCCTTGGGCACAGTTGTAGCTTTGTTTCTTTGGTCCTTATTGGTTCAAGAGGAGGTTTTATAGAAAAAGGGAAACCTTGTATCATTTTAAAAATCAACTAAGAGAAAATAATTAAGGCTCCATATGCCCAATGGATCAATCAAGGTAACCAGTCTCTTGCATAGTAGGCATGCAACCCTAGGATGTCACTAGAAATGTTGGACAAATTTGGCCCACATATGGATATTTTGCCTATAAATGGTTTGAACATATGAGTATAGTTCTAGGCGAAATGAGTACACTAAAATTAAAATAAGAAGATCTCATATTGCTTAAAAAGCTTTTGAAACACTTTAAACAAGCTTAAAGTGTGTTTTATTGATCTTTGAGAAGCAAGTCTTGAAATAGGTCTAGAGTTGCAAGGGAAGAAGACAAACAGGTTATCATGGTGTTTTAAGCATTTAGGGGAATGATTCAAGTTGCACAAAGTCTTAAAAAGTTCATTAGAACCTTATAAAGAGACAAAAATGACTTACACAAGTCTAGAAAGACCATACTGTCATGGCACATCACATAGAAATAAATGGGTCATCTTGATTGTGTATTCAATAATATCCCTTATGAGGCCTCTCAGAGATAAAATATCATATAGACATGAATTTATTCATGCCTAAATCATCCTTTACAAATTTTAGGTCTTGATGAATTTTCTATCTCAAGATCTAAGTCCTCAAAGTTGAATAAGCAGAATGAAACATGCACATGGACGTCAAATTTAGGCTTTAAAAAATAACCATTTGGATTCAAATGTTTCAAGGATGAACACATGACTGATAAGTGTCAAGATCTTAGGAGAAGAATTTAGATCTAACGACGTGTATTGACTGATAAGGTTAGTGGGCCCAAATAGATCAATAGTGCATGTTTAATCATACTAAAGCAAATCAATAGCGAGCAGGGGTCAACAAGTTAGCATATCCTAAGAATAAATGAGAAGATACCAAGTGTCAAGATCTTGGGTATCTAAGTAAATATCTAATAGCACATGGTGATTGATGAAATCAGTGGGTCTAGATAGATCAACAAAGCATGTTCATTTGTATAAAGTAGATTTGACAATGAATGGTGAATTACAAGGTCAACATATCCTAAGATAAAATATGCAGTGGACAAGTATCTTAAGCACATTAAACTAGTATAAGATCTATGTCTTGCATTCATTCATATAGATAAATATCAATGATGAGCAGAGGTCAAAAAGTCAATGAATCTTGAGGATGAATGATGAGATGATAAGTGTCATGATCGAGAATCCTAGATTGCGATCAGTGGCTGACATTAAAATTTGAAAGATAAGGGACTTAAATGGAGATCAAATGTGACCTAAGGTTGAACCAGAGAAAATGTTTCAAAGGATGCCATTGAAGCTCAATAGAGACATTTATTGGAGGATTCAATACATGCAAACTCGATTTTCTTATGGTTGCAACATCATTTCATGAAAGGGAGATCTTAATGTGTAGTGGTAGCTCTATGACCATTAAAGTTCAAAAATAGAATATGTTTTTTATACCTAATAAAGCTTTAAAATGAGGCTATGTAACCTGTAATCTTTTTATTGGCATGATAGCTATAGGAAAACCAATATATGAGATTGATTTTCAATCTATAGTAAATATATATTTGAGATGAAGTAGGTGCAAATATGAAAAAGATATGGAAGAATGTCTTATCTTCCAAAATGGTCATTTCTTTGATAAGTAGGTACTTTTAGCCACTAAAACCAGACTTAGGCATGGATCTATCAAGTCTATGGATATGAGTACTTTATCCTCATAATGAAATTAAGAGGAGATAGTGTAGAAGATCAAAGCAAAGGGATTTGAGGATTGGAAAGTACAGTGGATCATTTATTTCTTCTCAAAGCCTTTTATTCCCAATTGGATCAAAGATGGTTCAAAAATCAAGAAGGATGGTAGTTCAATTAATGATCTCAGATGGCATGCTCCCTTCTTTCTCCCCTTTCTGCTATATCTCTTATTATTTTCCATTTGTAAGCTCTCTCTCACTTTTGATAAGAAATTCTCTCTCAGTTTTGAAGAGTAAAGACTCTCATTTGATAAGGCTAGACCCTATCAAAATTTGTATGAAATACCTCATGAAGTAATAAAGACTTTTTATACCTATCTCTCCCCTTTGAATTATGTGTATCATAGATTGTGCATGATGGCATTAGGAAGGAGAATCTTTCATGCCCATTTTCCTTCTTTCTTGGTCATTTCTAAGGTATCTTCAAGTTAGTTGTAGGTTTAAGTTAGTGTTCTTTCTATCATTGATGCAAGCTCTTAGTGAGTCTTATAACTCTTCTTTGTCTTAATTCATTTCTTCCTAAACCTATTTTATGAAACACTTATGTAACTAGCTAAGTTTTGTGAGATTGTGTGAGCTAGCATTGTCTTATGCTTCCTCAGTGTTTACTTCATGCTTATGTGATTTCTCATTTAAATTTAATTCATTACCCTTTTATCCTTCTTAGTGAACATTTACCCCTTCTCTAACCCTTTTTCTAGTGTAAACATTAATATAGGTGATCCATCAAGAGGAAGTTGACCTTATATGGAGGTTTAACCCCACCATAAGTGACCCATAGCATAGGGTTGTTCCCATAGTGTAATTCAATTGGAGAGATCCTGAAGAACCCTCTCCAAGGGTGTAGATTGAGGCTACAATAGTTTCATTATAACTACAATAAAAAATATGTCTACACAACTAGATTTATAAGTGATTTTTTATAATCATTCAATTAATTTTAGAGCAATGCAAAAATCACTATCATAAAAAAGATATCATGATCATGTCATTTCAATGATACTAAGAACTCAATAGTAAAACATCAAACCTTATAAGTACTCATATGTATAAAAGAGTGATATTGTAAAATATGGTACAAGATATGATGGAGTGATATTTTATAAGATGGTATAAGTTATGATGGAGGCTAGTATTATCAAATATAAACAAAGTGCATATTCATATCAAATGGTAATGGTGTATAAAAAATATCATACTTGGAAGATGTTCCCCAATTAGAAAGAGCTCAAAAAGTACACATTAGAAGACAAGTTTCTTATTTAAATACTTGATGATTTGTTGATGAATTACATGGTGTTATCTAATTTATGAGATTGGATCTTCATTCAGGGTACCATAAAATTTGGATTAGATATGAGGATATGCATGGGAAAATTTTAAAAACTCATAAGGACCATTATGAGTTTTTGACAATGCCTTTTGGTCTCAAAAATACACCATATACATTTTAAAGTTTGTTGGACATTGTATTTTAGTTTTTTTTATGGAAATTTGTCTTTGTATTTTTTTATGGGATCTTAATATATAAAAAGATGTGGGAAGCACACTTGGAACATGTGAATTGGATACTCATAATTCTATAATAACATCAACATTATGCAAATCTTTCCAAATATGCCTTTGGAATGAAAGATGTGGAGTATTTGGGTGACATTATTTTGCATGAATGTATCAAAGTGTATCCTCATGAGATCCAGGCCATGATAGAATGGAAAGTTCCATAAATTTTCATGAAACACTTGGGATTCCTATGTATAACAACTTATTACCATCAATTTGTGAAAAACTATGATAACATAATACCATAGCTCATAACTTTGTTGAAGAAGGAATCCTTCCTTTAGAATGAATTAGCCACCAAGTCATTTTAAAATTTGAAGGTGTAGATACTAAAACTAAATATTTATAGCATCTCAGTCTTGTACATTTGATAAATATCATTCAGGGCTCTACCCTTCAATTATAGATCTTCTTATTGTTGATATGCTCAAATTTTCCATCTCACTCTTTTTTCAATGCTTATCTTTTAGTCTGATCCATATCATTTTCATGGCTCAAGTCTCTTACACTACATGGAAAGATTAAAATATGATATACATCCTTAAATATCATTTTTAGATCCATACATGTTTTCTATCCCTCTAGACACTACCAACCATAGAGGGACATTACCACTGATGGTAGTGTACGTATTTTTATCTAGTGTCTAGTTGCCAAAATTTATGTAAATCACAATTTTTTTGAAACATATGGGTCAGTCTATCTGTCTTATTGAACCCTATCTTGAGATTTTTAAAAAGGTGTGGTATAAATACAAGTCTAAGCCTTGTCATTGTTGATCTAAAAAATACCAAGTAATCACCTATCAAGGCTCATTCAATTAATTTTAGAAATGATTTATTCTTACATATTCATCTTTATTTATTTATCAATCATAGGAATAGTCATATAAAAGGTATGAATTATTCAAAGAGCAGCCCATGAGTGATTTTTTTTCAAGTTAAAACCTAGATCATTGCATGCATCTTTATATAATATATTTCACCTTTATGCACACACACTCCCAAACATAATGGAGAAATACATAATTCTAAGGCCCTCCTTGGTGTATTGGTTATGTAGGCAATACTTAGTGACATAGGGTTTATTGAGATTAGCTCAATAGCATGAGCCCACTAACCCATTTTTGTCAAACTCGTTATAAGGGTGACTAAGGGTGAAGAGCTAAGGTGTGATAAATTAGTAAAGAGCAATAAATTCTATCCCATATATAAATATATTAGTAGAAAGGTGATTAAAAAAATACAATAGTGAAGTCGGTTACATCAAGATCCAGTCATTATTTCATACTAGACACCTACATCATAGTTAGACACTAACGTCAATAGTAGTATCTATGACTATAAAAGTACAATTTCTAAAATCTAACGACTGATATAGAATAATAATTTTGCATACTTTCCATTTGTTTCTATTCTATATATACTTTTGCATATTAAACACATCTAATTATCATTTCTCTTTGGTATTGAAATCAAATTGAACATCTTTCGAATTTAGTGCTTTCTATATTTAGCATATCTCAATATTATAATTTAGAATATTCATTTATCTATGTTTATAGTTAATTAACATGATATATATTAATTTATCACCCGTGTGCTTGAAATTTTTTTATATTCTTAACCCTATCCCATCCATGTTAAAATTAATGATTAAATAGAAGGATGTCATTGGCACCACTCCTATTCTCACTACCCCATATTTTTAAATAACTTTCACTATTGAATGTGATGCATTGGGGTATGGAATGGGGGAAGTAATCATGTAGGAATGATGAAACATTGAATTTGAGAATAATCATCTCAAAGGTAATAATTTTTTAGAGCCTATCTATGATAAGGAGATAATGGCTATTCTTCATGTAGTTAAACAATGGAGACCATATTAGATGGGTAGACACTTTAAAGTGAAAAAAAGTCATGATAGTCTAAAATATTTCTTGTGATGATTATCATCCAAATAAAAATAAAATAGGTGACCAAAATGTTTGGATATAACATTGAAATCATATATAAGAAAATAAATGATAATGTATTAGGGTATGTACTATCAAGGAGGGATGAGTCCATAAAGGCACTATTAAGCGTAATGCCCATATGACAAGTAGATTATGTGGATGAGATAATATCTAAATGGGAGAGTGACATTGATAAGCAAGTTATAATTTATAAGATCAAAAATATTTTAGTTTCTTATAGCTTTTTTATGGATATGGAATGCTTTTTGGTATAACTATAGGTTGTACTTGTGCAATAATTCTACCATTAAGCATAATATTCTTGCAAAGATCCATGCATCTCTAGTAGAGGGGCATTCAAGGTTTTTTAAAACTTATTATAGAATTAAATAAGATGTATTTTGGGAAGGAATCAAGGGATATATCCAAAAAAATTGTCAAATGCATAGTGTATTAGCAAAACAAGGGTGAGATAATTAAGACCCTAGTTCTTCTACAACCATTATTTATAACCTAGCCAAAGGTGGGAAAAGGTTTCCATGGATTTAATAATAAGGTTGCCTATGTAAAAAGGGAAAAATGTCATCATGGTAATCATGGATAGCCTCATAAAATATTCTTGTTTTTTTATGCTTTGTCACATCCATTTATAATAAGTATAGTAGTATTTACTTGTTTTGATGTAGTTTAGAAGCTATATGGGACCACCAAGAACATAGTACGTGATCATGATCCTATTTTTATATTTGAAGGAACATGTGTAAATTAGATGAATTTTGGTTTTTTTAAGTGTTTTTTGATTTGTATAAGTTTTTTAGGATTAACAAAGATCCATTTCTAGGCTTTTGGAGCATTTGAGTGTTTTTAAGACTGAGTTTTTGGCTTTCCCACTAAAATCAGTCTTTTGAAAATATAAATTTTATTTAAGCTCTATAATGGATTTAACATGTTTTTGTAAGTGGAAAATGATGTAAATTCATGTAATTATGAGTCTGTTAGTGTAGTGATGTTTCTTGATATCTTAACACTCTCTTACTCATGAATTTTATGTTTTAACCTTGGTTAATGCCTAAGCAAGATGACTTATCAAGGTCATTTTTCCTATGTTGGAGAAGATTCAGGAGCTAGTTGAAATAAAATAGGTGCATGAAAACTGATGATAAATTCAAAACAAGATTGATTCCAAGGTGGTAGAGAGATAAAATTCAAGAAAAAATAATAAGGGAGTGTAAGAATCCCAAGGAATAAATTTTTTTACACAGAATGTATATTTTCTAAGTGCTCTATTTTGATAAAAAAATAAATAAAAGGAGTTTGGTATATCTTAATATATGAATTTCAATGGTATTTTTTTGTTTTTTTATAGTTTAATGATTCCCAATCATTATATTTCAAGTGGTCCTATTGATTTTCAAATCATAACAGGTAGATATAAGTTCAGAGAAGTGAAGTAAGGAAGCTCTGAACAGTCAGGTACAGAGGTATTTTGTTTTTCTTAAAAATTATTCAAATTTATATATTTATTATAGAAGTTATATCATTATTAAGAGTCTCTATCCACTTAAAAGAATACTTGACACACATTCAAATTGAATATTTTATTCAAGTTTCTATCGAACTTAGATACAATCTTGTGGGAAGAACACAAAACCCTACTAGAATGCATATAAGAAGCTTTGTTAAGGTTGTTCAAGACAATATAACTATTTAAGGAGTTGAAGAAAGGTCTATTGGTTTTTAAAAAATAATTGGAATCATTTTTAAGTGTTTAAAATTCAAATTTATTCTTTGTGAAGGCTCTTAGATAGTCTTAGACCCTTAAAACCCCAAACTAGTGTTTCAAAGTTCAAAAGTGAATATCTCTTATTGTAACTAGTCAAAAATGTTAATAATTGGTAATATTATGCATTTTAGTGTGCTCTAAAATGTTTTTAAGGTTTCATAAATCTACAGGCCATATATTACTAAACATAGGGAATGTATAGGTAATTAGTCCTAATTAGACCTAAAAGAACATAAATTTGAAGGTTTCTTGTTGTTTTAAGTTATCCAAAGGGAATTCAATGCATGGTTGAGTCAAATAATATATTATAGGACTTTAAATACATGTTTATAATTTCACTAATTTTATTTATTTCATGTTAATATTAAAACTATTCTAGATAGGGCTATAAGGGTTATAGGCCTAAAATAGGATACATAGAAGTTATCAAGGGATTAGATGTAAAACAAAGACTACTCCACACAGATTTTGGTATTAGAGCCAAAATAAGCAAATTTTGAAGAGTGAAAACCTTAGTGAAGACATTGGAAAGTTATTAAAAGACACTTGAATAAGATGGAAGCTAGAGGACATGGAGCTACAACAACCCAAAGAAGGCTATAAGCAATGGATACATTAGTGGTAGAGGTAAAGAATTTACAAGAAAGGTTTCAATCCATGTAATTATCTTAGAGGAGAGAGACTTATATATGGGATGTGAGTGATATAGAGGAATAATCTCCACAATATTAATCTACATAAGAGAGCATAAGAAAGGATTATAAGAGTAGTCATGGGAGTTACTTTAAAGCATAAGTTTCAGGTGCCTGTGTATGAGGGTAGCCTTAATTTTGAAGAGCTAGTTGACTAGATTATAGAAGAAGTGGATGATACAAAGAAGGTTAAGTTTATCATCACAAGGTTGAATGGGCATGCATCTCTCTAATGGGATGAGTACATGAGGAAAGAATAATAAAAGAAAAAGAAAAAAATAAGTCATGGGATAGGATGGTTGCCAAATTGAAAGCCAATATCATGCCAAAGGATTACCAAACCAATCTATTCAGAAGGCTCCAAAATATGAAATAAAAAGACTTGATAATGAAAGAATATATATATATAAATTTTACAAATTGACTATTAGAGTAGGTTATATTGAGGAAGATATTGAAAAGGTTTCTAGGTATATCAATGGGTTAAGGTTTAATATATTAGGTGAGCTCAATATTTTATCCTCAAAGGATAGTATAGGAAACATATCAAGATGCACTTAAGGTAAAAGATAAATTACCTAAAATCTAGAGTCAAACTTTTAGGGGAAGGGGAAAAACTTTTAGAGGAAGAGTGCAATGTGGAGGCAAAAATCAGTTACAAGCTCATGGTAAAGTAGTTAATATCAGCTCTCAAAACTCAATTCAACCTAAAATAGGTGGTTATACATTTAGAGGTAGAATACCTTACACTAGATGAAGAGGAAGAGGATTTTGGGCTAAGTATTTTAATTGCAATATGTAGGGCACATGCCTTATGAGTGTCCAGAGAACACTCAAATAGATTATACAAGGATAAAGGGTAGTAATCAAATTGCTCAAGTAGAGGAAGAGAGTGTGGGGTGTCCATCTCATGAGGATGTTCCTAAGGTAGGAGAATCATTGTTGATGAAGAGGGTAATGATCAAACTAGCTAAGGAAATCAAAGAACTACCATAGAGAAAGACCTTATTCAGGACTACTTGTAAGACAAAAGGTAAGTGTTTCAAGGTAATAATTGATAGAGGGAACATTGATAATTTAGTTTCTTCTAAAATGGTAGAAAATTTGAATATAAAGAAACTAGTTCATCCTACAGCCTAAAAAGTCTCATGGTTACAAAAAGGACATCTGATTTTGGTAAATGAATAATGCAAGGTGAAATTACAAATAAGTAGCTATAGAGATGTAATTATTTGTGATGTAATTCCTATGGACATTTATCACATTCTATTAGTCAGACCTTGGAAATATGATAGGAGAACCATTCATGATGGGAGGACTAAAACTTATACCTTTAAAAAGCATGGTAAGAAACACACACTTATTCCACTAAGAGATGAAGTTATAGCATCTGAAGACCATACTAAAGTGTTGATAACTAGTGGCAAAGAGTTCTTATCATTCATCAAATAATAAGAGGTGTGTTATGCTTTAGTTGGTAAGCCTAAACTAATAATTACAACTAATGATTTGACTAATCTAACCATAGAAGTTAAAAACATGCTTAAGGAGTGTATGGATATAGTTGTAGATGATTTACCTAATGATTTACCTCCAAGGAGAAGTATTAGTCATCACATAGATCTTATTCTAGGAGATAGCCTACCAAACAAGGTAACCTACAAGATGAATCCAAGAGAGAATGAAGAAATCAAGAAATAGGTACAAGAATTATTGGATAAGGGGTTGATTAGAGAGAGATTGATTCCTTATGATGTCCTAACATTTTTATCACCAAATAAGGATGGAGGATAGAGAATGTAAATTGATTCAAGAGCCATAAATAATATCACAATTAGGTATAGGTTTCCATTACTTATAATTGAGGAACTCATGGATTGTTTGAGTGGTGATAAGTGTATTTCTAAGATAGACTTAAAAAGTGGATACCATCAAATCAAAATTAGAGAATGATATGAATAGAAGACAACCTTAAAGATAAATGATGGACTCTATGAATGGTTAGTTATGCCATTTGAACTGACCAATACTCTAGAGAATGGTATGAATGGAAGACAACCTTCAAGATAAATGATGGTATCTATGAAAGGTTAGTTATGCCATTTGAACTGACCAATGCTCCAATCACGTTTATGAGACTCATGAATGAAGTACTCAAGGCCTTTACCAATAAATTTTTTATTGTATATTTTAATGATATATTGATTTACAACCAATAACAATAAGAACACCTTGAACCTTTTAGGATAGTATTGAGTAAGTTTCAAGAAGAAATACTACTAATCAATCTTAAGAAATGTAGTTTCCTATAAATAGAGCTAGTTTATCTAGGGTTTTTTATATCTAAATATGGAATGAAAATAGGTAAGGAAAAGTTCAAAGTTATAATGGAGTGGCCTACTCCAAGGAATGTATCTGAGGTAAAGAGCTTCCATGGATTAACTAGTTTTTATAGGAAGTTTATAAGAAATTTCAGTAATATTTGTGCTCTAATTATAGAAATAATCAACAGAAGTAAACAAACATTTAGATGGACTGAGGTAACTAAAAATAATTTTCATATTCTCAAGAAAAAAATCATATAACAACCCATTTTAGCATTGTTTGATTTTGGGAAACTTTTCCAAGTAGAGTGTGTTGTTAGTGGAACTGTCATAGGGCTCTTTTGAGTCAAGAGGGAAAACTAGTTGCATATTTTAATGAGAAGCTTAATTAAGCCAAGGAGAGATAATAATAACATGATCAAGAGTTTTGTACCATCAATCACACCTTGAATAAATGGAGACATTACTTGATGCCTAAAGAGTTTGTAATGTACACTATTAATCATGTTTTATAGTTCATTAGTAGTTGAAATAAGCTTAATCAAAGACACATGAAGTGGGTTGAGTATATAAAAAGTTTAGATTTTTTTATTAAACATAAAAGTGGGCAAATAAATAATATTTTAGATTCTTTAAGTAGGAGGAGTCTAATATCTTAGGAGTCATGGGTAAACATCTTGGGATTTGACTCATTGAAGGACTTGTATAAGGAATATCCTAATTTCAAAGAGATATATGAGCAATGTGAGACCCTAGTGAACATAGATAGGAGTCCATGTATGGAATAAATGCTATAATAAGGTCTATTATTTAAGTTCAACCAACTGTGTATTCAAAAAAAATTCTAAGAGAGACAATCTATTAAAGGAGAAGCATAGTGGTACTTTGGCAAGACATGTTAGGCAAGTAAATACTTTAGCTCAGTTGAGTGTACATTATTATAGGATTGGAATGAAAATGGATGCTAATAATTTTTTTTAAAGGTGTAGGACATGTTAGTATGTCAAAATATAGGTTTATACTAGCCTTTGCCAATTCCTAGCAGACCATGGCATTCTATTAGTATGGTTTTTATATTTGGACTACCAAAGACTCATAAAGGTAATGATTCTATTTTTTTGGTAGTTGATAGATATTCCAATATGGATCAATTTATTCCTTGCACAAAAAAAATTGATGCAGCTCATATTGTTAACCTATTTTTTAAAGAGGTGGTGAGATTACATGGACTTCCTATGAGCATTGTGTCTGATAGGAATACTAAGTTTCTTGGTCACTTTTAGAGAAATATCTAGAACAAGTTGGGAACTACTCTAAAATTCAGGCTCAGCATAAAATCCTCAAACTAATGGTCAAATTTAAGTAGTCAATAGAAGCTTGGGAGACATCCTTAGAAGCTTGGTAAGTGATCACCCAAAGTAGTGGGATCAAATATTGGCTCAGGTAGAATTTGATAATAATGACTCCCCAATTAAGAGTATAGGACTTATTAAATTTCACATTATGCATGATATTCACCCAATAGGGGTTTATGAATTTAGAAACTTGGGAAAATAAGAGAGGAGAAGTGCAGAAGGTGAAGACTTTACAATAGCTATGTAAGAGTTACATGAACAAGTAAAGTAGAGACTATAAGCAAGTTCAAGAAAGTATAAGAAACATGTTGATATGAAAAGGAGGGAAGTGAATTTTGAAGTTGGTGACATTGTTTTTTCACACCTTAGGAAGGAAATATTCCTAAAAGGGGAATACAATAAGCTAAAACTACAAAAACTTGGACCTTGTAAGGTCATAAGGAAGTTTTTAGCTAATGCCTATAAGTTAGAACTTATATTTGAAATTAGGATTTCTACAACTTTTAGTGTTTCAAATATGTACCCTTAAAAAATAGGTTAAATCCCATATAAAATAGTTTGAGACACAAATAATCAAACCATTTAATGGGAGCAACAGTTACCAAGAGTAAAACCAAACCAACCTGAAACTAGTATGGAGAAAAAAGTGGTGAAAAAGATAAGGGATAAAGATTAATTTAATTATTTGGTAAATTTTAATTTCCATATTCTTGAATAATTAGTGTTTATGACACCTTAATAGATCATTAAGATTGGTAATAACATTGGAGAGTTCATGAATAGGAGCTCATGAATAGTTCTTTTGCACCCTAGCAGTTTGATGTAGTAACATGTGTAAATTAGTTCAATTTTTGTTTTTTAAGTGTGTTTTGAGTCTTATAAGTTATTTAGTATCAATAAAGATCCATTTATATGATTTTGGATGCACTTGAGGGTTTTAAGACTAAATTTTTGGCTTTCTTACCAAAACCAATCTTTTGAAAATTTATATTTTGTTTAAGCTCTATAGTGGATTTAACACTTTTATAAGTGGAAAATGATGTAAATTAATGTAATTATGGGTATTTTATATTTATTTATGTTTATTGATAGTTTAACACTCTCGTACTCATGATTTATATGTTTTAACCTTGGTTAAAGCCTAAGCAAAATGACTTGTTAAGGCCATTTTTCCTACATTAGAGAAGATTTGAGAGCTAATTTCAAGAAAATAGGTGCATGAAAACTGATTATAAATTTTCTTAATATTGATTCCAAAGTGGTGGAGATATAAAATTAAAGAAAAAAACAAGAGAGTGTAATAATCCAAAGGAAGAAAATTTTGTATATAGACTATATATTTTTTGAGTGTTTTGTTTTGATAAAGAATGAACAAAGGAAGTTTGTTATCTCTTGATATATGAATTCCAAAGTTATTTTTGTGTGTGTTTGATCATGTAAGTATTCCCATTAATTATATTTCAAGTGGTTTAGTTGTTTTTCAAATCATAAAAGCATAACAGGTAGATACAAGTTCAGAGAAGTGAAGCAAAGAAGGTCTGAATAGTCAGGTGCAGAGGTATTTTATTCTTGATAGAAATTATTCAAACTTATGTATGAATTTTAAAAGTTATATGAAATATTAATAGTCTCTATCCACTAAAAATATCACTTGATACACCTTTAAATTGAATATTTTATTCAAGTTTCTATCGAACTTAGACACAATCATATGGGAAAAACACATAACCTTGCTAGAATGTATCTAAGAAGCTTTGTCAAGGTTGTTCAAGACATCTATTTTATGAGTTGAAACAAGGTATATTAGTCTTTAAAAAAAAATTGAAGCATTTTCAAGTGTTTAAAAATCAAATTTACTCTTTTTGAAGGCTCTCGGACAGTCTCAGACCCTTAAAACCCCAAACTAGGGTTTTAAAATTCACAAGTAAATATCTCTTATTGTAACTAGTCAAAAATGTTAAAACTTTGTAATCTTATGCATTTTAGTGTGCTCTAAAATATTTTGAAGGTTTTAAAAATTTATAGTCCATACAGTATGAAATATAGGGAATGTATAGGTAATTAGGCCTAATTGGACCTAAAAGAACATAAATTTGAATTTTTCTTGTTATTTTAAGTTATCCAAAGGGAATTAAATGCATGGTTGAGTAAAATCACATATTATATAACATTAGAGACATGTTTAGAACCTCACTAAGTTTATTTATTTCATGTTAAGAGCAAAACTATTATATACATGGCCACAAGGGTTATAAGCCTAAAATAGGGTACATAGAAGTTGTAAAGGGATTAGATGTAAAAGCAAGACTACTCCACACCACTTCACCTATAATTTTTAAACCAAATTATTCTCATGTTTTGGTATTTAGTTGGTGCATAGCTCATAGTATCATCCTCAATCTGATGGGAAAATAGAAGTTGTAAAAAAATTCTTAAAAGTTTATCTCTATTATTTTTCATTAGATAAATAAGAGAGATGGGTTCATTGGCTACCATTAGCACATTAGTGGTATAACACTTCCTTATATATCTCTTCCAAAATATCTCAATTTTTTGAACTCTATTGGTACCAAAAACCATCCATCAACTCATCCTTGAGGGAATATCCCAAGGTTTTAGCTATTGAATAACACATTCACCACCACTAAGAAGTATTTTCTAGTCTAATAAAGAACTTAGCAGTGGCATAGAATAGAATGAATCAGCAAGCATATCAACACTGCAAAGAAAGGCATTTTAAATTTTTAAATTAGGCCTTTGTGTGCCTATAACCATATAAGAAAATTTACTTGAAGTAATTGAAAATGGATTGTTAATTTTTCCAATCACCATTTGGTTATAATATGGATTACAAGGTTTACATGATATTCAAAAAGCTCACACCATGTTTACTATTGGGAGTAGGATTACTATTCACAAAACACTATTCATGGTTACTATTCACAGTGACTATGCATGGTGATGTGGCATAATTTTGATGTGGCATTATGTTGAGGTGGATTTTGGTTGATGTGGCATGTCCCATAGGGAATTTTTCATGTGATATGAGTCACATGGATAAGATATGGGTCAAATTTCTAAGGAGGCTCATGATTTTCATGTCTAGACAAAGTCAAAAGGTTTTTTTTAGAAGTTAGAGGAAAGGTGGGAGGCAAAGACAAAGAGGTGGAACATATTTTGACCTTTCACATGTGGGGAATAACATTCACTATTGATTACTATGCATCCCATGTGAAGTGGATCAATTTATTTTCCTCCCTTGTCATTTCTCTCCACTCTCTTCTCTCTTGAAATTTCTATATATACATGGCTCTCTCCTTTTTAATTCTCATTCTTGGCAAGTTTGGAATGTCATTTGAAGTAATGAAGTGTTGATTTTACCTTATCTCATGCTTGTATTATTATGTGAATTTTATATAATGCTGATTTACATTTATGTAAGAGAGTGTTCTTCCTTGTGTATGTCCATTTTTCCTCGCCTCTATGCAAGATAGGTTTCTTTTTTAGGTCATAGTTTGTGCTTTCATTAAGCTCATGAAAAATTTAGTTATGGAGTGATTTATCACCCCTACCAAGTGTTGTCATAGCTTCAAGCCTCTCTATAAAACACTTATGCAAGATTATTCAATTTGGAAGTTATGTAGTTATGTCATTCTTTTTAGTTTCATTATGCAGGTTTCAAGAAAGATAATGATCACATTTTCTAGTGCATCACCATTTTTATTTTAGTTACTTGATTCCCTTCTCTCTCTATCCCTTTTTATTGAAATCTAGGGAGTTGCATAGTTAGTTTTAGGTGATTCACTAGGGGAACTAGCCCTCTTTAGAGATTCACTCCATCCTTAGGTCACCCACATACTATGAGTGTTTTCATTGTGTCATTTGGGTGAGGAGGCCTGAAACACCTTCTCAAAGGGTGAAACTTTTAATGACAATAGTTTTTGGCACACCTGATGGGACATCATTTGATCAATGATGATCTTTACATCATTTATTGAATGATTGTTGGTGTTGTCCTTTAGTATATCAACCTTTGGAGGTAGCTTCACAAACATCAATGGAGACTCTAATCATTCTAGTTTCAGATCAATCCTTTGTTATCATGACCCTAAAGAAGATCTTGATGAAGTATGGAAGCAATATTATGATATCATTGAAGAATCTAAATAAATATTAGGAGTTGATAAGGTGAATCCACCATATGTTGTGTTCAATCCAGAGCAAAACATTGAGAAGCAAGAGTAGCAGAATCATCTTACTCATCCATTCTAAAATAATTGTATATCTATTTAACTAGATTAAGTGATTTTGTTTATATCCTCAAAGAATAATGTCATCAATTTGTTAAATATACAATACTTATCCACCTTTTTTTTCTTACACTTAAGCATGAAAAGCATAATAAGTTGATAAGGAAAGGCAATTATTTTGTACAACTAGTCAATGGCTTTATGTAGATGGCCTTTTGATTGGTTAATTTAGGGTAGATTAGTTGTTTTATTTTCTTATAATTTATGATTACACATTATAATAATAGGATTAATTATATTTTCTTTCCTCCAAGTGCCTACATGCACATGTAGTTATTATTATTCCTTGCTTGTGGCTAAGTTATATTTTAGTTTTTGACATTGTTTCAAGGCATTACAGCCATGATAACAATCAAATTTATGATGGAACTTATATGACTCCATACCCAATAGACTACATAAGATTATTGGATCTATGACTAAGAGGAAATCATCTCATAGAGGTCACCAAAATGTTAATTATTCCAATCACCATTTGGTTGCAACATGGATTGTAAGGTTTACCTAATATTTAAAAACATCACACCATGTTTACTATTGAGAGTAAGATTACTATTCATAAAACACTATTCATGGTTACTATTCATAGTGACTATGCATGGTAAAGTGGCATAGTTGTGATATGGCATAGTGGTAAGGTGGATTTTCAGTGATGTGGCATGGCCCATAGTGAATATTTCATGTGATGTGAGTCACATGGGAAAGATATGGGTCAAATTTCTAAGGAGGCCCATGATTTTCATGTCTAGACAAAGTCAAAAAGTTGTTTTAGACTTTAGAAGAAAGGTGGGAGATAAAGACAAAAAGGTGGAACATATTTTGAACTTTCACATGTGGGGAACAATTCACTATTGATTACTATGAATCCCATGCGAAGTGGGTCAAATTTTTTCTCCTCCCTTGTCTTTTCTATCCCCTCTCTTATGTCTTGAAATTTTTATATATGCATGGCTCTCTCCTTTGTAATTCTCAATCTTGGAAAGTTTGGAATGTCATTTGAAGTAATGAAGTGCTGATTTTACTTTCTCTCATACGTGTATTACTATGTAAATTTTATGTCTTGTTGATTTACATTTTTGGAAGAGAGTGTTCTCCCTTGTGTATGTCCATTTATCCTCACCTATATGCAAAATAGGTTTCTTTTGCAGGTCATAGTCTATGATTTCATCAAGCTCATGAAAAATTTAGTTGTGGAGTAATTTATCAACCCTCCTAACTATTTTCATAGCTTCAAGCCTCTCTATGAAACACTTATGCAAGAGTCCTCAATTTGAGAGTTGTGTAGTTTTGTCAACCCTTTTAGCTTTATTTTGCATGTTTTAAGCAAGCTAAGGATCACATTTTCTTGTGCATCACCATTTTGATTTAAATTCCTTGCTTTCTTTATCTATCAATCCTTTCTCCTTGTAATCTAGATAGTTATAGAGTTAGTTTTAGGTGATTCACTAGGGGAACCAACCCTCTCTATAGATTCACATCTTTAGGTCACCCATAGCCTAGGAGTGTTTCTATTGTGTCACTTGGGAGAGGTGGCCTGAAACACCTCCTCAAAGGGTGAAAATTTTAGTGATAACATGGATATAAAAATTTATCCTAAGTATTTCATCCCTTATTAGTTACTTTACAATATTTTTAGTGTCATATAAAAGTTATAATTACTTCAGTTTATAAAAAGACATCCAATATTTCATGTCTCCTACTTGAATAAGGTAATTAGACATAAAGTATCCACCCATATTAAGTCACCAAAGTTGGAGGAGGAGGGAAAGGGAATTATTGAATTGAAGGAGATCATGTAGACACACACTAAGATGCTATAAATAAGGGAGATTAAGGAGTATTTGATCAAGTGCAAGATTCTAAGTAGTGAGGATGCAACATGGGAGGATGAAGCATTTTTATAGAAGTATCCATCCTTAATAAACATTAAGGAAAACATAGTTTTGAATTGGAGGGGCATGCTACACTCTTGAATTGTAGCATGAATATAGATATGTGTGGTTGATGTGTGCCTAATATAACCTTTTACATTGTCATATCACAATTTTCTTTATTTTCATATTTTTAGTAGGGTTATCTTATGGAGTAAATATAGCCTATGTAGATTATATATAGGAGATGTTGGTTATTACTTGAGGATAATATTACAAATCTTGTTGTTATTCCATAGTTATGGAGGTTGTCCCGTCAAAGTGGCTTAGTATTAGATTTCTAGTATTTTTTTCTATTGTCAATAGTTAGTGTGAATTTACTCTATTTTCACCTTATTATTATGATCTATTATACTTGATCTAATCTTGATATTTATATTTACATCCATTTTTTTAATTGACTTGATATATCTAAGTAACTTCATTACCTACTTCTAAATATTTAAATAAAAAATTTAAACAGCATTTTTTACTTCCCGTGGTTATTCTTTTAAATTATAAAATATTTTATTAAAGCTTGGCTTATGTGTTATTTTTTAAATGAAATAAAATATTTTAATTAACTTATGCACTTGTAACTTATTTTCTTTTAGCTCTAGAAAAACACATAAATCTCTTCTATCTTAGAGAATTAATTAAACTTTTAGCTCAAAGTACTATTTTCTACAAGGAAAAATAAAGATTAAAAATCATTGTGTTTGGTGTAGATTTTCTCAACATTTTTCCAAAGGGAAAGCTTTCCTACTAAGCACTGAACCTAGAATTTTTGCATCCATTGGGTGTAAGAGTAATAAAAATAGAACCTTATATTTGTGTGGATTCCCCTACCATTCATTTTTTGTCTTTGGAATTCAGAAGTGAGAGTCTAGGGATGGTATCCCCCAATGGGCTTGAGGGTTGGAGTCTAGGGATAGATCTCCAAAATTGACATTTATCTAGCCATCAGATTACCATGGAAAGATGAATTATTAGCCAATTTTTCACCTCTTGAATGAGGCATCAAAACATAGTATTTTTTAACATTTTCATGCCATTTATTTCTAGAATCTATATTTATATATCATGATATGTATTTTTCCATATTATGGCTTTAAAAAACTCATTTATATTCCAAACTAGAAGTTGTTTATGCATCCATTGTTGATTGTAAATTTTATTTATTAATTAGAGAGTGGGAGGGGCTTTTTAAAAATTAGATCTAATGATAGGCAGAGTTTTCAAGCTGTGACATGAGAAAAATCCCCCCAAAATCACTCTTATCATTAGTGTAGATGCTCAATTATCATCAATCTTGTGTCAAAATTTCAATTAGAATGATTTATAATAATAACACGTGAATCACCAAAACTCCCAAACTTTTTTTCACACTTGGTGTGCATCTTCTAGAATATATTGGTGTATCTTTGACTGGGGCAAGGCAATGTATACAACTATTAGCTTCACTTAATTCATCTCAAGTCAAATTACAATTGTATAATAGATGCTTTGGGATTAATAATGTCAAAGAGTTCTTTGACTTTCAAAATCACTTTACTTTTCATTAAGTTAACTAAAATTGTTTAAGCTTTTGTAATTTCCTATTTTCTAAATTCATTAAGTGGATTTATTCCTCAAATCTCATGACATCATGCAATACATCATGAATGATGATGTCATCAGGAAAGTTGTCAAGCACTAAGAAATAAATGAAAACAAATATATGATTTGGGCAATCCATATCTAATAAATGCCATATTGATTAAAAAAATTGAATGCATTTGGACTCTAAAATTAAACCAATATTGGACCACACATCTTGATCTTAAGATGGACAGTCATTATCATTTTAGCTAATTTATAAATACCAAGGCCATTACACTCAATTAAAAAAAAAATTGTCTTAAGACATAATGCAAAAACATTTCTAGGAGCTTTAACCATTATTCCAATTACACCAAGCAAGAACCATACCAAGTTAACAGTTGAAGAGATGATCATGGTGATTCCTCAATGACATTATTAGAGACTTGTAATGCTAGATTGTTATGCTTTCATGTTTATTTCTTGATTTTAGGACCTATCCCACACAAGGGAGTAATCTTGATATGTTAGTCTTATGAATTTGCTTGTATTTTGGTACTAATAAAGAGACTAACCTATTTTTTAACTTTATTCTACCTTTGTCACACTTGGTGGGACCACGCATCTCACAAACCTTCTTGGAAACCTTATTTGTCTTCTAAATACATAATAAAACCATATTTTAGTGTTTATTTGATTATTTTTCTTCTATTTATTTCATTTTTTATTCTCTACTAATCAAAAAAGTTGCCCTGCAAATCGGTGAAGTCACCCTATAGATTAGCAAAGTTGCTTATGTAATCAATGAAGTCACCTTATGTATCTGTGAGATAATTTTTTGAAATAAAGATTAATAAGAGGGGGTGAATTATTATTTTTAAAAACTTTATTTAAATTCCACCTAATAATTCATGAACATTCATTCAAGCATGTGGATCAAACAATGACTAAGTAACCATCCACATATGCATGAAACTTAAGAACATAACATAACATAAATTTTATGTGGGAAAAACTCAAGGGTATAAAAATTCACTGATATATTCAAATTGAATACAGTCCTATAATATAAACACCAAATTCACATGGAGCACTAACCCCAACTAGCTAAGCACCAACTCAGCTAGGCTTTAGCAAGCACCTACTTACAAGGAAGCACCAACTCCCTAAGTGACTCAATACCAAATTAGCCACCTAAAACCCTTTATCACATTTATAAAACTTTGTTTCTCATATAATATATGATTATATCCTTATTTATCTCTTATCTCTCTTTAAACCCTCTCAAACTACCTTCTAGGCTTCTTTGCTCAACAAGTCCTCTTCTTGACTTGATTAGGTCATATGACCTTGATTTTCATACATATAACCTCTATAAAATGTTCATCACTGATAATATATATTCCTTTTATGGTATATAAGACCTTATTATACTCTACAATATGTTATTTTATTCGCTACCTCACTCTTCACACAAATAGGCCTAAAACTGCCTAGTATTTATACAAGTCTCTTGTTCATATCCTTCTTAGTTGGCCAAACAGCCTTACCCTCTTAGTTCAACCATAAAATTTATATTATGATATATCATGGATATGGATAAAATTTTATTTCAACCCCTTTAGGTCTGACCTATCTCAATTAGGCCTTATTTCACCTTTAGGTCTCATGTAGACCTAATCCTATTAGGTATATTTAGGACACTTTACACTTTTCCATCCTCGAAGAACTTTAAAACACTTAAAAAAATAGAAACACGTCATTTTAAACTCAAATATAACCTTGATAAGGTATTTTAGGCTCAAAAACATTTTTTGGCTCCAATCACCACTTGAAGCATGCCATTAGCATTGTTCACAATTAACCCTGTGCATACCCAGAAAGTTTGTCTTGAACAATTAAAGGATAAACACAATTTTGACAAATAACCATGGAAAAAATCACATATATAGAAGATATATAAAATTAATGACATTTTCATGTGATTTATACTTCACATCTTAGGACAAAAGGACTCAAACCCTTCTCTATAAGTTGCTCACCTAGAACTGCTAACTAGCCTCAAAACACAGTCATGGAAACTTGAACCTATGATATTTTAAAGTAAACAAAAAATGAAATATAATGTATTAAAATTATATTAAAATATCCTTAGAACAACTTCCAATAAAAATAAAATAATATCTAATGGTAACTATTGATCTTATAGACCAATTTATCGATCTTCTCTTTCACAGTCCTTTCTCAGCTAGACAAGCCATTTTAGCTTCAATATTCCAACCTCTTACACTAACTTAAAATATTTTTTAAAGTATGTATAGAACATAAAATTCATAAACAACAAAAACATGTGAATTAGATGCATCAAATTATGTAAAAGAGCCTCCAACTCATCACTGCAACTTGTTTACCAAGATCTGCTAGTTTACCTTCAAACGCAGTCATGGTGATAATGACCTTCAACACCTATGTAGACACTTTTAGAGATTTTTTATGTATTTATATGATATTATGAGAGAATTATACCCATATAAAATATAAGGATACCATATTCAAATGGTAATATTGGTCTTGTAGACCAATCTCATAACCTCACTATGTACATACCTCACTAAGCTAGACAAGTCAACTGTTAGAGGTAAAATATACTAGGGGGGTGAATAAGTGGTGGAAAACAATCTAATTAAATTTAAAAACCATTTTAAATACTTAAAAATTCAAAAATAATTATTCACAAATCATTCATAGTAGTGAATAATGAACATAATGCAAGATCACATACACAACACAAGATCTACATGGGAAACCCTCTTGGGGAATAAAACCCACTCTCAAACCTAAAAAAATGTGGAATACTAGCCTATAAGATGATCAAAAATAAGATAATTATTAATTATTTTTTATTCTTAACCTTCAGCCAAGTCCTTTTGACCTACAACCTTGATCAAGTCCTTCTGATCAAAAATCTTTAGTGAAACCCTATTTCACAAAGAGCAACTACCCCTAAATAAGATCAAGTCCTTTATACCCTCCTTGGAAACAACACTTCCACATTAGAAATGATGTCTTCAACACCTAATTATGGACCTCTTTATTATCTGATAACTACATAAGCTCTCTCTCTTTCTCAAAAAAGCCTCTCACATAGGCATGCTTCAATCTCTCTCCTTCACTCAAACAGTCCTCATATGCACACTCAGATCTCTTTGCACAAATTGAAACTACAAGAACACTATATTTTCATTATAAACATGACATAAATATCATACACATATTCCTTAGTCTTCTCTGCTCATCAACCCAATATCTTGGCACTCTCACTCTTCTTTGTTTCCCTTCACTCTTCAACTCTCTCAAATCTTCCACATACAAAAAATATAGAACCCAACACATTTTGGTTTCACTATATAGAGAGAAATCATGAATTATCAAGTCCATAATAATACTTATTAGACACAATACATGCCTTCACCCTTAATGCATCTCACATGGGTCACACTTAAGCAGCTACACCTTTTAATAAGGCCCTTATAGCTCTTATAGGTCTCATAGAGACCTATTCACCCATTTAGCACACCTTCAAAAAGAATAAGAACATAGAACCACTTTAAAATACATGATTCCACTCCTTATGTCCCTTAAGACACCCTCAAAAGATCATAGTCACCTTTTCTCACTTCTGAGTATGCTTAATTAACTCAAACAAAAACCTTATACATAGGAACACCATTATCGAACATACAATCAACTTCTTAGGCTTTATTTATACTAAAGATAGATTGATCATACCTCAAAAATACTCAAAAAGCATCCTCATAGAGTCTAAAACACTTCCCAATAGCCAATTAACCATGAAACATTGAAACATCATCTATATAAGCTTGAATATCCTTCTCATATCACTTACAGAACATATACGAAAACACAGTCAACTTTGGATCTCAATATATTTGTCTACACACACTTTCAGATCTTTAAATCCATTTTACCAAATTCACCTTAGAGTCCTCTACATATTTTCTTTTTACTTCATGAGAAAATTTGTCTTCTATCAAAATATACGACCCAAAAACTAGACACTAGTTTTTCCCTTAGTAAATTCAAATATTCAAATGGAAACAATCATAGTTAAACCTCAAACACAATGCTCACATCCCATTTATTCTTATCTCATATTGAATATGAACTATAGATATTTTATGATCTTTAATACATAGGTTATAATGCTCAGATGTTAAATCTTAGTCACTTTAAACTCATCTCATGTATTCTTTAAATGTTGACTCAATGTGCTTCATTGATCCCAGTATATTAGTTAGGTCTTTAACTATCAATGCTCACCATTTGATCAATATGTATGAACACCCACTCATTGTTAGATCCTTATCCTATACCTTTACTTAGTTTTTAAACATCATGCACCAATCCTCATCTTACTATGTTTTAACTTTTTGAATCGATGTGCACCATCAATCTTGCTCAAACTTTAACATGTGTAGAAATAACCAAGTATGAGGACCTTTCAATATGCCTGAATAGCCATTTTTTAACCTTAATAACTTATTCTGCACTTTGATGCATGATCTAAAATTTGGACTAGATGAACTCCTCACATAGGAGAATCCAACCATGTGACACACTACTCCTAAAATCCTTACATGTGCGAGATACATCACCATTAAAATTCCTTATCAAAAACTTTTATCATAGAGCCAATAATGCCAAAATTTGTCTGGAAGACTAGCTTTGATCCTACATAACTTTTGCCTCAATTTAGCACATGATCTCAAAATTAGCATAAATCATCTATGCTCAAAATTGAACAAACACATATAATCATTTTCTCTTAATACCTTCACACATGCAAGTTATAACACCATCAAAAATCTCACTTGGCTCTTCTTGCCACATTGTGAAAATGGCTAAGTATGTAAAAACACAATCAAACTGCCTAGGAGCCCAACTTTGCATATGCATATCTTTTGACGCACTTCATCGTATGATCTAAAAATTATCACAAATAAACTAGGCACAAAAATTAACAAACCCATAAGATCACCTTCTCCTAAAATGTCCACACATGTGAGATATTCCATCATCAAATATTTACTCAGCGCTTTCTAGATACATGTAAATTTGGCTAAGTATGGGAAAACAATGAATTTTGACTGAGAAGCCAACATTTCACCTTCATATCTTTGACCACACTTTTACATATGGCTTGAGATATATCATATAATAACTAGGGACTAATGTGATCACAACCATATGACTAACTCCCCCTGACTCATCCACATGTGGTAATCATGATGTCATCAAATTGTCTGCTAAGATTTTTTGCCACTAAACCCAAACTATCTAGATGAAAAATATGGACTACTAGATGAATTCCATTTATGCATACAAGATATCAAAGAATATATAACATATTAAGGACCTTTTTTACATGATTTAATCATCGTACTCATCCCTGAACATCTTTAACTAGTCAAACTCTAGAGATCAACCAAGTCATCTTCAAGCACATTGCACACTTTGTCATTATTACTTAGGCTATCAAAGCACTTCATCCACTCACATGGACACCTCCATGACATCATTGATAATTCTCTAATATCAAATTGTGATAAACTTTTCAATCATATTCACTGACCTCCAAAAAAATTATTCATCATGAACATGTCTTTCAATTCTTGAATAATGTCTCCATGCACATGCATTAATCCCTAAGCCATGATGGCACATCCCTAATCACCTTCTAAGTTATGCTTGGGTTTCTTGATGTTAGTGATAGGTTGATTGGTATGACTATTTTATCACTCTTAAGGGATAGAACCTATCCATAAACCACCATGGACACAAACTGCAAGTCTCAAACTTTGTCCTCCATCCATTTATCGACTTTGACCTAGTTAACTTTGACTACTAGAGAAAAATATGATAAATAAGGCCTTTCCTATAGGGTCCACTCACATAACTAAAAAACCAATTAGACCTGGAAGTTCCTGTAATATTTGAGTACAACCTCCAAATACTTAACTATCCATACCAATTCATTATAAGCACTTTAGAATAACTTATTTCATATTGGGTAACTATTAGGGCTCTTTGAGGGTTTTAAACCATCTTCCAATCTTAATGATCATTCATAAAGATTATCCCATCATTCTATAAACCAAATATTTTAAATTTGATCTAGGACCCTTTCCAATCTACCATGAATAACTTAGGTTCTCATGCAGAGGTTACATGTGCTAATGAACACTTGAAAGTTCTTCTTGGGTTGACAACCCTTCATTATGTGCACACAAGAGACCTAAAAACACTTTTTCTTGCTTTCACCTTAAAATTTTGACCTAAAATTTGGTCAAGATACTTGAGACAACTTGTCATACTTATGCTAATTATCACAAACTCACACTTTTTCTTGGAAACTGATCTTGATACCCCATTAGGCTATGTTCTCTATCTTTGTTCTATAGGCTTTGACCTAAAAATCAAATTAGGCATTAAAATTACCTTATAACCACTATCCAATCTCTCAAAACCTCATATACAAACTCAATAAACCTATCTCATGCTCAAACATTGCTTTACATTCTTCATAGGTCTTGATAACACTTCATTAGGTCAGGCAGGGTCTAGAACTAGTCTAGTTGTAGATTTGGACTTAAGATCTTACCCCTGTAAGCTCACCTTAAAAATCACCTAAGTGATCTAATACCTCATATGCATTTTAAAACAACCTTATACATCATCTTATGCCTTTGTGTATCCATCTCACCAAGCCACCATGATCAAGCCTTCTCACTAGGTCTCTCTATGTTGTGACTAGTGTCATGAGTAGGCTTCTCAAGCACTTGAAGCTTGACAATTGATCTTGAAACACTCTTTGATACTTATACACCCTAATCACATGGATTTTATGCTCTTTATATAGTATCATACCTTTTCACATACCTTTTCATACTCATCATGCACATGTTCATGATATGACTATGCTTGATATGACTAGGCTTCTTAAGACACCCTATACTCTAAGACTAGTATTCAAACATGCTTACCTTGGCCTAAACCTTGACATCAACCTTAGAATAATCATTAGGTTGAATTAAAATTCTCTCTCAATAGAGATATATTAGGTTACCTTTAAATTCTCTCTTATCATAAGGCTCATATCTAAAAAACCACTCACCATGCATCTTGACATCAATGATAATAGTTCTCAACAAATTCCCCCTTTTTCATTAATGGAAAAACATTTTTCAATATAATCACTCTTACTTCCCCTAGTATGGTAAATTTTGCTTCTTGGACTTTTTTCCCCTTTGACATTAATGACAAAGGTCTTCCACAACTGCCATCTGGAACCACACCTTCTTTGCCACACAAGTTCAACACATATAATATGAAGCATTAAGGCAACATGCTTCCCCTTACTCCATGCATACCTAATTCAAATGAACTCTGATTACAAGACCACTTCTCAACACAGATCAAGCTCAGTCAACAACTTGAATAGCTTCCCCATAAACTAAACATCTACCATGATTTTACTAATTAAATAGTGTCTCAATGAAGCATAATGGAGCCACCCTTTTTCATAAGGTACTAAAACAACACAATCTCAAGAGATTACCAGATTTCCATGTTCTCACAAGATTGAATATCCTTCAGTATCCTTTTAGGCTTGATTGGCAATATGGGCTTGATCTCTTCATCAACCATTTGATCATCAATGTGAGCTGATAACAGACATTCTTGACTTTATTTCACACCTAAAGTATGTTCTATCACATCAAATAGTCCACTTAAGATTTTACCCTGATCATGACTCATCTTTACTATGTTTGGTTTCCATACATTCATTTGCATTCTTTCTTGCACTCTATGGGATTTAAACCTCATGTTTTGACTTGATGACCTTCTAACTCTATTAGGATAAAATCTTGTAATGTGTCCCACATTATGACACCTATAAAAAACAACCCCATACATACATTTTGAATAATGTGAACTGTGACTTCTTTCATAGTCCCATGAGTACTCAATCTTAGAGAGTCTTTTTCACTTTCTTATTCTATGACCATATTAAATGCATATAAAATAGTAACCACTAAATGAAATAGCATACTTCATAGCATTACCCTCTTTGATAGGTATTTTCATATTGACCTTCTTGTCTTCAATGTCCTTCTCTTTGACTTGAGCTACCACCTTTTAATGTTCTTTAAAATCAAGACCTATATTGTCACTTGCAGACTTTTGACTACTCAAGATGTCATCTAGAGCCTTAGTGATCTGTTCAAACTTCATAAAGGTCCTCACCTTGCTAGATTCTTGATTCAAATCAGATTTAAAATATTACACTTTAGCTTCATACTTGATGCTTTCTTCCTCTTTTAAACTTTAGGTTTGTATTAATTATCTCTACATATGTTTCAATCTGATTGATGATCTCATCATACTCCTTGGAAGTGTTACTTAGTCTCTCCTCAAACAAGGTAATCTACACCTCATATTCCTTAATTAATTATCTTAGTTTGTGATTATTTCTCCTTTTGAGATTTAATTCCTCTAGGGCACTTACCAATTCCACTTCAAGATTCACTTCAACTTCTTCTTCATCTGATTCTATATCAACCATAAGGCCTTTCCCATTTGAGCAACCATGATTGTCTAATTCTATATCCATGAGTAAGGTTTCATTATTTTCATGTTTAGGCTCACTAATATCATCATCACTATCAGATGCACTTGAGTCACTTACATCAAAAGAGTTATCTTCTCTAGTATAGAAGCTTCTTTTGTTCTTGAAAGTTCCTTTCCTACCTTCATACTTCTTGAACTCATTTTTGTCTTCTCTATGATGTTTATCATGTTCTTCATTATGCTCAGATTTATCCTTGTTAGGACACTTGGATGAAAAGTGAACAATCTTACCATAGTTTAATCATTTGAAGGGCAACTTACCCTTGTACTTACCTAATCCAAACCTCAATTTCTTTGTAAACATGGTTATTAGTTGGTCATCATCAACATCTGATCATTCCCCATCCTTGACCTTATTGACTTTTAACTTATTCTCAACTTTGAAAGTTATTTCCTTTTTGGGATGTCTTCCTTCATTTGTTCTCATCTCATAGGTGGTCAAGATGCCATGAAGCCCATCCATTTCAAGCTTGTTTAAATCTTGCATTTATTCTACTGTAAACACCTTAGAATCAAACTTAAGAGTTAGTGATCTCAATATTTTTTGAATAACTATAGATTCTTTCACTTATTATCCTAATATTCTAATAACATTGACAAATTCATCAACCTTCAATAGGTAAGATCCAATTATTTCATCCTCAAACTTTCAAATTATGTCTGGTGTGTCTACAACTTATCCATATTCACCTTGGTGTCTCCTTCATAGATAATATTCAATTTGTACCATATTACCTTGGCTAGCTCATAGTACATTAACTTCAAAAAATCTACCTATGATAGGCCACATAGAATGGCATTGATTACCTTATAATTGTTCTCACTTTCCTTCGTGCTGACTGCATTAGTTGGTAATGTAAGAGGTGGAATGTATTTATCCAAAAATGACTACCATATGTCATGGTCCATTGACATAATATATGTCTGTATTATGATTCTCAAAAAAACATAATTAGTCCCATTGAAAAATGGATCCCTACTAGTAGAGAAACCACCTTGAGCTTGCTGACTAGCCATCCTTAATTCTAGAACCTCCTCTAGGATATTATGCCTGCTTTAAAGGACCTACGTTGATACCAAATGTTAGAATAAATATGATGAGGGGGTGAATCAATATTTTTAAAACCTTTTTTTAAATTCCACTTAATCATTCATTAACATTCATTCAAGCATGTAGATCAAACAATGACTAAGTAACCATCCACATATGCATGAAACATAAGAACACAAGATGACATAAATTTTATGTGGAAAAACCTCAAGGGGATGAAAACCCACTGTTATATACAAATGGACTATAGTATTATAATAAAAACACAAAATTTATTGAATCACCAACTTCACATAGATCACTAACCCTAACTAGCTAAGCACCAACTCATCCAGGCTTTAGCAAACACCCACTTACAAGGAAACACCAACTCCCTAAGTGACTTAGAACCAACTAAACCACATAAAACCTTTTATTACCTTCATAAAACTTCATTTATAATTCAATATATGATTATCTCAACTATTCCTTTTAATTCAAACCCTCTCAAAATACCTTTTATCACCTTCATAAAGATAAAGAAGGAGATTATCTCCTTCTTTATCTTTATGTTTTATAATTCAATTTAATTCAAACCCTCTCAAACTACCTTTTAGACTTCTTCGCTCAACTAGTCCTCTTCTTAACTTGATTAGATCATATGACCTTGATTTTCATACATATAACCTCTATAAAATATTCATCACTAATCATCTAGACTCTTTTGATGGTCTAAAAGACCTTTTTCTACTCTGGAATATATCTTTATATTTTCTACCTCATTCTTCCCACAAATAGGCCTGCAATTGCCTAGTATTTATATAAGTCTCTTGTTCATATCCTTTTTAGTTGACCAAAAACCTTTACCATCTTATTTAAAACATTAAATTTATCATAGTAAATCTTATAAACATGTATCAAATGTGCTTTGATTCCTTTTAGGTCTGACCTATCTCAATTAGGCCTTATTTCACCTTTAGGTCTCATGGAGACCTAATCCTATTAGGTTTATTTAGGACACTTTACACTTTGCCATCCTTTGAGCACTTTAAACACTTCAAAAAATATAAACACATCATATAAAACTAAAATAGACCCCTTATAATATCATCTAGCATCCAAAACACTTTTTAGCTCCAATCACCACTTGAAGCATGCCATTAGCACTATTCACAATTAGGCCTTTGCATAGCTAGAAAGGTTGTCTTGAACAATTGAAGCATAAACACACTTTTTCCAAAAAAACATGGAAAAAATCAAATATTCATAAGATATATGACCTCAAGGACATCATCACGTGATTTATACTTCACATCTCAGGATAAAAGGACTCAAACCCTTCTTTGTAAGTAGCTCACTCAAAACAACCAACTCCCCTCAAAACATAGACATGGAAACTTGAACCTATGATACTTGAAAGTACAAAAAAAGGAATTCTAATTTATGAACATCCTCTTATAACATCCTCATAACAACCTCCAAAAAAAATATCACAATATCTAATGGAAACTATCGGTCTTGCAGACCAATTTGTTGATCTTCTCTCTCACAGTCCTTACTCAGTCAGACAAGCCATTTTAGCTTCAATGTTCCAAAATATAACATTGACTTAAAATCTTCTATAAAGTATGGATATAACTTAAAAATCATAAACAAAAACATCATGTGTATTAGATACATCAAATTATGGAAAAAATCCTCCAACTCATCACTGCAACTTGCTTACCCAAATCTGCCAGTCTACCTTCAAACACAATCATGGTGATAATGACCTTTAACACCTATGTAGACACTTTTAGATAATTTTGATGCATTTGGGTGATATTATGAGAGAATTATACCAATATAAAATATAAGGATACTATTTTCAAATGACAATATTGGTCTTAAAGACCAATCTCATAACCTCACTATGTATAGACCTCACTGAGCTAGACAAGTCAACTTGTGAGTAGCTTTTCAATCATATTCACTAACATCCAAAACTTATATTCATCATGAACATGTATTTTAGTTATTTAATAATGTATCTATGTACATGGATTCATCCCTAATCCATGATGACACATCCCTAATCACCTTCTCACTTTTGCCTAGGTTTCTCTATGTTTGCACCATTAGGCCTATTAGTGCTAGGTTGACTTGTATGACTATTTATCACTCTTGAGGGATATAACTTATCCATAAATCACCATGGAAACAAATTACAAGTCTCTATTTTTTTCCTCCATCCATTTATCAACTTTGACCTAGTCAACTCTGATAGTTATAACAAAACTTTTAGAAATAAGGCCTTTATTTTAGGGTCCACTCACACACCTAACAAAATAATCACACCTAGAGATGACTGGGAGAGTTGACTACAACTTCCAAACACTTAAATATCCATACCAATCCATTTGAGCACTTTAAAATAACTTATTTTATATCAGGTCACTATTAGGGTTCTTTGAGTGTTTTAAACCATCTTTTAGTCTTAACGATCATTCATAAATCTTATCCCCTCATTATAGAAACCAATTCTTAGAACTTTGAGCTAATACCCTTCCCCATCTACCATGAATAAATCAAGTTCTCAAGTAGAGTTTACATGTGCCAATGAACACTTGAAATTTATTCTCAAGTTGAGAACCCTTCATTTTATGCACATAAGAGACCTTAAAATAATTTTTCTTTCATTCACTTCTAAATTTTAACATAAAACATGGTCAACATACTTGAGACAACATGACAATGTAAATGGTCAAAAACTCATAGTTTTCTTTGGAAAATGATCATGATACCCCCATTAGGCCGTGTTCTCTCTCTTTGTTCTCTAAACTTTGACCTGTAAGTCATGTTAGGCCTTGAAACTAGCCTTATAACCACTATCTAATCTCTCAATACCTCATATACAAACTCAAGAAACCTATCTCGTGGTTAAACACTAATTTGCATCCTTCATAGGTCTTGACTATACCTCATGACACCTCATTAGGTCAAGTAGGGTCTAGGACTACTCTAGTTGTAGATTTGGACTTAAGGTCTTACCCTTATAAGCTCACCTTAAAACTCTCCTAAGTGATCCAATGCCTCATATGCATACTCAAGCAACCTTATATATCCTTTTATGCCTTTGTGCATCCATCTCACTAGGCCACCATGCTCAATCCTTCTCACTAAGTCTCTTTATGCTATGAATAATGTCATGCTATGATTATCAATCACTTGAAGCTTGAAAATTAGCCTTGAAAAACTCCTTGATACTTCTACACCTTGTTCACATGCCTTTCATACTCCTCATATAGTATCATGCTTATACGCATACCTTTTCATGCTCATCATGCACATGCTCATGATATGACTATGATTGATATGACTAGGCTTCTTAAGATACCATGTACTTAAAGACTATTACTCAAACATGCTTACTTTAGCCTGAACCTTGACATCAACCTCAAAAGAATCATTAGGTTACCTTCAAATTCTATCTCAACAAAGAGATATTAGGTTTCCTTCAAATTCTCTCTCAACAGAGAGATATTAGTTTGCCTTCGACTTCTCTCTTGTCACAAGGCTCATATCTCATAGACCACTCACCATGTATTTTGACATTAATGACATCAACCTTAACATCAACCTTGACATCAATGACAATAGTTCTTAACATCATTTATTATCACTATCTATTTCCTCTATGTCTTTGATAGAAATGGTGAATTTACATTGAAAATAGTGAACTTGACCTGTAGATCAATGAGATTGAAGAATAAATAATGAACTTTCCTATCTTTTTTTGTAAATAGTGAAGTTGACCTAAAATTTGGTGAAGCTGCCCTATGAATCAACAAAATAAAAAAAATGAGTGATGAAATTGATCAAAGGTAAACTATATTTTTTGTTGTGTTTTTATTGAAATGATGAAATCATATAATAATTGATGAAGTCATCCTGATAATTAGTGAATTCACCAAAGTTATATTTTTAGTCCATTACAAAATAATAGTTTTGATTTGGAAATGATGAAGTTTCCCTACTAAATGATAATGTCACCCTATGTAAAATTTATTGAAAGTTAAAGATAATGGCATTTAATTTCTTTTTGATGTTTTAAACCCTTGTTTGACTACTAAACCTTTATTTTGTAGGTTTTGACATTCAAATAAGTTATTTTTACACATTTAACAAAGGCAAATTTCAAACACTTTTCCATTTAGTTCTTAAACAAAGAACATTCACATTGATTTGGTGCTCCTAAGATCACTTTCATTTTAGTTATTTATTTTAAGTGCTTGTTCATTTCTTGCTTGTTTGTAAACCATTTATGTCTATGCTCTCCCCTTTTTCCCTTTAGGGAGTTTGGGTGATCAAAACACACTAGTTTATTTATTTGAGTGTCTACCTAAAATCTTACTTGACATATGCTCTTCTATTGCCCATTTGTGGGGTCTTAAGAACAAAAAATCAAGTACAATTTTCTTTTTTTCTTTTTTTATGATCTTGTGGGGTGGACTTAATATCCTTCCCACTGATCTTATGGGTGTGTTGACCTAGGAAGTGACATCATAACATCATACCACCATCACTATCTGATGGGGTATATAAATTGGGAGGTGCCAATGTTATCTTAGTTGCCACATGTCTCATAACCTGGTTATGATGGTAGCACTTCACTAAGACCCTTATGACTGAAGTGGTCATAAAGAGACAAGAACCTTTGGTGAATGTCTTAGTAATATTACATGCAATTGATGAATTATTCAAAATCACTCATGTATTTCAAGGTATATCAAGACCAATTAGTTTGCCAAATGAAAACTTTAGATTATAAACCAATTTGTCATAGAATTCTGGTTGATGTAGGGGTGCAAAGGTCAATAGCCTTTGAAGATTACCTTTTTCATATAAAATTTTAAGAGAAGGGGGATAAAACCCTATCAATAATTATTTATAATTATTTAATAAATAAGTAAATTTTTAAATCCTCTCAAAGGTGAGTATATTGAAAGGATCGGTGATTTTCCCCTAAACTTGTGTTAATTTCTAGAGCAAGTCATGATTGTGTGAGTGATTTTGCCAAAACTTGTGTTGTATTTCATAATCATATCTTAAAAACTAAGAACATCAAGTTTTAAATAATCCAAAACACATTATCACCTATTTTCACATTAAGGTGTTACACTACCCACATTAGACTTAGCAATTTCTTGCAGCGTTATGATTTCCACATGAAACAAACTCTTGTCTCATTTAGTACCATTATGCTACCCATTTAATTTTTTATTTGAACTTAGATTATCTTGTGCCAACTTGATTCTAAGTTTCAAAATTATTCAACTTTATTTCATTATCATTTGGTATAGTTACACTACCCATTCCATTTCTGATTTGAACTTAGATTTTTTATACCAACTTGATTCTAAGTACCAAAATTATTTGACTTCATTTTAATCTCATTTGGTACCATTATATTGTCTAATTGAAAACCATTAAAATAAGGTCCATTTGGGTCTAAATCCAATTTGGAATCCATTATTCACATTGGGCCAATTGTTAACCCATTTCTATACCAAGCCATTCCAAGCCAAATATGGTCTATCTTAAACCCACATACCTATTATGAGTCAAACCATGTCAAATCATGGTTTAGTTTTGAACTCACATACCTATTACAAGCTAAACCATGCTAAATCAAGGTTCATTTTTTAACCCACATACCTATTATGAGCCAACCCATGCCAAATCAAGGTTCATTTTTTAACCCACATACCTATTATGAGCCAAACCATACCAAATAAGGGTTTTTTTAACCCACATACCTATTATGATCCAAACCATGCCAAATCAGGGTTCATTTTTGGACCCACACACCTATTATGAGCAACACCATGCCAAATCAAGGTTTTTTTTGGGACCCACATACCTATTGTGATCCAAATAAGGTTAAATCAAGGTTAGTTTTTAAACCCACATACCTATTGTGAGCTAAATCATGCCAAATTAAAGTTTATTTTTAAACTCACATACCTATTATGAGGCAAACCATGGTAAATCAGGGTTCATTTTTGAACCCACATACCTATTATGAGCCAAACCATACCAAATCAAGGTTTGTTTTGAACCCACATACCTATTAAGAGCTAAATCAAACCAAATTAGTGTCACTTTGAACTACATTATAAATCTAGTTCTAAATTAGGTCAAATTTGACCAAAGTTAGATTCAAAGCCATATAATCAAAACCATGCCAAATCAAGTCTATTTTCACCAAATCCAAATATTTTTGAATCCATCACATGTCAATTAAAAACCACTTATTATCTTTCCATTCAATATCTTGAACCTATTAATTGGGAATGATAAAGTCATGTCATCCATCATTTCTTCCATTTAAATAATATCATACCAATGTTCTACTCTTTGGGCTATTTCAAGACCAAGACTGCTCTCTTTGGGCTATTTTTAACCAAGATTGCCCTCTTTAGGCTAGGGAACATTTTAGTGGTAAATCTTCATTAATTTATGAATATTCTAGTTTTATAAATCTACATTTGGCAATTTTTTGGGATATCAAAGAGCTTATAATTGCCTAAATTTTCTAAATGCAAGTTAATTTTTAGGGTTAGATCACCATTTTTTAAAAATAATTTCATTCATATAAATATTTTTTGTCAATACCTTAAAAGGGAATCTAGCTACATTTGCCTCACTTTACACATGTAGATGATTGTTTGCATATGCTAGTGGTCATCTACATATGTTGGTGGTCATCTGCATATATGCATATGTTGAGTTCCATCTGCATATGCCAATGGCCATCTACATATATACATATGTCAATGACTATTTGCATATGTCAACAGCCATCTTCATATGTCAACAGTGATCTGTATATGTTGACAGTCATTTACATATATAAATGGCCATCCACATGATGTAGATGGGCATCCATGTGATGGGTTGTCTGTATCATGTGGATGGCCATTTGCATCATGTGGATAGACACCCATATGATGTAGATGGTTATCCACATGATGCAGATGATATTTACATGATGTAGATAGTATTTTGCATAATGTGGACATCTATCTACATCATGTGCATGGTCATTTACATCATGTAGAATAGATATAAAGGGACATTGATAAACCAATGATGCATAATATTTACATTTAGCAAAGTTTTTTATTCATAAAATCTTGATTTACCCACTCCATCACTTGATTCACCTACACAGTCAATCACCTTCCAAATTGATTCCCCACCATTATAAATCTAATTCACCTGGGAACCTCCAAGGAATTTTTAATATAGCCCACTAAAATTAGCCTTACTTTAAGCTAATTTTAAATACCAAGACTAACCTATTTAAGATAATTTCCAAGACCATGCCAATTCACCCCCTTTGGACCCATTTCTAGACTAAGACCACCCTCTTTGAGTTATTTCTCTGGATTAATACTACCCTCTTTAGGCCATTTCTAACAAGACCACCCTCTTCAAGCCAATCTCATTCAAAACCAATATCTTTGCATGTATCTTTGATTGAGGGCATCTTTTCTTTCATCTTTAATCATGGCCTTCAAAACTAATTTGGATAAATCCCTTTACAAATAATATAAGAATGCCATCCTTTTGCAACTCATAGTAAAGGGAACCAAACTGTTGCCTAATTTTCCTTTAGACATATTACATAACTTGGTTAAAAAATAAGAAATACCTATGTTGAAGAGGAAAATTATAAACCCACACCAAAATAACCATGTCATTACTTCTCAAGTATGACCAGATGGTTAGCTCCTTACTAATCAGCTCATGGTTACTTTAGAGACCTCTCTAGCTACTACTTTATTTGACAATTCCTTGTCTACTTGTCCAATATCTAATCTAGTATTAGAGCCATAACAAATCCAATCATTGCCTCTCAAATGGCCATTATTTATTGAAGAACCAAGTGTATCCAAGTTTGATAACTACTCAATTGGATATGCTATGATCCCCTTCCTAAACATGATCAAAAATGTCTACTTCCAAAGCAAGGTCAAGATAAACAACCAATCCTCGATGTTTTTGTCAAATCACCAATATTTGACCAAACCCATATCATTTTTGGTCCACCTTTATTTGATGAAGGACCAATTTTTTTATCTCATCTTTGAAGAGCCCATTATTATTAAGCAATAACCCATTATTTGTCCATTACCAAACATTCCAAATTGTAGAAAATTCCTTTGTCCCAAATCCTTCATTTTCAAGTGACAATTAAAAAGGGTACTTATGGATAATATAATTCAATAGGAAATTTTTGTATACACATTCACATTTGAAATAGATTACCATTTGGAATCAACATTTTTATTAACATCAGCATCAATATATACATCAGAATCAAGTTTTATTTCTAAAATAATATCCAAATTGGGTTCCATTTTAGAACCAATATCAGATTTAGCATCATAATCACTATCAACATCAATCTCAACATTGGATTCAAATCCAATTAAGTTAGAATCATAGTAAATTAGTGGATATTACAACATTGGCTATACACTTCTACCAGATCCATGTTTCCAACCGCTTTTCACTTTTTCACATTCAGAGGGAATAGGAAACTAGAGTAATGATGGTCTAGGGTTAGATGATACCTGGATGAAGTTTGTGCACCATATCCAGATGTTGAAGGAGCTCCTCTTTGGCTATGGAGGATGACACCTACAGATAAGAGAGACTTGAACAAAGAAAGGGTTAGACAGATAGATGGTGGATTGCCAAGCAAAGCTCGGTCCCAGAAGTGCAAAGACTTCCTTGAGGGATGACAATCCACTGGTTGATATAAGAAAGCTGACAAAAAAAGAAATGGTGAAAGACTGAACAAAAGAAACAAAGGTAATGCGTACCTAAATGCTGATGTCAATCTTCCACAGTCATTGATGTCAGTTAGGCTGTCAGCATCGGTTGGTCAAGTTACCGATGTTAGTTAGGCTACCGACATCGGTTGTGGCAATGGTCGATGTCAGTCAGGGCAATGGCCTTAGATGGGTTTTGGATAGGTTTTTGGTCTGGTTTATGGTCGATAGAGGAGTCTAAAAGGAGTCTGGGTCTATTTAATGGCCTGTGTAGGGTTACAGGGGAGTAGACAGGGTCTGTGCAAGATTACAAGGTAGAGAGTATGGTCAGATAGAGGACAGGAGTGACAGGGAGATGAGAGAAGGCTTTTTAGCCTCTTCAAGAAGAACAGGTTGGGTCTGGGTGGTGATATTACTTAGAAGCAGTAACTAGAAAACTAATTACAAATACATTCTAAGCTATTGAAATGAAAAGACAGAAGAGATACTTAGCTATTGGTTGTTGTAGAAGGAGTGCTGAAGACTGGTTACTGATGTGGCTGATGTAGAAGACTTCCTGCCTGTGATGCTTGGTGTGTGTGTGTGTGATGCCTGTGATGCTTGGTGGATGCAGCAGGATTCACCTTCACAGGAGCCAGGGGAAAAGGATCAACAGATTGGAGGACCAGGGGACTGAAGGACCAAGAGACCTGCATTCGAGGTACAAAATGCAATTTTAAGGCAACCGAAATCAGCGAAGCCACTGATGTCAGCTGACTACTGACCAATGTCGACAGCCAAAGAATAGGAAAAAGGGCTAAAAATAGCCTTCTACCCATTCTTTCAACTGCCAGGGTCAGCTGGTCGTGGGAAAATGGTCAAAGGCAGGTTAAATGAGCATGAGAGGATAGGGGAAGGGTTGAAATAGGGTCTAAGCAATTAAGACTTGGCATGGGGTGATGAAGGCATCCAAGGAGAGGTATCCAAGGAGAGGTGAGGTGGCATGGGTGAGGTGGCAAGGAGGAATTATTAATTTAAAATAGATATTTTAAATTAATAAAACATAGGTTAGGCATGGTGAAGTGGATTAAGGGGACCAAGGGGGAGTCGACCAAGGAGTAGACACGATTTTGGTGTCTACATTTGCCCCTTTTTGTCTTGTTGGTTGTTCTTGATGAACTATAAGACAAAAATAGGAGTTGGTTGCTCCAGATGCGGGACGACATTAATTTTGTCTTGTTGGTTGTTTGAATGAACTGCAAGACAAAAATAAGTGGTGATTGCCTCGAGGTATGGATGAGGTATTCCCCCTCAAAGTGGGAGTCAAGGGAAGGAAACCCCATATCGAGTGCTAATTTGACAGAGAGTGGATGAAGATGGTGAAGTTTGAGTGTGAACACTGTAATAATTGTGATTGCGTGCATACCACTTCATGGGACAGGTAGGTCAAATTATCGCAGGTCAAGGTCGAGGAGTGCCAAAATCAAAATAATCGAGCCCCAACATTTGGTCGTAGCTGATCGAGTTATTCAATCTAAGCTGAAGCTCCAATGGTCATCATGTTCTAGGTATCTCAGGCTTAGAAAGTGCTCCTAGAAACATGAAAAACTCACAAGTAGTGTGGATCAGCTTGCTCACGATCCTATACTTGTGAGGGTCAAAAAAATGTCTGCAGACAATTTTTCTATCTATTCATGAGGTATCATATGTGCAATCAAAACCAAGACAGAGTTGTCTCAGAAGTGGTTAGGGTCAGTGGAGATAGGCATGATCTCCATGGGCATTGGTCGAGGTGGGTTGAGATATAAGTGATCTCAATGGTAGTTTGATGTGGTCAGGGAGATGTATGTGATCTCCAATGTGCCCCATGAGGAGTCAAAAGTGACTTTGACATTGTTAGGGCTGGTTGATTGGTCATGATTAAAGATGAAAAGCCAACGTCTTTAGAGAGATGAACGGGCAGAGGAATGGATGAAAGAATGGCTGAGCTAACCTCAGGAGACTAAGTGCTACCTACATAGTCCTTGTTTAAAGGACCTCAGGCCAATGTAGTTCTCCCCAAAAGGGAGGAAGGGTCAACGTGGTTGAGAGGTTGGTTGGTTTAGCACTTCCCATGTGTCTGATGGTACATGCTTGAAATGATGATGGGTAAGATGATGTTACAGCCTTTTCCATATTGTGTGATGGTGTATTCTGTAACATTTGGTGATGTGGTATTTCATTCCTAGCAATTTTCCATAGTCGTGATGGATGTATGCTAAAAATGAATTGAGATTATTTATGCTTCAACAAGTAATGGTTTATGCTTGGCATAAATTGTGTCTGGTCGATAGTTTCCATGTGTATTGTTGTCCACAAAAACTAGTGTGAATGGGCTATGATGATGTTTGTGTGATGTCATGATGTCATGTTGTTGGTTGGGAAAAAGGTTTGGTCTAGATTGGAGGGAAAATGGTTTGTCCATCAGGTAGACAAATAAATGGATGTGGTTGAGCTATCCCCAGAAGACTCCATGTCATCTGAGTGCTGCCTACATAGCCCCTATTGTTAGGGCCTCAGACCAATGTAGTTCAAATGAAGAGTCAAAGAGGTCGATAGGTTAGTTTAGCACTTCCCATATGTCTGATGGGACATGCTTGCAATGATGAGGATAAGATGATGTTACAGCCTTTTCCATATTGTGTGATGGTGTATTCTGTAACATTGGTTGATGTGGTCTTTCATCCCTAGAAATTTTCCATAGTCGTGAAGGATGTATGCTAAAAATGAATTGATATTATTTATGCTTCAGCAAGTAATGGGTTATGCTTGGCATAAATTGTGTCTGGTTGATAGTTTCCATGTGTATTGTTGTCCATAAAAACTATGTGAAAAGGACTATGATGATGTTCATGGTCTGAAAAAAAGTTGGTTGGAAATGATTATATTGCATGTGACAAAGGTATGTAGGAAGTGAAAGGCCATATTTGCCCCTTCATTGACAAGGACCATAATGATAGCATAGATAGGGGTTGTTAGAACAAAAAGCCCATTCATGCATTACATCGTTTGACCATTGGTTGTGTTAGAGAAGTAATCAAATCATTTTGACATTAAAATGAGCTTGAAATCCCTTGAGCAGGTGATGTGATATAGGAGGATAGGGTAACCCTTTTTAGCAAGGATAACTTTGCCCCTTTTTAAAGGAGACCTAGAGAACGACTATAAGTCAAGTCCATGAACCTTTTTTTTTTAATGGTAGACTGATCGATGCGGGAAGTCTATGAGGGATGTCATTTTGTTTTTGTGGTCATATGTGAAGCTGATTGATGTGGGAAGCTTTTGAAAGAGTGCTATTTATAGCAAGATTTAAGCATAGCCATCCTTCGAGGGAGTGGTCTATATTTTTGCTTTATATGTTTTTTGAGGGCATTGAATAGTTGTCCTTCGAGGGAGTAGTCTATTAGCTACAGCAATGATAATACAACTGTCCTTCAAGGGAGCAGTCTGCCTTTAGATTTTTTGACCTTTTGATATAGGCATCCCAATTTTATATAGTTTTGTTTTGGACTGGACTTTGGTCATGGACTTGACTATAGAGGTTCAAGGGCTCCCTTTTATTAGGACAAAGCATTCATGCTTGACAAAAGGGTTGACTAATGTTTGCTTTAGGGAATCAGGGTTGAAAGGAATAAGGATTAAGAGGACAGGGATTGCCCAAGGGATGAGCTCAAGTTAAACATCAAGTGAATGAGTACTCGACTAATAATAGAATGGTCACAGATGTAAGGCATTAAGGGGCTCAAATTTTGGTCGGCCTTCAAGAGAAGACAGATGATAAGTCCCTGATCCATGCTTATGCATTATGATGTAGGGTCTGAGCCAATTAGGAGCAAACTTGCCTCGTTTGCTTCTTTCCACATTGGTCACGTGTTGATTGATGCTTGATGGGTTGATGTCTAGTCGAGGCATGGTTGATGATTGGTTGAGGTCATGGTCGAGGTCATGATAATTAGTAGAAAGTCGAATTCCCCTAGTTACTTTTTGACAGGGATGGGGAGAAGATGATGAAGGTCCTCTTTGATAAGGAGTGCGATGCAAGGATGTATCTTGTGAAGTCCCTCAGAGGCTTAGTTTAAGAGGGTGAGATATTGATCTTCCAGGTCAGAGACAGGAATCTTAGAGTTGTTGATGGAGGCAATGGTAGGTAAATATTTGACCAAAGAAGTGAGTGGTTGGGGGTCTTTAGTTTGGACCACCACCACTTGTAAGGCCTTGATCAAGGCATGTCGATGTTGTGGAGAGCTTTGAATGAGGTCATACAAAGATGTCTCCACAGGGGTTGGGTAAAGTTGTTTCACCATGGAGTCATGGATTGGCTTCAAAGATGTTGGTTGAAATGCACCCAAGGTTGAGATCTTGGGTTTTGGTGATGGAAAGGGCTTGATGGATGGATATGTCTAAGGAATAGAAACCTTTTCTTTTCCTTTATCCTTCTTGGTTGGTGACCTGGTGGCCACATTGATGGTGTTAATGTCAAATAAAGGGGGACAAGGTGATAGAGGGACCATAGTCTTGCATGGGGATCTTGATTTTGGTGATGATGTTTGAGAGGTAGGGGATGCTGTCGATGGTTTGTCGATAGGGTGGTCAAGAGGATTCATAATGAAAAGGGTGTCCTTTATGAAGTGATGATGAATGATAGCTTTAAGAGTGTAGAAATGCTCAGTGTCGTGTCCAGGTGTGTGATGATATGCATAGATTTGAGTGTCATCGAACCAAGCGGGTTTTAGTCTGAGATGTTGGTATGGTTTAAGAGGTGGGAGACTGATGCTAGATGACTGCAATAATTGGCATAGTAGCAAAGTATAGGAACCTGATAATGGGTCTGCGCATTTTGTTGTAGTGGAGGGTGATAACTTTTGTTTAGAAGCTGGTGATGGAGTGTTTTGTGTCACCTTTTTTGTGGGTGGTGTAGCCACACGTGCAGATGACACTTTGTTGTTGAGAGGTGTTGGATGTTTTGGAGGAGGCATGTTTGTGTTAGGTTGAGAGATTAATGGAGGTAATTTTCCTCTGTGAGGTGTTGGATGTTTTTGAGGAGGCATGTTTTTGATTGGTTGAGAGAGTAATGGAGGCAATTTGCCTCTGTGAGGTGTTGGATGTTTTGGAGGAGGTATGTTTTTGGCTGGTAAAGGTAGTAATGGATGTGATTTGTTGTTGATAGGTGTGGGAATAGGGAGCACTCCTATTAAGGTGGACAGCTATGGGCCCAAAATGGAGGGCAATGATGATGGTGGGAGAGGAGTCCTCTGATGTGGTTTAGTAGCCTTCTTTTGTTTGGGGTGAGGGCCACTATAGTGTGAGGTAGGGTTTAAGTCAACCTTCACTTGTGGGTGAGTGAGGTTCGGTATGGGGTGAACACCAAGAGTTTTAGCTTGTTTTGGCTTGGTGGTTGCTTGTGAGGGTGTAGGCTTAGATGTGGACGATTCTTCTCTCGATGGAGAAGAGATTGAAGATTTGGGCTCTTTGAGTGGAAAGAGCTCAGGAATAGTCATGGCTTCTGCGTGTGGTTGAAGAGTCAAAAAGGTATGATCATCTATTGATGATAAGAAGGATGAAGGTGAGATAGCTGGTGTTGGTGCTATCAAAGCATCCTCCAACATGGGAGAGGTTGGGGTAGACTCTCTCACATGTGAAAGTGGGGTGGATGAAGGACTAATAGGAGAAGAAGATTCTTCTACCTGTGGTGGACAAATGGAAGAAGAAGGTTCTTCTACCTGTGATGGACAAATAGGTTAACTAACCTCTTCAGACTGTGGAAGAGGTTGGTTAGGGATGAAAGGAGAGACTGTGTTGATTATGTGTATGTCATGCTCTTGAAGGTCATTAGTTATGGTCTGAATGTTGTTTTGGCTAGGAGAATGGTTAGGAAAAGGCTGTCTAAAAATGTCTAAGTTTTGATTAGGGGGCACATTTGGGTTATCCAAAATAAGATCCCCCTTGTCTAACGTGTCTTGGATGATGTTTTTGAAGGTTTTGTAGTTGTTTATGTCATGGCCTTTAGTACGGTGATAATGACAGAAGTCATTTTCCCTGTACCAAGCAGGGATGGCTTGTGAAGTGTCGAATTGAGGTGGTTGAATTTGAGGGAGATTGAGGACCCCCTACTTAACGAGCTTATCTAGCACAGAAGCATATGGTTCTCCCATTGGAGTATATTGACGCTGTACATGCCGGTGTTGAAATTGTCTTGTGAAATAGTCTAATGTTGAAGGCTGAGATTGGTTGATTATCATCGAAGATGATGGCATAATGACCATAGCATTTGCCACTCCTTTAGACTTGGAGTGGGAAGGAGAAGGTTTAGACGAAGAAGGGTCATTGGATTTTGCATTGTTACTATGCAATTTGACCTTATCCTCTTCGACTGCATAAAGTTCAAGCTTCTTGGCCATGGTGAAAGCTTTGTCAAATGTGTAGAATGTTTGGACCCACAAGGTAGATGAGATATGGTTAGCGCATGACTGTGAAAAGAGCTCAATGAGCTCGGGTTGAGGTAAAGAGAAGGAGAGTTGGTTGATTAAGCCTCTCCAATGGGCAATGAAGTTAGCGATTGACTCATTGTCAAATTGTTTGATAGAATAGAGGTCTGTAATGGAAACCTTTTTGGTGATATTGATCGAAAAGTGGTCGAGAAAAATTTGGGATAGTTGAGTGAATGAAAAGATAGAATGACTGGTAAGGGAGTTATACCAATCAAGGGTGGCACCAGAAAGCAACATGGGGAATGTGCATAGTAACAATGCATCATCATGTGCTATCAGGTAACAAGCATGTCTAAATGCTTGCAGATGCTATTGTGGGTCTTCCTTACTTTGGAAATGAGTAAACTTGGGAAGTTCCCACTGGCTAGGATATGGTCGAATTTGGACAGTAGGGTGAATGGGTTCATTACAAATTTGGTCATATGAAAGGACAGTTCTTGAACCCAAAATAGAGGTATCAAGATTAGTCATTTTGTCCATCAACATTTTGATTAGGTTTGTTGACGGATTTGTAGGTGGGGCACCCCCTAGGTTGTAAGGCACTTGGAAGGTGCTAGGAGGGGCGTATGACGTAGTCAGTTGCACTTGTATAGGTGCAACATATTGATAACTAGCCATTGGGACAGATGTTGAAGCTAGGGGTGGTTAGATAGTGGCAACACTAGCCAATGGATGAGTAGCCACCCTGGTGTTGATGGGGGCAAGAGTAGGCGAGATGGAGACAACTAGGTTTTGGAATGATGTAGAATTTTGTTGAATAGTCTACGGTTGATGGGGGCCAAAACCCCAATGGAAATGGGCCCAGGGATAGAAGGAGAAGCCACACTTTGGATGTTAGTCATGGGCAGGTTATTAGTTGAGGCGATGGCCTGGGTGCTTATGGGTTAAATCACAGACGCTGTTGATATGGCTGCCGTCTCGACTAAAGAGGTTGGCATCCCATATATTGGGTTACCTAAAGAGTCTCACGCTTGACTTCTCGTGAGATAATGCTAAAGGGCCTTGACATTAAGGTCAAGGAACCTTTCAAAGTTTTGGTCTCCTTTGGGAAAAATAGAGGGTTGAGTCGGGGTTGGTCGGGTAGGAGCTCGTTCGGTCTCTGAATGATACTCCATTAGAGGACTTGATATAGAGGGTGAAGGCAGAAGTGGTTATTGCCTTGCATGGTCAACAAGAGTCTTGGTTTGACTACGTGTCAAAACCATTCAAGGCAAGATGATATGTCTTTACTAGCTCAAACAACTAGATAAAAATAGAAAAGAAGATGAAGACAAGCAGACCCTAAACATTAAATTCCTAAGAATAAGTTTTTAGAGTCGTGTTGGCTTATGCCTTAGAGGAATGTTTGGGAAGTTAGCTTTTAGAATGGGTCCTAGAAGAAGCAGTCTAAGGTTGGTTTCAGGTTAGTTTTGGTGCTCAAGAGTTTGTGTTAGGTTCTGTATGTGGCCTGGTGCTAAGGAGCAAGCTCCCCTCACTTCACGAGCCCAAAGATAAGCTGGGTCGCTTAGCCAGTAAATACTTCCCCTAGAGTTTATACTCTACCAGAGAATAGAGTGGGCTCTCCCCTTGGTAGTGAAGTCCAAGTAGGATTGCCAGGAAGGGTAAGGTATCCGCTAGGTGATGAAATCCTAGTCGGGCCTTGTCTCAAGTATGTTTAGATGTTTGATTTTGTGAATGTGGTTTGGATGTGTAACATAAGTGGACTACGCTTTATTCATAATGCACTTTTAATTACTAGATGAGTGGACTAAATATGCATTCATGCAGAAATGAGATGCAATAGATTTTGAGCCCAAATTGAAATGTGTGTTCAGATGCAAACAAGTGGAGAAAAGGTTGAAGAGTATGATTTTCACTACTCTAATGCAAGAAAAGAAGAAAAAAAGAAGGATTCTTTTTAACTTTACTAATAGTGTTTTTTAGAAAGAGATAGAAGAAAAAGATGCAAGAAGAGAAATCCTAATGCACCTATATGAAAAGTAAGAAATGAACCCAAGGAAGACCCTAGGGTCCCACCGGGCGTGCCAGAATGTTTCCAACTGCTTTTCACTTTTTCACATTCAGAGGGAATAGGAAACTAGAGTAATGATGGTCTAGGGTTAGATGATACCTGGATGAAGTTTACGCACCGTATCCAGACGTTGAAGGAGCTCCTCTTTGGCTGTGGAGGATGACACCTACAAATAAGAAAGACTTGAACAAAGAAAGGGTTAGACAGATAGATGGTGGATTGCCAAGAAAAGCTCGGTCCCAAAAGTGCAAAGACTTCCTTGAGGGATGACAATCCACTGGTTGGTATAAGAAAGCTGAAAAAAAAAGAAATGGTGAAAGACTGAACAAAAGAAATAAAGGTAATGCATACCTGAATGCTGATGTCAATCTTCCACAGTCGTCGACGTTGGTTAGGCTGCTGGCATCGGTTGGTCAAGTTGTCAATGTCAGTTAGGCTATCAACGTTGGTTATGGCAATGGTCGATGTCAGTCAAGGCAATGGCCTTAGACAGGTTTTGGACAGGTTGTGGCAATGGTCGATGTCAGTCAGGGCAAAAGCACAGGGGAAACATCAAGTAATGCTTTAAGTGTTGAAAGTAAGGGAAGGCAAAGAGAGAAGGGAAAGCAAGGGAAATCAAGGTCAAAGATGGGAAGTAGATCCAAATCTAGAAATGGAAGAATAACCTACTAGAATTGTGGAAAGAAAGGGCATGCAAAGAAAGATTATTGGTTGAAGGATAACAAAGAAAATCAGCATGAAGGTAAAAAAGAAGTAAAAGTTATAGGTATTGTTGCACAGGATACTCTTATATTTTCTTTGGATAATAAAGTAGAATCATGGGTTTTAGATTCTGGTGCCTCTTTCCATATAACCCCAAATAGAGAATTTTTCAATTATTATGTCCATGGAGATTTTGGAAAAGTTTATTTAGGGGATGATGAGCCTTGTAAAATTATTGGCAAAGGAAAATTGCAGCTGAAATTGTAGAATGGCAACACATGGGTGTTGAAGGATGTCATGCATTTACCCATCCTGAAGAGGAATCTAATTTTTGTAGGAAATTTGGGTGATGAGGGTTGAATAATAACTCTCATAGCTGAATCTTGGAAAGTTTCCAAGGGTGCACTTGTATTAACAAAAGATAAGAGAGTAGGTACACTTTATCTATCTACTTGTATTACTGATTATTCTCCTTTTGTTTTATCTACTTCATATGTAGATGCAAAGTTGTGGCACTATAGGCTTGGTCACATGAGTGAGAAGGGAATGAATGTTCTTAAGTCAAAAGGTAAGCTTTCAGATTTGAAAAGCATAGATCTAGATTTTTGTGAGCATTGTATTTTTGGGAAATAGAAGAAAGTGAGGTTTCTCAAAACTGGGTCAACAAAGAAGAAGCACAAGTTGGAGCTTGTTCACACAGACGTGTGGGGACTACCTCAGGTAGCCTCTATTGGAGGATCACAGTATTATGTTTCTTTCATTCATGATGCTACAAGAAAGGTATGGGTTTATTGCGTAAAGAGGAAATCTGATGTTTTTGACACATTTAAAAAATGGAAAGCTTTGGTTTTCAATGAAAAGGTGATGTACAGTGATCAGCTCAAGAGGCTAAATAATTTTGAGCAGGGCAATCTTAATTTGGAAGAGGTTATGATCCAAAATGAGCTCACAAGTAAAAATCATCACTCACAAAAAAACACAGAGACCGACATCAGTCAGGTGGCAACTGATGTCGATCAGGTGGAAACTAACATTAGTTAGGTGGAAACTGATGTCAATCAGATGGAACTGACATCGATCGGGTGCAGATCGACATCGATCAGAGATGACTGGGATTGGTCACTGTCAGAAGAAAATTTGGGTGGACAGCAAGCTGTAAATGAGTCTCAAATGCCCATAAGGAGGTCTAAAAGGGTAAGTAAATCTCCAATTTGTTATTCCCCTTCTTTATACTACGTGTTGCTCACTGATGGTGGAGAACCAAAAAGTTTTGATGAGGTAATGCAGGTAGAATCTAAAAAACAGTGGGAGCATAGCATGAATGAGGAAATTGATTCCTTGGAAGAGAACCATACATGGGATTTGGTTGAGTTGCCAGCCGAAAAGAAAGCACTAAAAAACAAATGGGTATATAGGTTAAAGGAAGGAGAGAATGGACAAATGAAACATAAGGCTAAGTTGGTAGTAAAGGGATTTACACAGAAACCAGGTATTGATTTTGGTGAAATTTTTTCTCCTGTAGTAAAGATGACTTTTATTCAGACTGTATTATCTTTAGTTGCTATTGATAATTTGCATCTTGAGTAGCTTGATGTTAAGATAGCATTTCTTCATGGAGATTTTGATGAAGAGATATATATGGATCAGCCAAAAGGTTTTGAGGTCAAAGGTAAGGAGAAACTTGTGTGTAGGTTGAAGAAAAGCTTATATGGTCTTAAGCAAGCTCCAAGACAATGGTATTTGAGGTTTGATAGGTTTATGACAGAGCATGGCTTTAGTAAATGTCAATCTGACCATTGTGTTTATTTTAACAGATTGGATAATGGTAGTTATATTATCTTGTTATTATATGTAGATGATATGCTTGTTGTAGGTTCACACATGCAGGAAATTACTGAGCTTAAGGTAAAATTAGCTAACACATTTACCATGAAGGATTTAGGAGTAGCAAAGAAAATCCTTGGCATGATTATTAAGAGAGATAGGAAAAATCATAGTTTGATTTTGTCTCAAGAGGATTATGTGAATAAGGTGTTGGAGAGGTTCAATATACAAGATGTAAAACTGAGAAGCACACCTATGGCTGGACACTTCAAGTTGAGCAAAGAATAGTGTCCTAAATCACATGATGAGGTTGAGTACATGAGTAGAGTTCCATATGGTTCAGTAGTTGGGAGCTTGATGTATGTAATGGTATGTACTAGACCAGATATTGCCCAAGCAATGGGAGTTGTCAGCAAGTTTATGGCCAATCCAGGAAAGGAACACTGGAAAGCAGTTCAATGGATTCTCAAATATCTAAGAGGGACCAACAGTAAGCATTTATGCTATAGAGGGTCAAACACTTCTCTACATGGGTATGTAGATTCAGATATGGCAGGTGATTTGGATGGTAGGAAAAGCACCACAGGATATGTGTTCACTATTGGTGGAATGGTGGTTAGTTGGATTTCAAAGTTGCAGAAGGTTGTTGCCTGGTTTACTACAGAGGTAGAATACATTGTAGTCACAAAGGCTAGCAAGGAAATGATTTGGATGACTTGGTTCATGGAATATTTGGGAAAGGAGAAAGAGAGTTGTAGATTGTACAGTGATAGTCAAAGTACAATTCATTTGGCAAAAAATTTAGCCTTTCAATCAAGAACCAAACATATACAGCTTAAGTACCACTTCATTAGACAGGTATTGGAGGATGGATAGTTGAAGCTAGAAAATATCCATACGAATAAGAACCCTGTTGATATGTTGACAAAGCCGATAATAAAGAAGAAGTTGAATCTTCATTAAACTTTTATTGGTCTTCAAGATTGAACTTAAAGAGGGAGAAACAAGTCAGAGATGTTTAGAGGATGTTGTTGTACAGGTATAGGTGTAGCTGTTTATCTCCAAGTGGGATATTGTTGAGTTATGGAGCTAAAAGCTTCACTAATGAGCTAATGTGGAGGTTGTTGGGCTTACATAGTAATTGACATCAGTCAAAACCAACTGACATTAGTTAGGGGTCAATCGACATCGATCAGAACCAACCAACATCAGTTAGGGGTCGACCGGCATTGGTTATCTTCAGCTACACAATAACTGACATTGGTTATGGGTCAGTCGACATCGGTCATCTTTAGACTGACACCAACTTCTATGCATTTCTAGAATTGCTTTGTTTAGATTTCTATTTTTAGAGAATAGATTTGAGCCTTTGATTTGAGAGGTGGATCTAAGGGTGGTGAATGCATGGCTCATGAAACCCTAGTGTTGTAGTATACTATATAATAGGGTTAGATCCTCATAGCATGTAGACAATTATAGGGAAGACAATCCAAGTAATTGAATTTATTGTAATTGATTGAGAGAGAGAGAGAGAGAGAGAGAGAGAGAGAGAGAGAGAGAGAGAGAGAAATCTTGAGGGAGAATTATTGTACATCTTTGAGGTGTGAGGAGAAAGAGATTTCTTCATTGTATTTCTTTCTGGAAGAGTTTAATATAGATTGGTTATTTCTCATATCTCTTATTATTTATTGTTTCTGATTTCTAGTTACTTATTACTTCTGGTTTAATTTCATGTTTAGTTGCTTATATAAAAGTAATCAATTGTACTCTAAGATCCTAACAAGTGGTATCAGAGCTCTAAACACTAACAACTACTATATTTGCTAAAAAATCAAAAAAATAATTAAAATATAAAACAAATAAAGGAGAAATAAAAATGATTCATCCAATAGTAAAACCATGCTTATGACACCTTAAGCAAGTACTATGATGAAAACTAAGTTTTTAGCATCACGTGTAAATAATTTGTCAACAACAAGTACCTTGACACTTAGGGGTAGGCCTATATACATTATTGACCATTCTATTCAATCCATCTTATCTATTGTAGTCCATTACCATTCAATCCATTTTATCCATTCAATCCTATTTAGTCCAACCCATCTTATTGTGGCCATTAGTCTTCCCATCTTGACCTTGTTTCATAAGTGGAAAGTATATTGAGACATGTTTTTGGAAACCTTTTGGAATATTATCTGCATAATACTTTAATGACTAGACACATTTAGTTCTCACATGACAAGGTTCTTGGAGACTCCTAATCCTTTCCCTTATTAAAATCCATTATTATCCATCATTATCCATTAATCCTTCATTCATTATTATCCCCCATTATTTTTGGTTGAACTGCATTAACCTAAGGTCCATTTGGATTATGTAGGCAGTGCTCAATTTTTGAGGTTATCTCAATCACCCCTATTTTATGCTCTTACCATTTTATAAATATTTGAGCCATGCTCTCACCATTATATGATTTGTCATTCCCATGTTCTTATCATTTTATGGGTTCAAACATTCTACATTTATTAATCCTCCATTGAGTTGAGATGCTAAAAGCCTTAAAACATGCAAAAAAGTCCAAAATCCTAACAATTAAAACAAAGACTTACAATCTCCCTAAGAGATATAATATCCACAAAATCCTAAACATTAAAAAGGGGCTTAAGATCTCCATGAGAGATATAAATTTGCAAAATTCAAAAAAATTTAATTTGTCCTAAATCCAGGCATTATCCTTGATTGTTTATTGGGTCAATCATGTTAGCAACCATTGGGATGTGTCCTTCCCACATCTACCCTAATGGGGAAACCTAATTATTGGTTTCAATTGTTTCATCCACCTTTGGTTTAATCTTCCTATTACATATATCCTTTCTTGGGGGCACCATTCAATTATAATTATCTTTGAGCCTTCACACATGGATCTTGACTTGGTTAATGATAAGATGTTTTTTGTTGCTTTTTATTTTCATGTTTGTGTGTTTATTTGCTTGATTTTTTGCATGTTTGTTTGATTTTATTATTATTGTCTTGGATCAATCCATTATGCTAATAAGGCCATCATCATGGTGTTCCTTGTCATGCATTTGTACTCGATTCCATCCATTGACACACATCAGTATTATCATCATGTTTTTTATCATTGGTGTGTTATTGTCATTTATCTATATGATTAGGAGTGAGTCATTATGCATATTATGTCAAAGTCATCATGGTTTTTTATATCATGATGTATATCATCATGTACTACATTAAAATCTAGGTGTTCAAGTCCTATATAGATATATTGTGCCAAAAAACATGTCTCTAAGAACTATCTACCTATCTAATGCATGATCATTTTTCTCATCCATTTTATCCCATCTTGAGAGAACTACATTGATTGGAATATGTAGGAGTTATTAATTATGTATAGTCTTTGGGGTCAACTCAGAAACCGTTATTTCATTCTTATTAACACCCTCATTTTTCAATAACCATTGTCACATCATTCTTTAGTCATTATTGTATTCTTCCAATCATCTTTTTCATTACCTTTGAGCATTCTCATGTGCCTAGTTTTAGTGTCTTCTTTAAAATGCATTTTACCATCACACCTATATTTGTGGCATTCATCTCATCTTTAATCTATGGAATAGGTTATATCCTTGAGATATGCTTGCTAATATGCCCTATTAAGGCAAAATATTTAGACCAATCAATAATCAAATCCACCCTACCAGGGAAAATCATTTAAATCAATGATCAAATATGTCCTATTGGGGAAAATCACTAGTCAATCAATATCTTGCTTCTAATTCCAAGTTCTGCAGTTTTTACCCTTTTTGGGCAAATCAAAGTGTGCAACTAATTTTGGGACCAATCATTCTCTAATCCCATAGCTTTCACCCTATTTGGGGCAAGTCAAAGTGTCTTGCTTATTTTATTATGTATCTTTCCTACTTACCCCTCACCTTGGGTCCAATTTAATTTTATTCTATTCATCAGTGTAAATTAAAGCATGCAAGCATTAGCTCATTTGGAATAATCTCAGTCATGGGTTAATTTTGTTCTTTTTAATTTTTCTTCTCTTTTTTGAGAGTCCATCCATATATTTCATCCCTACATACCCTCTTAAGGGGCCATCATAGCTCACTAATTATTTATTCATCTAAAACTTTCAAACTTATTCATAATGAATTTTTCATTCTTTGAAAAGATGCCACTTCATTTGTGTCTCATAACACATTCTCAAATAGGGATAAAATGTAGACACTCAATTCTCATAACTCTCATGTCAAAATTATAATGATTTATAGAAATAACACATGAATCATTGAAACACCTAAATTCTTTCATTCACTTGGCATGCATCTTCTAAAATGCATTGACGCATCCCTAATTAGGGCAAAGCATTGTATGTAACTATTAGCTTTATTTAATTCATCATGAGTCAAATTATGATTGTGTAAGAGAAGTTTTGGGATTAATTATGTCAAATGATTCTTTAATTTTCAAAGTCACTTCACTTTTCATTAAGTTAATTAAACTTTTTTAATTAGCCTAATCTAATTCTAATAGTATTATATGTAGCTTTTAGAATTTCCTATTTTCTAAATTCATTAATTAGATTTATTCCTTAAATCTCATGACATCATGACAAATATCAAGAATGATGATGCCATTAGGAAATTTTTCAAGCACTAAGAAATACATTCAAATAAAAATATAATTTGTGTATTCCATGCCTAATAAATGCCATAGTGATTGCAAAACTTGAATACATTTGGCCTCAAAAATTGAGCAAATCCTGGACCAGGCATCTTGATCTTGAGAAGGATGGTCATTATCATTTCAGAAAAGCTATAAATACTAAGGCCATTACACTTGATTCAAAAATATTTTTTGTGTAAATACATAATGCATAAATCCTTATAGAAGCATCAATCATTTTTCCAATTGCACCAAATAAGAACCATACCAAGTCAGAATTTGAAGAGATGATCATGGTGATTCCTCCACAACATTGCTTGAGACTTTGAGTGATACATCCAAGCACAAACATGTTTGTTTACTAGTCTTGAAGGAGAGCCACATGGGGAAGGTATATATTGTTTTAGTTTCTTATTTATTTCTTGACTTCATGGACCTATCCCACATGAGCAAGTAAGCCTAATATGTTAGTCTTGTTAATTTGTTTGTATTTTGGTACTAACAAAGAGACTAACGTATTTTTAATCTTATTATATAATTAGAACTTAATAAAATCTATAGTAGGATGGGATTCATAGATATTTTAATTTTATTATTAATTAGGTTGGCCCTTTCCCATGAACATTTATTATTTTAATCTTTGCTTTTTAAGATCAATGGTAGGAGAGCTCTTGATTTTAATCTAATGATAGGAGGAGATTTTATCTAGTGACATCAACAAGATTTCACCAAAATAAGTAATAATATTATATCTAAAAAAGATCAATAGTAGGATGGATTTATTAGCAAAGCCTTTTTCTAAAAGAGATCATAGCTGTCAAGTGTCCCTTGACTTCTTAACTCATATACAAAATCTCTTTTCTTTTATTTTGTAAATCTAATGTTTGAAGGGGATTTTAAGATGTGATGTAAAATTAAGCTCCCAAAAAAATTGAATCTAAAATAAACTGATGGTAAGAGGGATATCTAACTTTCTCCTTAGTTAAACTCACATTAATCAACTCCTATTTTTACCTTAGTTAATTTTTTCTTTGAAAAACATGTGATTATATATAATATGTGGACTCCACCATTTCTTAGCAAATAGTGTTACTTTCTTTGTCCACATTAGACATTAGTTAGAATATTTTAAATTATCTCCCAACATTGATTTCAAGCATGAAATGGAAAATATCAATAGATGGAGGGATCTTAAAAATAAGAAGGCTTTTATTGAATAAAAATACTTTGTTTCTTGACAAGACTATTGTAGCATTTTTTCTTATCACAAAACTAGTGACCTAAAATCATTATATTCTTCCTCATTCAATCTCCAAATGCTCTAAAATTTATCCATTCTACTTTAGATAAACTTACTTGAATACTATGCCCAAAATTTTCCACTCTTATAACTTCTCAAAGATATCCTCTTCTAAAATTGTTACTTTCTCTTGATTAGCCTACTCAAAAACTATGTACAAAAGTAAAACACATATATAGCTTCAAGTGAAACCATTCAGGCTAATGCAAAAGCATATGATTATGTTGAAAACAAAATTCCTAATCTAACCAGCATGAATAATTCTATCATAAATAAAATAATTAATTAGTAGAGAAAATCATTGTCTTTTTTAATTATATTTGACCACGGGATTAGCTTTAATGAAATGACAAGATATGCAAAGAAGAAGAACATAATTTTAAACTATTTGGGATATCCTCATTATTCAAACTCAACATTTGTCATTATTTCATCCAATATGTATTTACATATTCTTAATTTGGTTTCAATGGTTACTTGTGTTAAGTATTATCAAATTTTGGTTGCTCTTCCTACTCTAAATTGAACATGATTGATGGCTCCTCTAAATTTGTTTCTAAGGTAGATTGAAATCTTATAGGATATCCCTCATTCAATGGAAAGATTGTGTATTCCTTCCAATTATTTATTTCTTATGCATGTTTGTTGAAAATAAGCCCATTCTCAGCTTACTAATCTTCTCAGATAAGGAGAACCCCTACACGTCAAAGATAACATAGCCTTCTTCAATGATGGAAAAGAGATCCATCTCATCATTATCATCTTTTGGGTTATTTTATTGAGTATAATCATCATCTCTAGTAAATATAAGACATTCTCCATCTTCAAAGATGACATATCCTTGTTAAAATGTATATGACATGTTCATATTATAGACATGATCCCTTGCCTCCTCTTTTTACATGAAATCAGTGCCTTCTTGCTCTAAATTCTTATTTTATTCATCATTGATACTCTCCTAAAATATATGCTTGAAAAAATTAGAGAGTTTGAACCCATCAATAAAAAAGAAACATGATTTTGGGATGAATCCTCAATAACACATTTCATTCATAAGTCCCCCTTTCTTCATTTACTTTATTCGAAATATTTTATTGCTCAGGGTCTAAGAGTTTTTGGATGACCTTATGCAATTTAATCTATTTACAAGGTCTGAATTCCTCTTATTCATGATCAATCCATTATGTAACGAAGAAATCAATCAACTTATTTTCTGTTGTTAGCCTCTTAATACTTTTTATATGGCCCATCCTCTTAGTAGACCTCTCATACTTTGCTTGCTTACTTTACTCTTCTTCTTCATCACAATGGAAAAAAACATAATTATCTAGAAACATTTTCTCAAGTTTGCCTTATGTATTAGCACATGCTTTAAAACCACAAGAAGCTTCTCTTGATGGGTTTTGGAAAGGTTGAGAGCATTTGTGCAATATTGGGGCTACGGATAAGACATTGGATCACTTAGGATAACTAGTTGTTCATGGGATTTTTGGAGGCCAATTTACTTTTGAATTCTAAGAAATCATTGGAAACTTATGTTTACAATATTTTTATCTCAATCATGGACTAACCTTAGGATAGTTTTGGGTGGAATTATGATTTACATGGTAGAGCCTTAGGAATTGTAGAGAATATCATATAACTTTGGATACATGGTAACCATAGGTATAAGATCATAAACATAGTATTTTTATATGCCTCTGGTAGTGTTCTCCTACCTAGAGCTTATGTCATTAATGAAATATCAAAATTCAAAGCTCTTAAATAGTAAAACTAAGCCATACCTATTGGAGGGTAAATTTTAACATGTGTTCTATTCAAAACCCTATTGAATCTAAAGTTATTATGACATATGCTCCATTGAGGATCTTGTAATTATAGAAATATGCTTTATCAAAGATACATTATCTACTCTTTCCTTGAATTTCTTGTGTAGTTTTTCTCCAATCGCATCCCAACTTTATATAGATTGAAAAGACATATATTTAAATAATTCTAAGGCCTTGTCTTTGAGGAATGAAGAAAGTAGTCTAAGTGTTACATCTAGCTCTATGGAATGGTGTACTATACAAAGATTTGCCACATCTTGAATGCAGCTTATAGGGATAACGTAAACATCTCCATTAAAGGTGGGAATGGATTTCTAAGTAGGTTTTATAATGTTATTGTATGTTATAGATGTAGTGAAAACTAAAGTTCCAAGAAAAAAGGTAAAGCTATTGGGTTTGCCATTATGCACTAATGTCATCACAAAAATAAAAGAATATGAACATAAAATCTTTTTTTGGACATGATTTTTTTTGAAATGTGAAGGTAAGGTATGTTCTCTTTTGATCATGGATATATAGCCAATATATTTTTCAATTGGATGATGAATGCTTCCAAAAGTAAATATATATATTATTCTCCACCAAAATCATAATTTTTAAAGTTTGATGTTTTATTTTTTTGCTCTTTTACAACTAATTTTCCAAGATCCCAACAATAATCTTGATATTTTATACATATCTAACAATTAGAGGTTACATCATTTAAATCAAGTCCCACCTGTTGTGATAAAAAATGTTGATGTATATTAATGAATGATTGAAATGTTACTTGTACTTTAAGCACAAAATAAGAAGTTATTCTCAATTTGGGATTGTTCCTTATAGAATAACCTCTGTAAATAACTGGTGTTATTCATATCCTAGTTCTAACTTACCTAAATTAATGTTAATCTAAGACTTGAAGGGGAAAAGGGAAAAGATAAATAATAAAGAAAAAATATGGTGTCTCACAAAAATGGAAATGTGTGGAATTAAGACCCTCCTCTACTTGATTATGACACATAGCTTACAAACATGCAAGATAAGTTGAAACACAATAAATGAGAAAATGCAGGAGGTAGGAACCAACTCAAATATGAGAATAGAGTTATCACAGCAAGAGGAAATCCAAAGGGTAGATAAGATAGAATTACATAAGCTTTTATCAATTATTCAAAGTATATATAGTTATATATGTACCATACAAGGGTTCCTCTTCTACACATAAACAAACCCTGATGCCATGGCACCATGAAACAAATGAGGCCCAAGTGGGTCTAAAAAAGAGACAACAATAACAACATAGTGTTTTTAGTAGAAGGGAACTTTGCCCATTATAGAATGAGAAAGAGAGGGAGTAGATGGGGAGAATAGTTTAATATTTATCTTTCATGTGAAAGAAGTATAAGATATTTTAATGCAAAGCTTTCATTTTGTCCTTGCTCTATCTAGATCTTGTAGATTTTGAATTTGCATCTTCTTTTCAAATATTTGACCCATAATTCTTTATTTGATCTAAAAGCTTTAGCTTTGAATTTTAGTTTGCTTCTAAATATTTAAATAAAAACTTTAATTATCCTTATTTTACTTATTGTGAGATCTCTTTCAAATTATACAATATTTTATTAAAGCATGGCTTAGGTGCATTCCTTTTAAATTAAATAAAAGCTTTTAATCAACATATGCACCCATAATTTCTTCTCTTTTAGTTAGTTTCATTTTTTAATACATAGGATTTTTATTTAAATTAGTAAGGTGAGCCTACTAGTTAAATAAATATTTATCTATATATAATTAAATAAATATCTTCTAACATACATAATTAATTAAGCTTTCAGCTCAAAGGACCATTTTCCATAAGGACAAACAAAGCTGACAAATAATTAAGCCCAATGCTGATTTTGTGAATAATAACTAATATAATATATTCATATAATACAAAACACAAGATGTAAGGAATAAAAATATATGTATAAGAAATAATATAATGCTTTATATTAAAATTGAAAGCATGAAGGATAGAACTAGATACCCACTAAAAAAATTCCCCCATTATAGATATGCTTGTAATGTAAGAATGCCCACATGGGTGTGGGAATAATAAAGCGACTAATAATTTGTAAATACAAGATCATATGTAATATTAGACACTCATATTTGGCATTAAACACCCGACAAACTATTTTTTACCAATCTTTAACATACTTGACTTATGTATGCACACATGATTCTTGTTCACCATTCTTCCTTGGTCATTCATTTATTTATGGGCCAGCACTTTTGTAATTACCATTATTACTTCAAAATATTTCCCTAGTCTCTTAATAAACAACTTAATATCATTTTCAAACTATCTCCTAAACTTAGATCATTGTTTCTATTCTATAGACAAGTATATCCCTCCTCAGACTATGCCACACTACGAACCTATCCACTTAGGTCAAATCTATCCACACACCCTTTAATGGTCATTTTATAAATTAAAAATGCCCTTATGGATTATATCACTCATTATATATATATATATATATATATATATATATATATATATATATATATATATATATATATATATATATATATATATATATATATATATATATATATATATATATAGCATGTATCTAACAAGGCACTAAAAATCACTCTACACATTGAGACAAATCACCCTAAAGTTGCCAAATCTAAAATCCCTTAAAGGAGAATTACCTGAGATAAGTTTGAATACCAATATAAGGACAAATCATAAAGTAAAAATCACAATTTTTCAAACATTTAAATCCATACATATGATTTCATTGCATGATAGTATTACACTAATTGCACACACTTAGCTAGGTGGGAGAACTACATTTGGTATGACTTACCTCTTTAGAGTATAGGATATGAAGGTAATGCTTAGTCATATGGGGTGGTTAAGGTTAACTCAACATATCCATTTCACCCATCTCCTCCATTCATAATAATCTTATTTTATAGTGCAAAAAGTTAGGGTTTTATGAAGCAAATAAAATCAAAACATATTAATATTTTTAGGATTAAAGACATTTGTGTACATACAATTCCTTGTAAAATGCACACACATTAATCAGGATTGTCACACATCAACATATACATGCATTATATTTATTCACCCTGATAAACAATGTTATACTACAAAGGCATCTAAAAATCTATAGACTTAACTCACACAAACATTCTATTTCCAGATTTGGGCATTCATGGACCCATTCTAGTTCACTATTGATAATTATATCTCTTCCATAGACATGCATTCATCATAAAAAATCTAAGTACTCAATTATTTTAATATTTCAATCAATATTTAGTTGTAATAAATCATTAAAGCTCTATTAGTTTCACTCAAATTTATATGTGAATGTCATATCTTATGCAATCTAATTTTTTGATAATTTTATCATATTAGGGTTTTATTAATTAAAAAAAGTATTAAAAATATTGGTGCCCTTATTTTATTTCCTTGATCACAACAAACCTTAGATTCTTTAGGATTTCCTTCATTTTTCTAGGGTTTTATATTTATGTATATAAATATGATTTTTAAACTTGATTTATGATTTCCTCTTATCAAGTTATGGATATAATAAATTTATAAAGTGTATATTTTCTAATTAAACCTATGATTGTAATCATTATAGTTATTTTCCTTTAATTTGAAAAATATTTAACAAATACGTAAGTAAATGGATCAAATATTTGTATAATACTAAGGCTTAAATTAGTAATGATACATATTCTATGAATGTGGAAATCCAATTGCTTCCATATGTTACTTCTTTCATACCCCTTCAAGGTTGTGATACTTACCGTCCTTATATTACAAAGGTCCACATTTTCACTATCCTAAGGGATAAGGTGACTCATCATGTGGTGAAAAATAGAGGTAATCAAAATATTCCTCCTTGGACCCCTCCACTTCCCATGCATCTTCTTGATGATCTTTTTATCCACATTTAATTAGAATAGCCTAATGTTTGTGATTGTGAATCAATTAAAGATCATAAAATTACTATCAAGGATTCCATAGAGGAATTTCAAAATAAAATTAGTCTAAATATTACATCACTTGAGGATAAAATTGAATGTGTCAAGAATCCTGAGTATGTAAGTATCAATTGCATACCAACATCTCCATTCAAAAACCTTGTGCCTAAAAATATTTCATCTTAAGTATAGGTTCAAAAAAAATACATCTACAACTAAGGGTTCAAATAGATTGCATAAGGTTATAAATAAACCAAGTGAAACTTTAAGGGATATGTTTCAAAAAATCTTGATCAAATTAACTCCTATGCATCCTCTATAAAATTCAAAATACTAGTGTGCCTATCATGGAATGCATTGACATAATATGAATAATTGTTGGGATTTGAAGAGAAAAATACAAATTATTATTGATATTTTTGATCCTAAATTAAATAAATCCATCAAACCACCATCAAATGCAAACACACTTTATATAATTAAGAATCCTACTCAAACCATGATTGCATATTCTAAGGCAATAGAACAAAGGGAACATTTACATAAGGAAAAATTAGAAAAGGAAAGGTTACAAAAGGAAAAATTAGAAAAGTAAATGTTATAAAATGCAAAATTTCACAAGGAAAACTATTTAAAAAAATATGTAAGAAAAAGTTGCAGCTAGCAAAGTTACAAAAAGAGAAATTACTAAAAGACAAGTTACAAAAATAAGTGAAAGCTAAAAAAAATGTAATAATGAGAAATAAAAGTAAAAAATTAGAATTGATTAAGAAATCAGATTTTACTAAGAAGGAAATTCAAAAGAAAAATATAATTAATAATACTAATGTCACAAGCATGATTTCCAAGGGTGGAACTATAAATCATTCCTCATATCTAAAGTCCCTGATCATTAGTCCTCATATAGGTGGAATGTAATGCACAAATTTTAGAGTTGATGCCACTTTTGAAATCAATATATGTAGCATGAAACTTCTTAAATGTTTTGGATATGACATTTGAAACTTGTATATAACTATGGCATGTGATTGTTTCATAGGAGTTATTTTGTGGCATGTATCTCTTCATAGCATATTGTAGACCACTTGGTTTCTAAATGATCTTGGTTTAATTCACTACAATATCATATTATTATAGCCATGGGTCATGGTGATGGGTGAAACATTGGATGATAATAATTACCATATTACATATAACATTAGAGGAAAAAAATTATACTTCAAATAATGAAACATCTAAAATCAAGAAAAATAAGTGGAAACTATCTCTTTCACTAAGAGTCAGGGAATGATACCAAATTATTATACAACTACAAATAATATGCAAGATATTGATAATAGGGAACATATTTAAGATCAACATAAATTAGAAAAATCTATTATACAATATGGCAAAATTGGTTTTACATATCTTAATAAAAATATAAAAGATGATTGGAATGATACCCCCATGTTATAGTATGATTATGGCACAATAGTTGATGACTATAAAAAATACGACATGGTATCTAAAAATGATCTTCCAATTTTTATTAGTGATTTAACACAAAATTTAGTAGGTGATTACATATATGGTGTTGTAACTACAAGGGTAACTCCCATTACTCAAATAATTGGTTTGCATTACATGAATATAAAAAAACTCAAAAACTACAAAAAATTCAAAATTCATGACCTATTCATGACATGTATCTCTTGTTTACATGGTCATTTTATAATTTTCATGCATATTACATTGTACTATCCATTTTTTTACATGCACATGTGTTTTATCGTATACATGAGTGAGATGCAAGGCATATAGGTTTTCCATGGCATGGACACATAGATGGAGGACATTCCCTGATCCAAGAACTACCTTCCTACATTATAGGTGAGTTTTTAGTAGGGGAATATTGCTAATATGCACAAGTTTTATCTTTGTGTGAGCATTTTCATTGATCACATTGAACTAATTTACATTAATTATACTTGATTTACACTGACTCATACTACTTGTAGTGCATTTCCACTAGATATTATATTTTTCTATATGCAAATATGACATAAATTGATTGTGTAGATTAACCTTGCTTGTTCAATGCATTATTGACATTGTTGCATGTTACATGGTGAGATTCTTCCATGTTTATTTCATTGTGTGATTCTTTCTCTATTATATGTTTGACTATGTTGGGTTTATGTATGACTTTTGATTGTTTATTGATTATGGCCCTAGGATTTGTCTGAGATTTGATTTATATTGTGTGTGTTTCCTTATTTATATGACATTTGATTGTCCATTTTAGGTGGCTCTTGCCTTGTATGACATTTTATTATCCATTAAGTGTGACTTTGAGCCTTGTGTGACATTTAATTATCCATTTTATGTGTTTCTTTCCACATGTGACATTTAATTATCCATTGCTTGTGAATTTTTCCTTGTGTGACATTGAATGCTATTGCATGTGATTTATTATGTGTGTCATGGCCATGACATCACGTGTGACTATTTTGACTCTATTTTATGTGTGGATAAATCTAGGATTGTTTAATGAGCTTTTTTGTCATGATTTATATCACCCACACTTTTTCTTGTTTATAATGTCATGATATATTTCATGTACCTTCTGCATAGTTATTATGTATTTTATGGATGTTTATTGTTATGTTGATTTTTTACTATGTTTCTCATTTTTATATATACCTTGACATGACACTTGTATGCCTTAAGTTGTATGTTTTCATACATACTCAGATTCTCCACATATTAGTACATGATTTACACTGCTTATATATTTTTATATAAAACATGATATGCATAACTCCTCCTTTTGAGATGTGTTATTCACAGGCTACATCACTCACCTCAAAATGAGAGCATAAATAGTGGTTCTCTTAAAGACTAAGCCTTCATAATAATATATTTTAAAGATTAGGCATAGAAAATTTAGATTTTAGGCACATATCACTTCAAGAGGGTATAATTTTAATCAAATTATCATAGATTTTACATAAATTATCATAGATTTACACTGATTATCACATAGTTTACACAAATTATTATAAGATTGACTCGGATTATGATAGTTTGGCATAAATCTGTGGCATAAGCAGGACATATGTCATGAGTATACAAGATTATACATGACATTTCATATATTTTATGAAGGAATTTCATAGATTATATGACTTAGATTACATATATTAGCATATTTGGGGCATATGTGAGGCATATATCTACAATTTTTAAAATATTATGATACTTTGGCACAAATTATTGGACTCAAATTGTATAGGTTATTGAAGTGAGAACATATTCACAACATATGTGATACATTACATAAAATTTATAATCGGGTGTTACTCAAATTGAATCACATAATCCATTTATAGTGAATGATCCAAAAACTTTATGCAAATTTTTAGGAATTACTTAGATTTATTGTAGCCACATAGAGGGTTCCATTTCATAGATTATATTGAGTTGTGTGGGGTTGAATTTTTTCATGACTTAAATTATAGGACCTTGTCCATTTTAAATAAGGGTTGGGTCATATTCAACTCAACCCATTATCTTACGTTAGCATCTCCAAGGGGGCATGCTCACTTCATTCTCCATTGTATCCAGAAGACATTTTGGTTTGCATACATACATGTGTATTTATTCCTTGTTATTTTATTTCAAATATGTTCAATGTTGTTACTTTCACATTTTTATCATAAATTAAAAATGATTTCTATAGGTTTGCATGAAGGAAGGCACAACACTCATTACCTCCTTGAGTACACTCATTGTGGATATTCCCAAGTATCACTTTTTACCCTTTTATTCTATAAATGCCATTACTAGGATAAAATGGGGGTGAATATAGAAACTCATATTCAGTATTAGACACTTAACATTCTATATTTTGACCAATCTTTAACATATTTGACTTATACATGCACACGTGACTCTTGTTCACCATTCTTCCTTAGCCATTCATTTGTATATGGGCTCAACCTTCCTGAATTAATGTTACTGTGTCACAAGATTTCCTTAAAATTTTCTTGAACGACTTAATTTCACGAGTTAAAATGTTGCCTTTTATCTCTTCAGATCATAAAAAGGGAAAGATATGAAGGTATAAGACTCTTATATTATATACAAATTATATATTTTACATTAAAATATAAGACAAGGAACATGAATTTCTCATATTCTCACCTTCAACTCTTTCTAAATTTTCCTCATGTCTAATTAGTTGTGGTTTCAAACCCTTCAATATGCCATTTTTTTGTTAGATCCACTTCTTTTAGGTGGGTTGGTAGAGTCTATCAAGTTGGTTTCATGTCTTGCCTAGGATTTTGTCTTGTATTTACCCATAGCTACTATGTTATAGTTTTAGTAGACAATTAGAGTCTTGTTTTATCGATATAGATCTAGGTGTGGCTTTTTCCCATTAGTGTTTGGTGTTTCTGGTGGCATTAGATGCACTATTCAAAGTTTCTAGTTTGGTTGTTTAAGTTTCAATCCAAACAAGGGACTCAGTCTCTATTTTATGTGGCCCTGCAAGGGTATATTTGACTCAGGGCTTGGAATTCCATTGTGTGACCTTTTTATATTTTTATTTAAGTATTCCTTTTTAGTTTGAGGGACTATTGATTCCTTCTAGGTGTTCATCTCATGGGTGGAAGCATGCAAGGTTTCAAAAAAAGAACTTTATAACATTGAACACAAGTTTCAATGACATATTTTTTAAGTCAAATCTTTGTTGGAGAATAGGTTTGTTGGGCTCAATCAGTTGGTGGTCTCCTACCCTTCCCTTGCTCTTTCCCTATGTGGAGCTCAAGGCAATTAAAGTTTATATCTTTAGCAAACTAGTTTCAAGTAGTTATCTGATTTATATCACCTATTTTTTACTTATTTGGGTAGATCTAAGTCAGTACAAGGTTAGGCATTGTTGGTTTTTATTTTATCAAATTTGGGAAAGCTAGTGATACAGATTACCCTATTTAGACAAACTATTGTGCAAGATTAGGAACAATAATATTGAAATATTATAAACATTCACTAATTTTAAACTTACTAAATTTGGAAATATTTTAAATATGGAAAGCATAAGATAAAATATGAAATTAACTAGAAAATAAAGCTATGAGAATATTTTATGACTGTAACTGGCAAGGTGATTGGTTTTTCTGAGTGTGAAATTAGATCTTGAGCCTGTATAAGCCTAGGACAATAACACCCTAATGTGGATAGGAGTGGAGAGTTTTCACTTATAGAGTAAGGTTAGCTTTATTCAATAAATGGTGGAAACTTTGTGTTTTAGGTTCTTATTTCCTTTGTCTATGTATTTTACAGCCTATATGGAAATTTTCCATTCACATTGAGGACCACTATGTAACCCTTTTTCTCTTAAAAATCCTAACTCAATGACATGTGAAGACAAATGCAAAACATGGAATAAAAATGGGTCAGTGGTTGAATTTAAGTGTGACCTTAATACCCCATGTGTTGAGCATTACCTACATACCAATACTTTGAAGACGGATCAAACTCCATGTAGTTATCCCAAGATACAGTGGTGTGTGTGAAACTAGTGTAACATGTTATATGTTAGTGAAATCCTAGTGTGATTATTTTTTTCAATTATGACCTATGACCTTGGAGGTGTATTCAGACTTTAGCATAGAGATACCAGGGTTATATGTAATTAGAATTGGGAGAAATAGGGAACGTACTCTCAATGTGCAATTAAAATTTAGGTGATTTTCAATATGGAAGCCTCTTGTGTGAAATATGATTTGAAATGTTATTTTATAGTGATATCTTTAAAATTATTTTGAATGGGACTTATAAAACTCATAGGCTAACCTTTTCATAACTTTAAATTTCAAAAAATAGTCATTATTTGGTGGGAAGACAACAATGGTGGGTTGGAAAATAGAGCAAGGTGCTCATGTTTAATGGGGTATTGTTTTCCAATGAGGACAAACAATAATGTTAAAGGTTAATGATAGCCTAAATGTGGTTTTAGCTAATTTTTACAAGAAATAGGTATATTCTGTGTTGGTTTAGGTTTCTTGAAAGGGTAGGTCTTCCATGAAGAGGTGAAGGAAAGTGATCAAAAGGGCCCTAAATAGGTCATGACCTAAGTTATAAAAAGGGGTGGTCATAAGTATATTATTTTAACTTAAATGTTAATTTATGTGTCTACATTTCCCCCCCCCCTTTATTCTAGTAATATAGAAAATCAAAAGTACTAGAATAAAAGGAAGAGCATGTGCCTGATATTTTATTTTTTACTCTAGTCCATGATAGGCTAGTATCGGTCATCCTCGATACTTTTTTTATCAGAACATCACCCTATTTGATTTAATATTGAGTGGACCACACCTCATGTTAAGACTACCTCCACATAATTCTATGTCAATATTGTTCACCTCAAGCATGAGAGATTAATGGGGCACATTGTCAGAATTTGAAACCTAATTCCTTAGCTAGAAGGAGATACTAGTTGGATTCAATGGTGGTTAGATGCTCTTTCTCGTACTTCCACTGATAAACAAGTGGCCTATTTCAGATGGTGTCTACACAATGTTATGAACTATGAATATATATGGGTCTCATAGGAACTAGAATAGTCACCTTTTAATGTTCACCTCCAAACTCAAGTGGCACATTGGAGACATAAGCTCTAAATTAAAGAGGTTCACAAGGCTAAAGGATCTCAATTGTCAACTTGTATGCATTGGTTGAAAATTGGAGACAGTCTTTAAGGGTTTTTTGCCCTTCTCTACTCTAGGAGAGTTGGTGATAGAATCAAAGATGTTAAGGAAGGAAATAATAGGCTTATAAAAATTCTTGACATTATACAAGCTTTTGTTCATAATTACCATGGTGTTTTCTCATCACAAGCTTCTTCTCTTGAATGAAAGGTGGCTCTCCAATAATGCCTTTAGGTGGTGCCCTGCAAAGTTTCCAATTCTCAAGGAGTGGCCTATGATAGGACCCTATCTCTCATGACCTCAATGAGGCTATTAAGTAGATGGTAGTTGAGAAATCTCTAGGAATTAAGTGTTCCCTATGTAAGTTATACCAAACCCTTTATGATAGTATTGGTCTTGATCTACATTGCATTTATTCTAAAGTTTTTTTAACCAACTCTTTGAGATACCTTATAGACCAGGGTAATATTAAGTTTATTCCCAAGGATGATGATAATAAGATCATCACCAATTAGATGCCTATTACTTTGATCAATGTCTCTTATACTATTATTGCTAAGGATTTATCCTTCAAAGTCAAACACATTCTCCCTTTAATTATTAGGAATGAGTAAATTAGTTTTATTTAGAATAGATTCATTTTGGACAATGTCATTACCATTTGGGAAGGTATGAAGTGGGCTTAACCTTCTAATTAAAAGTCTCTATTTGTCAATATTGATTTTGATAAAGCCTATGATCGTATTGAGTGGCCTTTCACTCTGGTCATGTTATAGGCCCTTGGTTTTGGACCCAAATTTATTCAGACTGTTAACATGTTATTTAAGGATGTTGGAGCTTGTATCATTATAAATGACACCCAATATTCTTGGTTTGAACTTCAAAATTATATCTATCAAGGATTCCCTTTATCCCCTTCTTTATATGTGCTAACAAGTAAGGATTTATCTATCTCCTAGCTAATTACACTGTTAGGGGTTTGGTGAAAGGCATCTCCCTCCCTCAATTTGATAGATAACTTTTAAATGGCCTTTTCATAGATGATTATTTTCTCACTCTTCAAGAGGAAGAAGAGTCCATTAGGAATGCCATGGAATGTATCCATATTTTTTGTTTGGCTTCAAGTTCATATATTCAATGGATGAAGATTCAGTGTTACCACCAGTCTTTGGGTCTCAAACCTCCTTGGCTAGAGGGGTATCAATGGAAGTGGATTATTTTGGGGGTGTAGTTTAAGTTTCTTGTCATCCTTTGTGATTTTTGGGCCTCTCCATTTGAGCTATGGTCACATGTGGTATATAGAGTTGAATAAGATCTATTTTTGGATCACAAAGCCATTATCTCTTACTAGAAAAATTCAAATCTATTCCAAGGTTTTGGCAGCTACTCATGTTTATTATTCCTCATGTTGGGCCCCTTCTAATGTCACTTATAACAAGTTATAAAAACTTCTCAAAGAATTTTTATGGAATAACTCTGAGGGTCATAAGGGTTTCTACCGAGTTTCTTGGAACATTTGTTGTCGGCCCAAGGAAATTGGGGGTCTAAGTCTCCTAGTTATCAAAATTCAAAGCCTTGCCCTTGGTGTCAAATGTATTATTCAAAGCCTTATTGAGGATGAATCCTAAAATATTCTCCTATGATATTGTATCTCTCAGGGACTCCTATGTGGTATAAAGACTTTGCAAGGCCAGGGACTTCACTCTCTACTTATAACTCTAGTGTTTCTTAAAATCAAGGGTGCCTTTATGATTCAAAGCCTATGGAAAGCTTCAGAGAAGTTTAAGCCCAACCTTAATTGGGTAGGTAAGGGGGTTAAGAATGGCCCCTCTATCAAATCTTAGTCTCTTTGTTGGTCACCTTCCCTAAATGTTCATATATTCCCTATGTTTTAGTCCCTTGGGCTAAAGGGTTAAGTATTTTCAGGAAAGGTGTGAAGGTTATCAGTAGTCTCTTTTACAAGGAGAATAGGGCCTAGCTCACTTAGAAACAACTTTAAAAAAAACTTTATTTACATAATTTAGATGTTATTATATAAATTCAAGGTTCTATACCTAATGATTATTTTCACAAAATAGGGGTCAACTCTCCTATTCCTTGGTAGAAGGATTGGCACTGGCTGATGACCAACCCCTTCACCTGGTATTCTCCTTGGATGGGGTATAACTTACTATCCCCTCAGCATATTTTAGATGAAATTATTAACTTCAAATGAAATATTCATTCTAGACATGGGGTTTGGGCCCATCACTTTCACATTATGTGGTTTGTTATTATTAAGCCCAAAAAAAACTCATTTTTTATGGTGTCTCCTCTATCAAGGCCTGCCTATGGATGACTAGCCCAAAGCATCTAGGAGTGTCCAACCCTATTATCACAATTTGTTAGCAAGTAGATATTGTTAAACACCTTTTCTATTTTTGCTCTCACACATAATCTACGTGTCATTGGATTCATTCCCTTTTTCATCCTTTTGACTAGAATTTTTCATGTGGAAGATGGCTCTCTTGGGTGACTCAACTCTATTGCCTACATAATACAATAGATTTTGGTAGATCTTTTGAGTTGATGTTTTATTTCAAATCTAGAAAGTTAAGGATTATGCTTTCTTTAATCATGATGAAACTTAGTTTTTTTATTACTAACACAATTATTGTTCTATATAATGTTACTCTTCATATTCAAATCCAAACAAACAAAGTCTACCTAGAACTCAACCACCTCCATCATTTTCTTGACCACTAGGGAAATGCCCCATGTGTAGTTAGTTGTGAACCTCCTGAGTCCCCACATCATCCTATGCCTTCTTGAGGATGAGGTCATGGGCCACATTAGTAGCATTCTAAAACTAGACATAGTTGTCATTCTCCTCATCGATCACCACCTTGTTGGTCTTATCCTTATCATGGTGGTTAGAGTGGCACTTCCAAATCTGGAGGCGATGGTAAGGGTTAGATATCTCCTCCCCCATATCATGATGGTGACATTAGGGTTTGGGGTCCTCCCCCCAAGTCAAATTCCCATTACTAGATTTGGTAATCTCTCTTAAAAGAAATCAATATGAGATAGTAGAAGCTCAATAGAACATTGACTGAGATCCCTTACCTATGGATGAAGATCCCCCTACCTTAAGAGGATGGGGTGGTAAGCCTCAAGACCCACCATCTCCACCACCTCCATCAACATCTATGTTTATTGTGGCTAATTAATTATTCTCTTTATTATTTTTTGTTCCTTACTCTCTCTGCTTTGTTGTCAAAATATTGATTAGATGTTTCTTTTTTGAAGGTGTGGTCATTTTGTGACCACTTTTTAGACTTTTTTTAAGGTGTCTTTTCCCTCAGTGTGACTTATCAACCCACATCTTTTATATGATTAGCATTGTACCATATCTTGATTGATAAATATATAGGCACTCTTCAATCAAAAAATGGTGGTCAACACAAATATTCAATGAAACATGTATAAAATCAGTCCTTAATTAAGATGAAGATTAAAAACAAAATACAATAAATTGGTGAATAACAAAGGAATGAATACACCTGATTAGGTATATGAATTATTGTGTTTTTATAGTTTAAAATTAGTAAGTGTAGATTTCATTTGCATTGAAGAGATTGGATTGGACTGTGCATTCCCCAATCCTCATTGATATGTGAGTGTGATTAAGAAATCAAGGTATGTTTGACTATATCATTGAAAACCCATGGTAGTGAAGTAGTATAGAATCCATGTATGAATCTCAATGGAATGTTCTAGTGAAAAAAATGGTGCAAAACTAGTGCAAAAGGGTCAACCAACTATTGTATATGGAATAAGGTTCAATTCTGGTGAAAAACCAGTGTAAAACTAGTGCAAAAATTGGTACAAAAAATTAGTATATTATGAGTTTAGTGTGTACATCACGGAGAATGACAAGTAGTATCCTTCCATCTACAAAATTAGTGTAAAACTAAGTGAGGAAGGCATGTGTCATCCATATGTCCCTAATATGATATCTGGTGTATATGAATTAAAAGACTAAGTCATAAAAATTAAGATTCTAAGCAAAAACTTGAGTGATAACCTGGAACACATGCCACACATGATGCCCCCAAACTAAGAAATTATGAGCAAATTTATGAAAAAATATGAGTACTTACTAGAAACTGAGACTGTAAACTTGTTGCAAACTATATTGAGTTATCTAAGATTCTAAAAATGGCTATTTTTTTAGCTTTAAGATAATAACACCCTGTTTGGACAAAAGTTGGGAGTGCTCCTATCCATATAGAGTAGTATTATCAAAATTGTTTCTTTATGTAATTTTTGAGTATGTTTTATGGATTCTTATATGAATACTATAAATTTATAATTGTGGACTATATTGAGTGGGCTTAGTCTCTAATACAAGGCACTGTACATGCCCCCTATTTTGAAGTGAGTTGTTGAGCCTACACAATAACTTAATTCAAAAGAAAAAAATATGTGATAAATGTTTTATAGATTAATAGTGGTAACATAGAGAAGCATAAACTTATCATATATATTTTATCAAAGTAGTAATGTTAGATACATGTGGTAACAAGCATACATAGTGTGAATGTCAAGATAGATTGTTCGAAATTTTGGCACATAGATATGTAATGTAAGCTTAGTATGCATCATGGCATCAAGAATGGGGAGGATGCATGATATCCATCATGACATCAAAAAATAATAAAATAGAGTAAACAAACATGAAAGTGTCATGGCCATAACACACACAAAGTGCATAAAGCACTCAAAGCACACAATGTAAGGCCAAGGGGCCACACACAAGTGACATGTTCAAATATCACTCGCACACATGGAAACACAGAATGAAGGATTATATACATACACAAAATACATATTTTTATGTCCTCATACCGATAGAAACACACATGAGGACATGGTCAATTATCTTCACATGCATATATACATAGGATGAGTACTTAGAGCCACATTTAAAAGACGTACTCAAATGTCCTCAATCCAAACCAAAAATATAAATAGGACATGAAGAAAGAAATAAAATGCTTTAAGAATGTATGACATATTTAGTAGATCAACATGAGCAATTTGTAAGACTATTAGTTTTAGTAACTTAAGTAAATAGTATGATATAAATCTATTGGTAAGTGATAAATATTGATGTATTTAATGCCATATTAAGAATTGAGATTTGATTAATAAGGGATATCCATAAAAGGATAAACCTTGTGTAAAAATATGCCCTCTATGAGCTTGTTGATATGTATACAAGTTATAAGAGGCCTGGGAATGATCTTGATCTAAGAAATGTAAGCTTGATCTCATTGGGATAACAACAAGGAAAATGGAAAATAGAGTGGAGCACTCTTTTCCAATATGGCATTGTTTATCTTATTGTAATTTTGATTCTATGATAGTGAATGGCCTACAATTGGGTCTGGGGATGGCAACATGTATGCTTTTCACTCACTCAAATACATTGATGAAAAATGTATGATATAAATTTGAGTATAAATAAGTACTCAATAATTTTACAAAAATAAATTGATGTATAATGAACTAAACATAAGCATGCACAAGTCCTAATTTTGTATTTTTCTTGAATATAGGAGTTTCTTTTGTATTTTTACATTAATGAACTAAGAAATAGAAAGAACGATATTAAAAAATGACTCCCTTATGAGTCTTACCATCAATAAATTATGTATCAAACAAATGAAGGGTGATCTTTGGTGAATTAAGAGGATCACTCAGTTGTGTAGATTTATTATCATTACCATATTCATATTTAGTATAATCAGTATCATTAGGATCATACTAATCTGTATTATTATAATCATCATCATTTGGATTTTGGACTTGTGAAATGCCACTCATCTTTTGTTGTATCTATATATATAAAACCAACTATTACATATTATGGTATTTTCCTTTCTAATTTTTGCTTTGTAATATGTATTGTATCCTTTGCCTTTACTATTATGCCATGACTTGTATATGTATGTATGTTAGCTAAAGATATTCTTTATTTATGTTATTCTTGATATCAATAGGTTCTTTATTCTCTTGAAAATGTGATAATTTCACTTTCATGTTCAAATGTAACATGGTTATGATATTTAGCTATTTTTTATCCCATTATTATAATTCATGATCTTCCTAATTTCACATTATTCTGGGCCAAACTAGGACATTCATGAAATACCACTAAAAATGTTTTTGGACCAGGTGTGAAAGGTAACACGATGTATCCAATACATGATTTAGATATAGTAGTCTTAATCAAATATTCCTTATCATATCAAATAAATTGTATAAGTGTCATGCTATAAACATTCATTTCAATAGTGTTATTGAACACAACATTGGTACATTGTTTGCCATTTATGAGGGGATTAAGAATCAAAGTCTATATTAATGATGATTTATTTTTCACTAACTCATTTTAACCACACTTGAAACTCTAACTTTTGTAGGAATCTCTTACTTTGAAAACTCTTTTGTTAGAAACCCTCTTTTAAGAATGTTTTTTTTCTTATCTTGAGTTTGATTTTGTAACTTCTCTTGTAGTAAGTTCACTTTTTCTTGTTGTAGCTTTTGTAACCTTTGATTTTTAAATTGTTTCTTTTGTAATTTTTACTTTTCATCTTGTACCTTTTGTAATCTTACTTGTTCTAATTTTGTCTTTTTATCCTTTTCTTGCTTTGAATTGTCCTTCGGTATCTATTTTTGTACTAATCTTGATTTTGCCACATGTTTTACATGCACTTGTTCCATTATGGGTTGCTTGATTGAGGTATAAATTATAGGACCACCACTATCAATTATCTTTTGTATTTTTCCTTCAAATACAAACAATGACTTGAATGATGCACATGCATTCTATGATATGCACAATAGTGTTTTGATATCCTTAGAGGATGTAGAGGAGATAGTTTGATCAACTTATATCTAAGAATTTCTCTTAAAATCTCACTTGAACTCTTATTATCCTTCCGTATACTTTTTGAATCACTTGTTTTATATGTATTTTTATGTAGCTTCTCATTTTGATATGAAATCTTATTGCACGTGAAATTGTTAAATGTAGATACAAATATATGATTAAGATTAGCACATTCTAGATTATTTGCATATGTGACATGATATTACAATGAGGTGATATTTTAATTGAAATACTGATTTTGATTTTGTAACTCTTCTATTAACTTGCTCGTAATGAATATTTTATCCTTGAAAACATCACAAGCACAAACCCTAGGTACTTTGGATTGAACATGCATACATACACCATCAAGAGGAGATGTGGGAGGTGGAGGGGTTTGAAAAAGGATATGTTGGTAAACTTATTTTATCACTATATGATAGGTCACCTTACTTATTTTGATAGTGATAACATGGACCTATTTAGTGGGAAAGTAGTTATCACAACCTTGAGGGTTAGGAGGAAGAAGAGACTCTTTAGTTTATGAAGAATGTTATCTATGCCATTAAATGACATATCAATGGATTTAAATGAAAGTTCGAATTATGTAATATTATAGGAAAACAACATGTAAATGAAAGAAAAATAATGGATTAACAAATTATAGATAACTTAATTCATTATAATCACAATGAACATAGAAATCAAAAATTTGAAACTCTAATAGAAGGGAAAAAATAGAAAGAAACCCCAATGATAAGATAGAATTTTTTAATTGAGGAAAGATTGATTTGAAAAATAAAGAAAAATTATAATCTTAAACCCTAATGGAATGGAAAAAATTGAAGGAAACTCTAATGACAAGTTTGGGTTTGAAGCAAATTTCAATAATAAGTGGGTTCCCCAATATGTTTTATCAAAATTGGGAAACTAGTGATATAGATTACCTTAATTAGACAAATTATTGTGTAAAATCAATAAGAATAATATTGAAGTAATTTAAACATTCACTGATTTGAAACTTTGTAAATTTAGAAATATTATAATTATGGAAAGTGTAGGAAAATATATGAACTTATCTAGAAAATAGAGGTATGGGAAGATTATGTGATTGTAACTAAAAGGGTGACTAGGATTTATGAGTTTGAAACTAGATTTAAATCCTACAAAAACCTAGGACATCAACACTCTAATGTGGATAGGAGTGTGAAGCACACCTATTAGGAGTGAGGTTGGCCTTGTTCAGTAAGTTGTGGAAACTTGGGGTTTCTATTTTTTTTTTGCCTTCATTGATGTGTTTTGTATCATGTGTAGGAGCTTCTTAATTGATTTGGGGACCACTCAATAACTCCTTAAAACCCTAGCTCAAGGACATGTGAAGAAAAATGTAAAACATGGAATAAAAAGGGTTAAATGATTGAAGTTGGGTGTGACCTCAACACCCCATGTGTTAACCACTATCTACATACCAATACTTTGAAGAGGGATCAAACTCCATGTAGTTCTTCCAAGCTACTATGGTGTGTGTGAAATGGGTGAAAAATGATACATGTTGGTGAAATCCTGGTATGATTAAGTGATTTAATCATGACTTATGACATTGGAGGTGTATTCAGACTTTATTTAGGGTTACTAGGGATGCATGTAATTAGAATTGGGGAAAATATGGAATTTTCTCTCAATGTGCAATTAGAATTCTAGTGTTTTTCAATATGGAAGCCTCTTGTGTCAAAATGGTTTGAAATGAAATTTTATAGTGGTATCTTTAGAAATCCTTTTGAAGGGGCTTATAAAACTCATAAGCTAATCTTTTCATAGCTTTAAACTTTATAAAATAGACATTATTTGGTGGGAAGACAATAATGGTGGGTTGGACAATAGAGTGGGGCACTCCTGTCCAATGGGGCATTATTTTCCAATGGGTACAATGGCACCAAGGATTAATGATAGCCTAAATGTGGTTTTATCTCATTTGCACAAGAAATAGGTATATTTTGGGTTGGTTTGGGTTGCTTGAAAGAGTGGGTCTTTCACAAAGAGACAAAGGAAAGTGATCAAAAGGGCCCTAAATAGGTCATGATCTAAGTTACAAAAAGGGGTGGTCACAAGTATAATGTTGTAACTTAGGTGTTAATTTATGTGTCTACAACTTTAAATGTTTATTGTCCTATTTTAAATAGTTTTATGTTGGTTTTTTCAAATCTTCATAGCCACGGGGACTTGTTGGAAGTTACCTCATATAAGGTAAAAGTTTGTTAATATGTTGGTTCCAAATGTTCTTTATAACCCTAGGGGCTATGGAGGGTGGAGCCTCTAATGATGCAACTAGATGTAGAGCTCTTACTTGTCGTGATTTATTCTTATAGAGCTTTCAATTTTGTATTACCTTTTCCTATGGATCATGAGAAAGTTTTATTTGACGTATTTAAAAGGTTTGGTTCATTTGTTATTGGTTTGTTGTTTTCTACTACTATTTTACAATGTTATTGGCATCTAGGCTTAATTTTTACTATTTTTAGGTGCCCCTTGTTGATCCTTGTTGAATATATGTTTGGGTTGTCGTTTCCTTGATTATTTTAGTACCATGTTTAGATTGTTTGAAAATATATTTGAAATTTCAATTCATATCTTTGGTCAAAAGAAAATGTAAAAGGTTTAGGGAAAATTCAACTCCCATTTCTTTACCCTTTATAAAAAAGACTTAATATTGTTCTCATACTATCTCCTAATCTTAGATCACTATTCTTATTCACTAGAAAAGTTTGTGCCTCCTCAAATAGTGCCACACTATAGACCTGTCCACGTGGACCAGATTTGTCCATGTTCCCTTTAATGGTCATTTTACTAAGTTCAAATTATCCATATGGGTTTTCCAATACCTTTTACATGTTTTTTGAGAGGAATTCACCCAAAAATTCATATATATAAACATATCTAGCACTAATTTAGTAAGACAATGTAAATCACTCTGCACATTGAGAGGAATCACCCTAAAGTCCCAAATTTAAAATCCCTCATAGAATCAAGCCTTAATTTAAGTTTGAGTACCACTATAAAATAAAATCACAAGTTTTTAAGTGTTGAAATCCATACACAAGATTACATTTCATGTTATTATTACATTGATTGCACACACTTAACTAGGTGGGAAAACTAGGTTTGGTTTGACTTCCCTCATTAAAGTATTGGATATGTAAGTAACACTTAGCCATAAGAGGTAGCCGCGTGATTTAAATTTTTAGGTTTTATGGATTTTAAGCCCTAGGTTGTTAAATGGGTTGATTCTAGTAAATTAGGGTAGAAATATACAATAAATATAGACACTGATTTATAATAGAATTGACCTAGTTTAACCTTTCAAAAATTAGCAATAAATGATGTAAACAAGTACTCAATTGTAAATTAATTGAGATGGGAGATTTGGAGGTTGTAAACTAGGATAGGAGTTGATCTTAGTGTTGATAGACATGATCCAAGTGTCAAAACCCTTCTTGGATGGTAGCGCCCTAATTGGATAGTAGTGCCAATGGCACTAGTGTCCTTCTTGCTAGTGTCTTATGTGTAGAATTGTTCCAAGCTTCTGGGTGCACATGTGTTTAAGTCTGATAAGTTTATTCCTACATGCATGAGTTATGATTCCTTGTAGGTAACCTATTTTGATTGATTTTGTATGTAAACCCTAAACCTTTATATTGTTAGGGCATCTGATTGGCACAAGTATCAAAGTGTGATGTTAGTGGGAAAGGTTGGACATCCTCAACACCCTATTGTGATGAGAGTTTCCTATATATCAATACTCTGAGGAGAGATCAAGCCCAATGTATTTTTCCCCACCTAAGTGTTAGTGTAAGTATAAGTAAAGCTAGTATGAATGCCAGCTTGAGTGTTTTGAGTGTGCTTGAGATTGAAAATCTACGTAATGTGAGCACAAAAATGTTGTAGATGGTTGTCTGTAGAAGTATGGTAGAATAAGGATTAATAACTTCGAATATGCACAACTTGTTCTAAGTTTTCTTGTGTTATTTGCATCTAATTTCCATTTAGTAGATAAAGGGATAAAATTCATGTATATATATTATTCAAATGCATGTGTGGGTTTTAAAAGAGGTTTAGGTTGACCCTAAGTGATTATTATTTTGAAAATATATATGTTGGTGGCAAAAGGTGGGAAAAGGACAATAATACCCAAACTGGGACACTAGCACCCTTGGCACTATTGTCCAAATTATGGCACTATTGTCTAAGTGGCAGAACTTAAGGCATTAGGGGCCAGGATGCTAAAGTGAGGATTTGAGACTGCTATGGGGATGTTTAGGGATGTGTGTGGCATGCACGAATGTTGGATAAGTGTATAAATAAGCCTTAAGATAGCTCTAGGGCTAAGCTAGGTATGGGTGGTCTCAAGTAACACCTTAACACTCAATTGTGTTATATGATTACATTCCCCCCCTTTGTTCTATAAATATAACAGAATGATATGACTAGGATAAAGGAAAAAGAAGCATACCTAGACTTACCTAATAGATGAATCCCATGAATATAAATATGAATATATGAAGCATGCTCCATTATGTGTCATATAAATGAAAAGTGCATAGATCAATCCTAACTTAAGAGATATCAAAATAAAATACAAAATTGAGTAAAGAGATAAGAGAGAGGAAAGGAATGTACTTGGTGATAACTCATGTGTGTACATTTAGATAGTGATCAATCAATGAATATCTTAGACTGAGTTGAATGGCTTAAGCAATCCCCATGTGTGGGTGGCTCAATAACTCAATCTAGTTTTGACTACATCATTTCCCACCCCTGCTTGGTGGATCATGACCTATGAATAACTTGGATTGGACTGATGATATGTCCAAACCTCTCATGTAGGTGGTTCAAGAACTCAAGTAGAATATGAATCCATTATTACCTACCCATGTGTAGTAGATGCATATATAACTAGACTACATAATATAACTAAACATGTGTAATTATAATTGGAATAATATACATCAGATCTATGACTACTCAAGAACTCTAGAATGTAAAATAACTCTAGGTCACTCAAGAATATTAGATAGTTCTAGGCCACTTAGGAATAGAAACCATTACAAATGGAATAAGGCATTAATCCAATGTGTAACTTAGAACACGATGTCTAGTGTGTATAATATAGAGAATGACATGGAGTTTGTCATTCCATATAATCAACTAGTGCTTAAATGAGCATATAGAAATAATGTGTCATGCACATGCCCCCAAATATAATATATGAGTGTATGGATTTTGGATTAAGTTGCAATAATATGTATCTAAGTATTTGAAACTAAAATGGAAATGATCATAATGTGTATAATGCCCTTGATTTAACTATTTTGGAAATATTAGAGTCTTATTCCTAATTTAGTTAAGGATCTGAGTTAATTAAACTAGTAAATAATATTACAATAATTAAGCTACTTGTTTGTATAATTTAATTGTAATTTGAACCTTTCTAAAAATAGTAATAAAAGAAGAGAAATGTAACTTAGCTTAAACTAGACTGAGACGACTGAGACAACATCTGGAATCTATTGTGCAAGACTAGGATAATATCATGAATCAAGATCTGGCCTTCATTTTTTGAAAGGATAGGAGCACCAAAAATGGACACCTTAAAGTCTAATTTTATTGTCCTATAGATATGGGACCTAGGGGGATGGATTTGTCATGGCAAAAACAACCTTTTTGAACTAGGATCAGGTTTTTGAAGTCTAAAAATGACTGGGAATAAGCAAGAAGGTGTCTAAAAGGGTCATGAGAGCATACAAGAGGGACCTATAGGTTGAGTGTCACAAGCCACACTCAAGCTATCAATTTTAATATTTTATATGACTACATTTTTCTCACTTTATTATAGCGATGCAACAAAGAAAAATAATAGGATAAAGGAAAATTAGAAGTTTACCTCAACTTACCTACAAGGGTGAAGCTCATGAAACTGTGTGAAGTTGGGTGTGCATAGAGAGAGCACATTGTGAAGTATAAATATGATTTAGTAAGAGGAAAACAAAGAGTAAATTAGTTCTTACTAGAAATGTTATATATAAAATAAGAATGTACAAAGCTGGGTAAGAGAGAGAGGAAGAGAAAGGAATGAATATGCCTCACCAGATACATGAACCAATACAAAACTTGTTATGATGTTGAGTGATGTTGGATGATATTGGATATGTGTTGTACCAAGAGTAATATCACAAACAGAGTTGAGTACTCAATTCCCCGAAAAAGGCTCAATAATGTAAAGGCTAGCCCTTTGGCTCCATCATCACATACTAAGTGAAGTTATATGACCATGTGTGTGCTAATCAATGTTTGAACTATGTGTCCAATCCTTGTAAGTAGGTGGCTTAAGAATATAAAAGCTAACTAGTCCTTTGGCTCCATTATTTCCTTGTGAAGTGAAGCTATGAACTGATACTAGTATGAAATGTGTATCGTATGAGATGGCTCTTAAAGTCTATGAATGTTATATAATCTGACAATGTGGCATGGATAACTGAATGTGTGTTGGACACTAGGCCACTCTTGGACACTCAAAAAATGTGGAGATTAGGCTTGTATCAAATCCACTCAAAAATGATGTCGACCACCTAAAAATGGAATAAGGCATGAAACTACTGAGAATACCTAGGTAATGTACTAAACTCAGAAAGAAAAGAAGTCAAATGTGCCATGTGCATTACCCCCAATCACTGGTGTCTAAAAAATATATTCTAATCTAAAAGTTATACTAACTGTCATATTTAAAATTAAAAGCGAGAGACATCATGCCGTACATGATGCCATTATATTACTCTAAGAAAAATTATACTTAAACTATTAATTCTTAACTGAACTATTATTGATAAAATTGTAACTGGTCTTATCTTTATGTCTATTTTTGGAAAATTTGGTTTTTTGTTGTTTGGATAGGAGCACAAAAATTAGACACCATGTTGTTTGACATTGTAATTCAATCTTAGTGTTCTTATCCTATGTTGATTCTTATGAATATCTTATAATTGTCAGTCTGCCTAGTGTATTCTACCTAGATTGAAGTTGGACTACTATTTTGAGTGTTTTGAAAGATGACTTTTTGACCGATAGAAGCTCTGATCTCTGTGATAAAACCCTTATTTGTTGCCTCCTCTTTTAAGGGTATAAATGAAGACCCTAAAATGACTACCCTTGAAAGCAAGAGCCATGCAAGTATGTTATGATATAAAATACATGATATAACAATGATAATTGAAAATATATCTCAAGATATAGCACAGTCTTTAATGGATATTGTTAGATCAATAGGGGTATGCATATATAGATATAATAATGTAATAACATGTGCAATATAATGAACTAAAATTGGAAGTCTGGTTAGTTGTTAGTTATTAGCTGTCAAAGAGGGATGGAGCATGATGTCCATCATGGCATCCAAGAAAGTAAAAGAATACATGATGTGGATCATAGCATTGCAAACAATTGAGAAGCAAACAAGCAAATAAACACGTAAGGCAATAAGCAAGAAGCATACAAGAGTGGCCAAGGGACCAAGCAGATAAGGGACATGGGCACATATCACTCAAACTAGAAATCAAGCATACAAGGCATGTTCAAATGCCACATACACATACAATTGGAAATAAGCAAGGTTAGCATGAAAGATACAATCACACAAAAGAGTATTGGCAAATTTCCTAAGGCACATATAAGAGATAAAATAGGAATTGAGAAATGCAACCGCATATAGATACACAAAGAAAGAAAGGAAAGCATTTAAATATTAGAAATAAAATTGCATCTAACTAATCAAATCAAGAAGTGAAAGTATGCAAGACATGTTAGCACAAGACTAGATATATGCTAAGAAATACATAAGTGTTATATACTAGTGAAATAACGATAGAGTAATTTGTGTAAGCGAGAAAATAATGTACATCAACATGATAACTAGAGTGTGTGGTGTAATAATGACGTAACTTGGATGGTGTAGTCATGTAGAAGATGCCCCCAAGGGGTAGATATATCGATGTATGTCTCAAATGTACAAGTAGGATGCCCCCTCAATGGGTAGAGTGAAGCAATGAAGGATCTCTATGTCACTGCACACACTCAAAGAAGATCAATTGAAGCATGGTAATGTAGATAAATCAACAAACAATGGCATTGAACAACAAATATAAGTCTAGCATAGTAGTAGAAATGTAATTCATGGATAATGCATACAATTGAAATATTTTTGTGTTTTTGAATTATTTGAATATTTTTGGATTTTGAAATATTTGAATGTTTTTGGATTTTTGATATATTTGAATGTTTTTGGATTTTTGATATTTTGAACTTTGTACAATCAATCAAGAAAAAGAAACTATGTACAAGTAATGCTGATGGAAGATGATACTAACTAATGAGTCTCATGGGAGACTCCCTATCATGGTGTCTTATATCAATGAGAGGGATCATGCATGATCATAAAACATGATGGAATGGTTGAGACTATGGCTCTGAAAGTTGTGTATGTTGTAAATGCTCTAAAATCTATAAAGTGGAAACTAATCACAGAGTACCCCTATAAATCTAAGAAGTGGATGCAATTTTAGGGCTCTTAGGGACCCACTTGGTATTAGGAGATGCTCTTTGAACATGTGTTTTGTGTGTAGAGGTATGAGACCTCAATGATACTACCTTGGGTGTGAACATTATAACTAAAAGTTGTCTAGAATCTTGAAATTGTGGTTGCTCTAAAAGAGGCCTATGTAGAAGTGTATGAACTCTCTATGTTGGTGATGGAAGCCTTGACTATGTCTAAATTTGAACTAGAGGAAGAATTAAAACTATCAAGAAACTAAAATTAGTGATTGTAAAGTAGTAGATGGCTCTAAAGTGGGGAGTGGTAACTCATATTAAACTCCACCAAATGCAACAAACTAATTAACATGAATTAATTTCATGCATCTATGAACTATAGAAGGTATTGCTTGAAGTTTTTGAATCCATAGTTGACCAAGTAACATATCGAAAAATCTTGCATTGGGAACTATAGTAAATGGTGTGGCCACATGTATTGGACCAACCTATAGAGGAAGTACAATCTCACCCAATGAACTTTGTATGTGCCCATTGAATCCATTGATAACTATATATGTCAGGGTAATATCCGACTATGAATATCCCAAATGTTGTAATAATGTCATAGTGCACATGTTCACACTAGATCCACTGTCTATGAGAACACTATGAATGGGAAGATGATTAATGTAAGCTTTGATAAAGAGTGTGTTCGGATAAAATAAAACACATATTTATCCCTAAATCGCATACAAGATAAATTATTAAATTAATCAATCAAACATACAAAAAATAATTATAACATGCACACAATAAGAGACACCAAATTTAACGTGGTTCACCCAAGATGGGCCACATCCACCAAACTTGTCCAGTATATTATTTCCAACAATATAAGGAAGAAATAAATCTTGTAACAAAACCTATTACACCTCTCTTCCTTCTCTACCTCCTCTCTATGTATAATAATCTTCTCTTACCGCTCAGGCATATCTCAAATCACTTTTAGGGTAGAAAAACACCTGAACATAACCTCAACCATCAGATCTGTAAAACTATAATCAATGCCCTGGATTGACTATGAAAATACAATTTAACAAGGCAATTTTAATAAAATTTTCCCTTCAGGGGTGTTGCCCTTGAACAAATCCCCCCTTGCAACCCATGTTGTCACTATGGATACAAAGAATGGGATCCAAAACTCAACTGAAATAACATCACGATTTTATCCTTTGATCTTGGAAGACAATCAGGCTCCACACCTAACAATCTCCCACTTGGAGACTGATTGCAGCAACTCCACTGCTATTGCATCCACTATAGTATCTTGACTTTGACAAGTTTAATAATTTAATTATCATCCATGAAGACCAATCGAAGTTGAAAAAATCTTAAAATACTCTCTTGTAACTACCTTGGTCATCATATCTAAAGGTTTTTTATTGGTATGTATCTTCTCTAATTTTAGTTACTCTTCCTCTATCACTAAATGAATGAAATGATACCACAACTGAATATGTTTTGTTCTGGAGTGAAAATTTGATTTTTTGGTTAGATGGATTGCACGCTGACTATCATTGTATAGAGTACATATTTCTTGACTATGTTCTAATTCTTCCATCATTCTCTGTAACTAAATTGTTTCCTTACTTGCTTCTATAGCAGAAACATACTCAGCCTCAATGGTTGAAAGTGTTATAACCTTCTATAATCATGATACCCAATTGACTATTGTACCTTCTAATATAAACACATACCCTATAGTGCTTCTTATACCATCCAAGTCACCTACCATATCTGAGTCAACATATCCCTATAATGTCACATCTAATCCACCATAGCTTAACATTATATCTATGATCCCTCTTAAGTAATGAAGGATCCATTTTACTGCATTCCAATGTTCCTTTCTTGAATAACTCATGAACCTACTCACCACTCCCACTACATGTGCAATGTCTGACCTCGTACACACCATTTCATACATTAAACTACCAACTACTGATGAGTATGGAATTTTAGATGTCAGTTTATTTTCTTCTTATGTTTTAGGATATTGCTCTTTTGTTAATTTAAAGTGTGCAGACAAAGGTGTCCCAATTGATTTTGCATTTTGCATCTTGCATATTAAATATTTCTAACACTTTTTTGATGTACTCTTCTTATGATAATTCTAGCTTCTTATTATTTCTATTTTTAGTTATCCTCATACCAAGGATCTGTTTAGTTGCACCTAGATCCTTCATAGAAAAGCTATTACTTAATTATTTATTGAGTACATTAATATTGTGCATGTTAGAACTAGCTACAAGCATATAATCTACATATGAAAGAAAAATAATGTAGCTACCATTTTCAAAACTTTTAAAATATACACAATGGTCTAAATGACATCTACAATAACCTTGTTCTATCATAAAACTATCAAATTTTAAATACCATTATCTTGGAGCTTGTTTTAAGCCATATAAACTCTTCTTCAACCTACACACCATTTTATCCTTACCTTTGACTTCGTATCTTTGTGGCTGCTACATATATATTTCTTCCTCCAAGTCACCATGAAGGAATGAAATCTTCACAAATAATTGTTCAAGGTGAAAATCTTCTATTGCTACCAAACTTAAAACAACTCTTATAGAAGTCATTTTAACTATTGGAGAAAATATTTCATCAAAGTTTATACCTGTATTTTATGCAAAACCTTTAACCACCACTCTGGCCTTGAATTTCTTTTTACCTTTGTTTTCCTTCTTTATCCTATATACCCACTTATTTTGCAATGCCTTCTTTCCTTTGGGAAGCTCCACCAAATCCCATGTTTGGTTTTTCATTAGAGCATCATACTCCTCATCCATAGCTTGCTCCCACTTATCCTTGGCATCAACATGCACTGCTTCTTCATAGATTTTTGGTTCACCACCATCAATAAGTAATAAAAAATATAAATAAGGAGAAAATGATCAAGTGGTCTACTTACTCTTGTATATCTTCTAACAAGGGTTTGAGGTACCTATTTCTATTGCACATTTTGATCAAGAACTTTTGGGACATGTTTTTCTATAATGTCTTCTAATACTATATATTCCCTTTTAGATTATTCTTACTTCTTTTCCTGCAAATGATCCCTATACATTAATTTTTCATGGAACACAACATCTGTACTCCTGATTTTTTTCTTCTCTTCTAGATTCCACAATCAAAATCCATAATCATCAATTTTGTAACCAATGAATATGCATTTATAAGACTTAGCTTCTAACTTATTCATATGATCTTTATCAATATAACAAAATGCCTCACAACTAAAATATATTATAAAATAATAATCTACCTTCTTTCCAGTCCATGCCTCCTCTGGTATTCCACCATCCAAAGCACTTGAAGGTCCTCTATTTATCATATAAACTATAGTAGTTATATCATCTGCCCTAAACTATAAAGGCAAACCTGCATGCAATCTCATACATCTGACACTCTCCATAATAGGCTTGTTCATTCTTTTGGACACACCATTCTATTATGGTGTTCCTGGAACTATTTTCTATCTATGAATTCCACTTTCTAAATAGTAATTGTTAAAAGCATTACTACAATACTCACCTCCATTATCTAATCTGAGACATTTTAGTTTTAAACCTAGTTCATTTTCAACTAAAGCTTTTCATTTATTAATTGTATCAAAAACATCAGACTTCCTTTTTATACAATATACCCAAACCTTCCTAGTTGCATCATCAATAAAGGTAACATAATAATTTGAACCACCAAGTGAAGATCTCTGAGCTGGTCCCCATACATCCATATGCATAAGCTCTAACTTTTACTCCTTCCTAGCTGGTCCAACCCTAAGAAACCTCACACATTATTGTTTCCCATATATGCCGTGCTAACAAAAGTCCAGATCTAATTCTTTTAGACCTAGTAGCTTATTTTTTGCATGTAGGGTCTTCATTCCCTTTTCACTCATGTGGCCAAATCTACAATGCCACAAAGTTGCATCTTTACCTATAGAAGCTATATCACAAGATGAATTAAAATTATTTGTAGACAAATATAAAGTGCCTACTTTCTTACCTTTTTCAACCACTAAGGAACCCTTTTTAACCTTCCATGATTCGGCTATAAATATTACCATACAACCTTCACTACCCAACTGCCCTGCAAAGATCAAATTTCTCCTCAAGATCAGAACATGCCTGACATTCTTTAGCACCTAAGTGTTTCCATTATATAATTTAACCTAAACACTTTATTTTCCAACAATACTACAAGGTTCATCATCACCAAGGTAAACATTCCCATAATTACCTTGAACATAGTCTATAACATAATGTCTATGAGGGGTAACCTGAAAAGAAGCACCTGAATCTAAAACCCAAGATTCAATAATATTATCCAAATAAAGTATAAGTGCATATTATAGTACATCACCTGATACATTTGCTTCTTTATTACCTTCTTGTTGGTCCTTACCAAATTTATCTTTTCAAAACTAGCACTCTTTCTTTGTGTGTCCTGGCTTACCACAGATCCAACATTCCACCTTGCCTCTTGATTTAGATCTTGCACCCCTTTTTGATTTTCCATGGTTTCCTCTTCCTCTATTCTTTTACCTTCCTCTATTATCCAATATTAATGTATTTTTAGATATGGATGTTTTACCTATGCTTTTCCTTTACATTTCCTCCCTTAGGATAACACCCACCACATCTTCAAACTTTAGTTTAACATTATTAGACACAGAGTTATTTACTGTCATTACCAAACTATTTCAGCTTTCAATTAAGGAACAAAGAATAAGAATAGCCCTAACTTCATCATCAAAGTCAATATTTATAGAATGTAACTGACTAGTAATCATGTTAAACTCATTTAAATGATTTAGTACTTAGCCATTTTCAAATATTTTCATATTGATTAAATTTTGTATCAAAAATATTTTATTTAAGGCAAAGGGTTTTTCATATAACTTGCCTAATGCACTCATCAAACCTTCTGTTTTCTTTTCCTATGATATGTTTAATGCTACAGAAGATGTAAGACACAACCATATGGTTCTAAGGGCTTTTTGATTTAATAGTTCCCAAGCTTCATCTAACATTGTCGATGGCTTCTTGGCTTACCCTCCCAATGGAAAATATAGGTCTTTTTGGTAAATTTAATCCTCCATTTGAATCTTCCATAATCCAAAGTTATGTCCATTGAAATTTTCCACCTTAGATTTATTTTCATCCACTATAGCTCCCACTCGAGGTCAAACCATTTTTTTCCTATGATTTAAAATTATGTAAACAAAACCTTTGCTCTAATACCACTTGTTAGGATAAAATAAAACACAAATTTATCCCCTAATCACATAAAAGAGAAACTATGAAATGAATCAATCAAACATATAGAAAATAATTATAAACATGCACAAAATAGGAGACACCAGATTTAATGTTGTTCACCCAAGATGGGCTACATCCACCAAACTTGTCCAATATATTATTTCCAGTAATACAAGGGAGAAATAAATCCTGTAACAAAGCCTGTTATATCTCTCTACTGTCTTTGCCTCCTCTCTGCATACAATAATGTTTTCTTTCCTCTCAGCCATATCTCAAATCACTTTAGGGTGGAAAACACCTAAACATAACCTCTACCATCAGATCTAGAAACCTATAATCAATGACCCAGATTGACTAAGAAATTATAATTTTATAGGGAAATTTTAATAAAATTTTCCATTCGAAGGCATTGCCCCCAAACAAATCCCCCCTTTCAACCCCTGTCGTCATCATGAATACAAAGAATGGGATCCAAAACTCAGTTGAAATAACATTATAATTTTAACCTATGATTTTGGAAGATAATCAAGCTCCACACCTAATAGAGTGCATAGTAATCTGAATCATCCTCAATAATCTCCTGCTCTAAAAAAGAGATCGAAGGTCTACATGGAAATCTGGAATTATACACATCGATCATGTTGCTGAAAGGATGTGTCTTAGTTGAAGGTGTCATGTATGTATCTGGTGGTAGATGTGCATGATATGCATGATGAACCCTTGATGTGTCCCCTATTTCTTATTTAGAATGTTGTGGGAAAGGATTTAATAAAATTTTCAAATCTTTATCCTATGTTTGCTTTTCTTGTGGAGGCTCAACTAGATTGCCAATATTAATAACATTACAATCTATCAAGTATTGTATCATGTGTTTCAAACTAATGCATCTATTTGGTGTGTGGCCTAGTGCCTTGTGAAAGTCACAAAATACATCCTGATCATATCCCCATGTAAGAGGCTTTGTTGGATAAACTTACTGAATAGGAGGGAGAGATATGATATTACATTCCAAAAGCTACTATATAAACTCTAGTTGGAGAAATTGGTAGATTGGTAAAAGTTCATCGAGGAGGTGCTAATAAAACCACTCATTGAGGGGGATCTAAAAACGCATTAACTATAGGTTGATTCTGAATTTTATTATCATTGACCTTAACTTTGTATAGGACTTTGTTTTTACTCTTGTTTATTGTTTTTGATATACTTGTGTACTTAAGTTTGCCCATTGAAATTAATTTGACTTCTCTTTCCTTTAAGGTATGACATAATTCAGTTAAAGAAGATAAATTTTTGAACATTATTGATTCATGCAAAGCTGGTAGAAGACTCTATTTGAAGAGATCTTGTAATTTTTGATGGGCCATGGGGCTAGTCATCTTAGCCAAGATAGTCTTATATCAAATAATATAATCTGTGAGATGCTCATTTGACTTTTGTGTCTATTGTGAAAATTGGACATAAGAAACCTTGTCACCAATGTTAATGCTAAAATGAGTTAGGAACATGTCACTTAAAGGATTGAATGCAATGACTAACTGATTTGATAGACTATAGAACCATTGTAAAGCATAATCCTTTAGACTTTATGAAAATAACTTGGTTAGTAGCTAGTCATTTGGCACATAGTCCAAGCATGATATGTGAAAACCTCTCAAATGTGTCTCTGGATCACCCTTGACATCATATAGAGTGAGATTGGGTTGAATAAAATATGGTGGCAAGAGTGTAGAAGCAATATGATGTGTCAATGGTGTATGAAGTAGAGCAAAAGAATCCAAGGCCTGTGTAGGTCTAGAAGCACCACGATCAAGATTTAACACCTTAAATTGAAGATATTTTATCTCTTACATAAGGGCTACCACATCAGAAGACAAATATGTACTAGCGATAATTGGTGGGGCCTCATGGGAAGGTTGGGCTACTATAGGGGGTTGTTGAAAAATAGTTCCCCTGTAGTGTCATTTACAACTAGTTATTCTAAAAGAATGGAAGAATCAACTTATTTAGCCTTGTTAATTTCCATGATAGTTTGTAAGATAAGAGTATGATCTCAAAGTTGTTCCCAGTGTCTTTATCTAAAAAAATTTAGAATCAAATCTTTGTTGAGGACAACTTCATTATCAACATTAGGTGGAAGTAAATCTAGTACCCAATGTGGTGGGTCATGAACATCAGTGTTTGTATCATCATTATTATTCTCATACTATTCATTATCAAAATTATCCTCATAGAAATTGGTGTAATCTGGATGATTAGGATCTATAACAGGAAACTGAGCTAGTTATTTATCGATGGTGTTTAAAGGAATCTAGGTAAACTTAGGAGGGTTGCCACTAAGTCTTGCACTTCATCTTAAGGAAAGAGATGCAATGAGCTTAGGTGGCATAAGGAAAACAATTTGAATAATGAAAGAACAAATTAAACAAATATAATCTAAATAATGAACTGGAATATGCATAAAAAAGGATCCAAAGCTCATAAACATGTAAGGTGATACCTCAAGCTGCAATGGGACCTAGTAGATGCAACTAGGTTTTGAAAATGATATTTTTAAAAAATTACTAAAGAATTTTAAAATTTACTATTAATTTTGGATTTAAATATGCAAGTTAAAAACCAAAAAATATTGGAAAACTCTTGATTTAAAGGGACCTAGTATGTGCAACTAGGGTTTGGAAGATTTTTTTAAAAAAAAATTACTATAGAATTTTAAAAATTAAAGTGATTTTTTAATTTAAATATGTACGTAAAAAATCAAAAAAAAAAATTAAAAATTAGCAAAGAATTTACATTAGGGTTTCTAGGATTTTTATGTGCAAACAAAGTAAGTTGGGTTCACCATATGATTTAACTATTTTGGAAATATTGGAGTCTTATTCCTAATTTAGTTAAGGGTTTGAGTTAATTAAATTAGTAAATAATATTGTAATAATTAAGTTATTGATTTTTATAATTTAATTGTAATTTGAACCTTTCTAAAAATAATAATAAATGAAGAGAAATGTAACTTAGCTTAAACTGGACTAAGATGGTTGAAACAAGGTCTGTAATCTATTGTGTAGGACTGGGATAGTGTCATGAATCAGGATCTTGCCTTTTTTTTTGAAAGGATAGGAGTGCCTAAATAAGACACCCTGGGTTCAACACTATAGTCTTTCTATGCCATTATTATCTCAGAGACCTGAGTTTTTTGGGTTTTTTCCATTGTCCCTATCTGAGCTGTTGGGGCACCTAGAACATAAATGTTCTGATACCACTTGTCAAGATCTTGCTCCTCAATAAGAGCACAATATTATTACCTTGTATAAGCAACTAAACATGTGGAATTAAACCAAAATTAACAAGTAACTAGAATTCACAAATGACACAGAATATGAGAGACAACACAATCTGTATTAATACTCATCTAGAAAAGAATACAACGAAGAGATGCCACACTCTTCCACACCTTTTAGGATTTCCACACCAAGTGTATAGTAATTCTCTTCAAGATTTCACTCTCTTACCAAAAACAGTCCCAACACACAACTCAAACACAGAGTTGGTGTTCACCTCCAACCAGTCAGTAATAACACTGCTAGTACACAAGCACTCAAAGTACTTCAAGTAGATCTCCCAATAACTTGCAACAACCTGCAACTCAAATGATCTTATTTACACATGTAGAACTTCTCCCTGATCTTGCAACAACCTGTAGATCAACCTGTTCTTACAATTGGAAGGATCTACCTTGCCTTCCTCTATTTGCACTAATTACAATACATGCCAATGGGTCTATAAATAGATCCCATACTAAACCATAACTTAGAATTCTAATTTACAATAATTAGACATGCAACTCAAGACTCAAAATATCCTTTTACATGTAAACAAATGGTTTAACAAACTAACTATTCATGCAACGAATAGTTCTGGAACCACACAGGCAACCAACATCGGTCCCTATCTGACTGGAGGTGATCGATGTCGGCTGACTTCTGCCGATGTCAATTGCCCTTCTATTCTCCCCTAACCGATGTCGGTCACACTGTCGATGCCGGTATACTTGGAACTCAGCAACCTCCTCCATGTCTGCATCAGTTCAAGCTTTTAGCTCCATAACCTAACAATCTCCCACTTGGAGATAAATAGCTGCAACTATACCTATACATGTACATCATCTAGTTTGTTTCTTGGCTTTGTATCCCTCTTCAAAATTACTCTTAAAGACCAACCACCATAGCAAACCCTATAGTGAAACTCATGTCATCCAAATCACCTACCACATTCGCATCTACAATCCCATGTAGAAAAGAACTTGACCCTGCAAAGCATGTGCACCTACTGCTGGTCCCTCTCAGATACCTGAGAATCCACTGAACTGCCCTCCAGTGCTTATTTCTTGGATTGACCCCAAACTTGCTGACAACACCCACTACTTGGGCAAACTCAAGTCTAGTACATATCATGCACTTAACCTCATCATGTGAATCAGGACACTGCTCATAAAATTGTTTGACCATCGGCGTGCTAATCAGTTTCACACAATCATCTAGAGACAAAATGAACCTGTGACCTTCCATGTCTTTAGAACACACTCATGCCAAAGAATCTTGTTGCTCCCAGATTCCTCATGACACACCTCTGAACTAACTTTACCTTTAGTTCAGCAACTCCCTGCATATGTGACTCTACAACAAGCACAACATATAGTAACAAGATAATGTAGCTAATATTATCCAACCTAGTAAAGAGAAACACAATGGTCAAACCTCCATTGTCCTATAGCTAACTCAAGACCATATACCTTAGTCTTCCATCTCACGTGTCCATTCCCACTCTTCTTTATCCTAAAAATACATTCATCTCTCAATGCTTTCTTCCAGCTGGCAACTCCACCAAAAACTCCCATTTGGTTCTCCTCTAAGGAATCACATTCCTCATCCATGCCAAGCTCCCACTGTTTCTTGGATCTACCTACTCTGCTTCTTTAATAACTTCCTGGTTCTTGACCATCAGTGAGCAACAAGTAGTGTAAAGAAGGGAAATGATGAATTTAAGGCTTACTTACCCTTTCAGTCCTCCATATGGGCACTTGAGACTCCTTGATAGCTTGCTATCTGCCCAAAATCTATCTCAGTGACCGATGTTGGTCACATCTTAGTCTGCACCCAACCAATGTCGGTTCTATGCAACTGCCTCATTATCGACATCAGTTCCCCCTGACCGACACTAGTGTTTATTGGTCCCTAAGTCACCAATGTCAGGCTGCACATAGCTAACGTCAGTCCCTGTCTGGACACCGATGTCAATTTTCTAACCGATGTCAGTCTCTATGTTTTACTTGTGAGCAATGACCTTTACCCGCGAGCTCCTTTTGGATCAAAACCCTGTCCAAATCAACCCTGCTCTACTCATAATTCCTTAGCCCCTTAAACTAATCTCTATCCATCATCTTCTCCTTAAAAACCAAGGCTTTCCTATTCTTGTCACGAACATCATATTTCTTCCTTCTGCAATACTATGATCCTCCACTAGAAGCTACCACCTTCCTAGTTGACCCAGTGTGAAGAAACGTCACTTTCTTCTTTTGCTTACAAAAATTTTGATCCATGCTTTTCAAATTCGAAAGCATACCCTTTGACTCAAGAACATGCATCTCCTTCTTATTCATGTGACCAAGCCTATTAAGCCACATCTTCGAATCTATAGCTGAAGTAGATAAACCAGAAGGAGAATCAGTAATACAAGTAGATAGATAAAGCATACCTACTTTATTACCTCTTGCTACAATAAGTGAACCCTTGGTAACCTTCCAAGAGTCCACTGTGAGAGTTATTATGTAACCTTCATCACCCAACTTTCCTACAAAAACCATATTCTGCTTCAGGATTGGGACATGCATGACCTCTTCCAACACCCATGTGTTACATGTCTACAATTTCAGCTTCACTTTCCTTTTGCCAACCATTTGACAAGGCTTACCATCCCCTAAATAAATTTCTCCAAAGTCTCCCTGGACATATTCATGAAAAAATTTCCCATTTGGGGATGCATGAAAAGAGGCACCAGAATCTAAAACCCAAGATTCTACTTTATCCAAGGAACATACCATATCATCATGTGCAACAAACTCTACAACATCTGCTTCTTCATGTCCTTCTTGCTGATCTTCAAATGACCTACAATCTCTCTTTAAGTGCCCTTGCTTTCCACATTTCTAGCAGGTTATTCTACCATACCTAGATTTGGATCTCCTACCTATCTCTGACCTTGATCTCCCATGCTCAATCTTCTCTCTTTGCCTTCCCCTGCTTTCAACACTCAAAGCATTCCCTGATGATTCACCTGTGCTTTTCCTGCGAATTTCTTCATTCAAGATTACACTCACAACATCATCCACTTTTAAGATTTTTGAAGCAGACACAGTATTACTAACTGCCATTACAAAACTCTCCCAACTTTCAGGTAATGAGCATAAGATTAAGAGAGCCTTAATTTCATCATCAAAAACAATATTGACTAAATTTAACTAGTTTACCAAACCATGGAAATCACTAAGATGACTATGTACAGATCCACCTTCCAACATTTGCAAATTAAATAATTACTTCATAAGAAATACCTTATTCAAAGCTGAGGGTTTTTCATATAAATTTGCCAAAGATTCCATCAACTCTACCATTGTCTTATCTTGTGATAAGTTGGAAATCACAGATGATGCAAGGCTCAACCTTATACATCCTAGAGCCTTTCGATCAAGAACCTTCCATTCTTCATCCTTCATATCCTTGGGCTTACATGCAACCCCACCCAACGGTAAGTACAAATCTTTTTGATACAGATAATCTTTTATCTGCATCCTCCATAATTGATAGTTCTTGCCATTAAACTTCTCCATTCGTAGCTTACTTTCTTCTGCCATTGCTATACTCCCACTCAAATAGAAACCCCTATGAGTAACCTGTAATCAACAAACACTAACCAGATCTGATACAACTTGTTAGTAACCCAACCAAAAGCTCTGATACCAGTTATTGGGGCACCTAGAACATTAATGTTCTGATACCACTTGTTAGGATCTTGCTCCTCAATAAGAGCACAATATGATTACCTTGTATAAGCAACTAAACATACAGAATTAAACCAGAATTAACAAGTAACTAGAATTCACAAATGACACAGAATATGAGAGACAACACAATCTGTATTAATACTCATCCAAAAAAGAATACAATGAAGAGATGCCACACTCTTTCACACCTTTCAGGCTTCTCACACCAAGTGTATAGTAATTCTCTTCAAGAGTTCACTCTCCTACAAAAAATAGTCCCAACACACAACTCAAACACAGAGTTGGTGTTCACCTCCAACCAGTCAGTAATAACACTGCCAGTACACAAGCACTCAAAGTACTTCAAGTAGATCTCCCATGAACTTGCAACAACCTGTAACTCAAATGATCTTACTTACACATGTAGAACTTCTCCCTAATCTTGCAACAACCTGCAGATCAACCTATTCTTATAATTGGAAGGATCTATCTTGCCTTCCTCTATTTTCACTAATTACAATACATGCTAATGGGTCTATAAATAGATCCCATACTAAACCATAACTTAGACTTCTAATTTACAATAATTAGACACGCAGATCAAGACTCAAAATAGCCTTTTACATGCAAACAAATGGTTCAACAAACTAACTGTTCATGCAACGAACAGTTCTAGAACTGCACAGGGGATCGACATCGGTCCCTGTCTGAATGGAGGTGACTGATGTCGACTGACTTCTACCGATGTCGGTTGCCCTTCTGTTCACCCTGACTGATGTCAGTCACACTGTCGACGCCGGTATACCTAAAACTCAGCAACCTCCTCCATGTCTGCATCAGTTAAAGCTTTTAGCTCCACAACCTAACATGAGCTTTCTTATGAAATTTTGGATGATGGATGTCTGTATAACTCCTTATAGAGCTGATTTAGTCTTCAAACCTTAGACTTTATTATGTTTTGACAAATTTTGAGAGAGAAGAGGGAGGTTGGTGCATGTAAGATGCACTAAACATGTATCCACACCCCTTGTGTGGGCATGCTGCCTACATACCAATACTATGAAGAGGGATCAATCCATATTTAGTTCTCCCACTTGATGTGATTTGCACAATAATGTTATGAAGATGCAAGAATGCTAAAATGGGTGTGATTAAGTTGACTAGTGACTAGTGTGAGGGTTTGAATGAACTTGTGTTTGTATTGGTCAGTTGTATGTAGAGAATAGGAAAGATTGCCTTAGTGGTTTTGCTTGTATTCTTACTTGCTTTTATAATATTTGTCAACCTCTTCTAAATGAACTTTGAATGGGATTTTATAAAGATATATTGGTCATGGGTCGAATGTATTCACACTAGGTCGATAAGATGAAAGATAAGAACTAAAAGGAAATGACCATTGGAGCTAAAAATGCAATAGGACATGAGCACCAAAAATAGACACCTTAGGGTCTGATGTTATATTCAAAGTTAGGTGTTATCATCCTATAGATACAGGACCTAGGGGGATGGATTTGTCATGGGAAAATCAGCCTGGTTGAGCTAGAATCAGGTTTTGAAAGTCTATGGATGATTAGGAATATGTAAGAAGGTGTCTAAAAGGGTCATGGGAGCATGCAAGAGGGACCTATGGGTTGGGTGTCATTAGCCACACTCAAGATACCAATTTTAACATTTTATATGACTACACCCCCCAATCTGAGCAAACTACTATGAATTTGTGCTAAACTAAGCCAAAACTAGTAATCTATTACTAAACCTATGCAAACTTGGACTATATTATTATCCTTTTGAAACCAATATACAATAATTAGACACACAGATCAAGACTCAAAATAGCCTTTTACATGCAAACAAATGGTTCAATGAACTAACTGTTCATGCAACGAATAGTTCTAGAACCGCACAGGGGATCGACATCGGTCCCTGTCTGAATGGAGGTGACTGATGTTGACTGACTTCTACCGATGTCGGTTGCCCTTATGTTCACCCTGATCGATGTCGGTCACACTGTCGACGCCGGTATACCTAAAACTCAGCAACCTCCTCCATGTCTGTATCAGTTAAAGCTTTTAGCTCCACAACCTAACATGAGCTTGCTTATGAAATTTTGGATGATGGATGTCTGTGTAACTCCTTATAGAGCTGATTTAGTCTTCAAACCTTAGACTTTATTATGTTTTGACAAATTTTGAGAGAGAAGAGGGAGGTTGGTGCATGTAAGATGCACTAAACATGTATCCACACCCCTTGTGTGGGCATGTTGCCTACATACCAATACTATGAAGAGGGATCAATCCATATTTAGTTCTCCCACTTGATGTGCTTTGCACAATAATGTTATGAAGATGCAAGAATGCTAAAATGGGTGTGATTAAGTTGACTAGTGACTAGTGTGAGGGTTTGAATGAACTTGTGTTTGTATTGGTCAGTTGTATGTAGAGAATAGGAAAGATTGCCTTAGTGGTTTTGCTTGTATTCTTACTTTCTTTTATAATATTTGTCAACCTCTTCTAAATGAACTTTGAATTGGATTTTATAAAGATATATTGGTCATGGGTCAAATGTATTCACACTAGGTCGATAAGATGAAAGATAAGAACTAGAAGGAAATGACCGTTGGAGCTAAAAATGCAATAGGACATGAGCACCAAAAATAGACACCTTAGGGTCTGATGTTATATTCGAAGTTAGGTGTTATCATCCTATAGATACAGGACCTAGGGGGATGGATTTGTCATGGGAAAATAAGCCTGGTTGAGCTAGAATCAAGTTTTGAAAGTCTATGGATGATTAGGAATATGTAAGAAGGTGTCTAAAAGGGTCATGGGAGCATGCAAGAGGGACCTATGGGTTGGGTGTCATTATCCACACTCAAGATACCAATTTTAACATTTTATATGACTACACCCCCCAATCTGAGCAAACTACTATGAATTTGTGCTAAACTAAGCCAAAACTAGTAATCTATTACTAAACCTATGCAAACTTGGACTATATTATTATCCTTTTGAAACCAATCTAGAATTTCCTTAAATTGAGGCTACTAAAAAGTAGTTCCATACATTGGATAGTAATGTTAGTGGTGTTAGTGTCCCAATTTGGGCACTAATGTCTAACTATACTGATTTTTGTCCAATTAAAATTGGTCTTTATGTCTTTTTTTCCCACCATATTTTCTTGAAACTAATTTTTTTATTATGTGCCTATGTGTTGAAAACTATACTTTGAGTGCATTCGAATAACCTAATCTTTGTGACAAACTTATGTGAATGCCTCCTCTTTTGAGGGGAGTTGTTGAACCTGTGTAAGAATTATCCTAAAAAAATATCTAAAAAATGTGTGTTAGCTAGAGCATATATGATATCTGCATAATAAACAAATATAATGTGCATACATGACATCAAAATTTAAGATAATTTGAGCATAGTTTTTTAGTGTATGATGTATGTTAGATCTAATATTCACAAGGCTATCAAGATAGATATAACAATGTAAGCATGTATATGAACAACAAATCTAATAAATAAACTAAATAACTACTTAGGGGGATGGTGCATGATGTCCATCATGACACCTAAGTATGAAGGGGAGATGCATGAGGTCCCTTGTGGCATCTAAAATTAGAGTGTGTAAAAAGCAAGAGAAAAGGGTTGTGGCCATGACACATATATGGAAGCATATATACCGTACACATGAGGCATGCAAAATAGTTTAAGGGTCCATAATACAAGGGACATGGGCACATGTCACTAAATCTAAGAAATCAAGACATATAAGGACATGTTCAAATGTCCACTTATACAAACAACAAGCAAGTTGGATTAGAGATACATGGAAGGACATGTTTAAATGTTTGTATACATAATCAAGAAGGCACATACAAGGACATGGGCACATGTCTAAAGCATACATACAATGAAAATAAGTGGCCTAGAGCCATAGAGTAATGGCATATTCAAATTCCCTCGACTAGATGTAAAAGCATAGAGACACGATCAAGTATTAACTAATAAAGTTTAAAATGAAAGTATGCATGAACATGTGGGACAAGTTTGTATAAGAGAAAATATGTTCATAAATTGATTCTAAATTAGTAGTAGTTGGAAAAAAATATGAGTAGGTGTATGATGATCAATATCAAGGTATAACAATGCTAAATCTATGATACAGAGTTCAGAAAGATGTAACTTGGCAATCAAAACTATGTATACAATACCACCAAATGGGTGAATGTATCAAATGAAGAACATGTGTATCTATGTATATTCCCCTAATAGGTAGATAGTAGCAAATCTAGATATATGTAGTGGACCTAGGTCCTGTAAGTATCTACGAACACTTGACAAGAACAAGTGAAGCATGTATGTGTGATTATAATTTTTTTGATTTTTTAATATATTTTGTCTATATTTCAGACATTGTTTTTTTCTCAAATTGTCCATATATTTCCCATGTAAGGGGAAGGATTCTCCCATAAAATAATTAAAATGTAAAAACATGGGAAAAAAAATTTCAAATATTTCTTTGCCTATATCTTTTTTATTATATGGCTACACATTCATAGATTTGTCAAAAACTTGTATATGGTCTTGTCATGGACTTAAATGGTCCTAAAGAGTTTCAATGGTCATATTTGTCCTTGTCTAACCTTGTCCAAGTTTTGGTCTTATATACACTTGTCTAGTCCTAGGGATCAATTACAAAGTCTTGATGTTTTCAAACATGGTCAAAGGTTTAATTTGTTTTAAACTCATTATAAAAGTTTCTTTATGTGTCATTGAGGTCATAATATGATGCATTAACCTTATATTATGTTTTATTGTGATAAAATGACAATTTGGCCACCTTTTGGGCTATTTAGAGGAGTTGTAAGTACCATATTCAAATACAGACATTTCAATAAGACTCTTGACATATGTGATGTCATAAATAGGTCAATGAATGTTCAAGGATGGTTAGAGACTGACATCATCTGTAGTTCAATGCCTAAACTAAGCAAAATAACACTTTAAAAGCATGTTTGGGCACTTGTACAACCTTGGAAGATCTGATTTCAGTTAGAAATGGTTTCATAGTGTCCTTTGGGTTTTCTCATATCATTTTTAGGTTTTTCACTAAGTTTCAAGTTGAACAGATGCTTTGGGCATTCTTTGTCCTCCATCATTGCCTTTTCAAACTTAGAAATGCAAAATTGAAGTGGATTGTATAGCTAGGAGAGAGAGAGAGAGAGAGAGAGAGAGAGAGAGAGAGAGAGAGAGAGAGAGAGAGAGAGAGAGAGAGAGAGAGAGAGAGAGAGAGAGAGAGAGAGAGAGAGAGAGAGAGAGAGAGAGAGAGAGAGAGAGAGAGAGAGAGAGAATTATGATCTTAAACTTTGGACATTGTTAGGTGTACTAGTAAGATTTAAATTAGTGGCATTATTTTGCATATTCATGGCCCCTTATTTATGAACAATTGCTAAGAGTGATAGCAGGTAACTATGACTTATCCATCCAAGTAGGGTCTATTCTTCAATTTGTTTCTCCACTTAAAATTTTCATGGAGAATAATGGTTTTGAGGGATGTTTTTAGAGTTAAAATAACTCCTTTTCATGGTGGTTTTATCAGTTAAAACATATATATGAAGTGCCTTTAATTGGAGGAAAATTTGCTTGATGTACAGAGTATTTCACTGACTCCTACTGCAAGTTTTGTTTGTATGAGGTGTTAGTCACTTTTAGGGGTTTATAGAACTCCATTAGTCATCAAAAATATCCTAACTCTCCCATATTTCATGTGTCCTCTCTTTATAAGTATCTCCTTGTAAATAGCCCTTCAAGAAACATCTTATTTGCACCCCTTGAAATCATGGTATGTGTTTATGAGTAACCTTCTACAAGTTTGAATGTAAATGTGAGTTTGAATGGTAATGAGAAACCATTTGTGTATATGAGAAATCAATTTTGAATTCTAAAAGTGAAATGAAGTGAGAATGGAGGTCTAGATTTATACTCTAAAGCAAATTTCATAAGTGTTCCATTCACCCACATGAATAAACCTGTGAGTGATCATTCATAATATTAGATTTATGTTTAAGAGGCAAACGTAATGGGAGAGTAAAAAAAATCATATAACTCAATTTTAACATGATAATATCCTTATTTATATCACCAAAATTATGGTGAAGTGACCAAACCTCTATACACAGTCAACAACCTGTACACATGCTTGTATGAACTGTAAAGATAAATAGAAGATGTCATAATGTTGGGAGAAGGCATAACCTATTGAGAGGGTGTTATGGCTTATTAAGTGCATGATAAATTTGATAGTGTCAAATTATTGATAGGTTTAAGAGATCAATAAGTGGTTTTTGTAGCCCTAAATAAACAAATAAAGAACTAAAAACCCTAGGCCTATAAGTCCTCTTTTAGGACTAAAAACTAATTGTAGTCAAATAAAAGTGGGTTTTGAAACATGTTTTCAATGAAATAAGTATAGACATGAAATGTTATAAACCATTGGGGATAGATAGATCACTTTCAATTTAGGAGGTGGTCAAAGGATTGAGCCAACAAGCCCAAGAAACACACATGTTTGTGTACGAACAAAGAAAACATAGGTTTGTGAAATGCCTTGTCAATGCTATATGAGGTTTTTAGACTAGTGAGAAAACCATTTCATAAGGTTGGAATGACTTGAAAGTTTCATAATTCCTTAAAAGGGATAAACCCAAAACCTCATGCTCAAACCCTTCCCTTTCATACACACCTATAACCACTTAAAAATTGGCAACTTAGAGCAAGAGTATAATTAAAGGAGATGAAATGTTTAGCCAAATTCAAAGGATTTGGAAACACTCATTAGGGTGGTGTCATATTAATACCTTACCATAAGTCTCTGACACTAAAACATAGTCAAAACTCTCAAAGATGACACCTACAACTAAAACTTAGAGAGATTTAAGAAGTATTGTATATGGTAGGATCATTATGATCTAAAATTACAAAGTTAAGGGTTCTAATATCCAAATCATATGAGAATATATTTAAAATTTCAAAGAATGGAAATGGGGTCCTAAAGCCTTAATCTTACTCATACTTCTCTTAACATAGACCTACAGGTCTACTAGGTGATATGGGTTAGTTTCAAACCTAAAGCGAGGGAAAAGGGTACCAAGAAGTAAAAGAGTTTGTGTGAGGTAGATGGTAAAATATATGAAGTTATTTAATGCCATCAAAATTCAAGGTAACACAAGGGAAATGAAAAGATAGAGTTCAAAACCCTACATGTTCAACCAAGATAAGTTACAAGCTTGCCTCATGAGAAGAATTCATTATTTGAGAGGTTTAGAGATCCCCAAAAGGATCCAGGGAGAGTTATATAGTTTAATATAATTTTATGGTGATGACATATCTCCATGAGAGCCCTTGATCTCAAATAATAAATGAAACAAGTATTGATAGACCCTGTTCAGGCCTAATAAGACTAATTGTATACATAGGCCTATATAGGCAGCCAAAAAATATGGATACTTGAATTGAGATGAGGACCAAAAGGAACCTAAGGAGAGAGTAAAGAGCTCTAAAAATCATCCCATGAAGTCTTATATCTTTGACAGTGGTGGAAACAGGGAAAAATAGTTAGCTAGGGTATCTTATGTAAGTTAGCTCAAGAACCCTAGGCATGGACTGATGAAGATGGAGCAGGGTTAGAGAAGAACTATAGTAATAATATCTCATGAATATTTTAGGATGGATTTCATGGACCTATTTAGGTCATTGGAAACTCAAAAATAAACTAAAATAGTCACCTACAGACCCCAATTTTCCCAGACCTCACTAACACAACTTGCCAACTCATGAAGCTATCAACTTGTGCTCATATCTCTCATGAATATTTGCATGGTGGATCAATATTTTAGGAAAAATATATTACCCTTTTTCACTCATGATTCATGATTTTTTATTGTTAATCTAAGGCCTGAGCTATATGAACAATCGTTAAGACCTTGAAGCACTTTTAGGCTACCAAATAGACCAATTCTAACTTGAGGAGAGATAAGTTGATTTTAATTACTCTAGATGGATTGGATAAAATTTTAAATGATATAAATAATGTCTAAGACTCCCCTAATCACATCTCCATACTTTTGATTTGTACTTATAGGTAGGAAACTATATGGAATGGGTTAAAAAAGACTATTTTAGGTTACTTGGGAGGTCTGTACAAGGTGTTAAAACCTCAAAATTGATATGAATGATATTAAATAGGTCATATAAATAAATCACACATTTATTTTGGGTTTCACACATGTGGGAATATTGAGGATACAAATTTTAGTCTCTAGGTAGGGAGGCCTAATTAAGACCTCGTTATGAGACACAAAGACATAAAAATGGCATTTCCACTCACTTTATGATCTTGAAACTTTGCATGGAGCTATAAGGACATATTAAGTCCTATAATATCCATTCATATTCTTAATATAATTCATAAAAATATCTACATAAGGAGGTTTTAATGATTTTAGGGCTACAAGGAATGAAGCCAATTTGAAGCTTTTAGTGTAAAATAAGTTTTTGCGGCTAGTTTGAGACTTCCAAATGGATTGTTACAAGTCTGATATGAGTTAAATAGGCCATATATAAAGGTAATACAAGTTGAAGAAGATGAATTCAAGTTTTTGACACTTGTATGCAAGATTGGCTTAAGGAGATGAAGAGTCTTTTAGACAACTAACAAGACAAGGAAGTAATGTGTCAAAGATAACCTAAATATATTAGTTGAGAGGTGTTAAGAGCAGAGGAAAATGTGTAACTCAACCTAATTTGAACATCAATAATACTACTTATCATTCAACAAACCAAAGCAAAGGGTAGTTTTGGAGATCTAGTCAAGGTGTTAAGCAAATATTCAAACTCCTATGCCACTTGGAGTAAGGGAACATCTTTAGAGGAGTTACACATGAAATTTAGGCCCTATTAAGGTAGTTTCATAACTCTCTCTTGTTTTTAAATCATGAGACACTTGTCAACTCTCTCTTTCTTATGCCCTTTTTCTCTCCCACTTTTGATATATATTCAACCTGATTATCTAAGTTGGTATCCTTTACCTAGGTATGGTGAAGCCCTACCCATTTTTATGCCTTTGATTAATGAAATAAAACTAGTTTTACCTCCTCTTATGACTTTAATTAGTGTGTGTTAATGAATATTTGATATTGTCAAGTGAATTGACTTGTCTTCCTTAGCATGTTGTCCTTTCTAACACCTAGATGCAACTTAAAATCTTCTTTTGTAGGTCATGTGAAGTGTATAAGTGTGTTTCAAGGGTTGAGTGAGATTATTTATTTTCTAGTGTCATTCAAGACCACCTAAGCAACCATCACAACCTTCACATTGAAAAACTTATATGAGAGATTCAGATTAGGGGCAGTATATGTAAGGTTATTTTTCTTGATCTATAAGTGCACATACATCTGGTTGGTAGAGATCAACTATTTGTTGTATCATCCCATTTGTTTTCATGTCATTTCCCCCCCCCACCTTTATTTGCAAACTAATAATGTAGTAGAGCCTAATTGATACATCCAAGGGAGTTATCCCTATAACCTAGAGGTTTAACCCCTCTATAGGTCATCCACAACCTAGCATCAATCCCATTACATAGCTCAAGTTGAGAGGGCTTAAATCACACTCTCATAGGGTGCAATTTTGAGCTATAACACATATCATGATTATCTACCTATGTTAGAGATTTACATATTCATATTATACATGATTATTGTGGTATTATTTAAGTGAGATGTAAGATATACATCTCATTGGTTTATCTATTTTGGGATTAATTCAACCTAAATAGGATAAAATTGTAGAAAAGTTAGATTATATAAGATATAATATTCACATACAAATCTAAGTGTAACTAGCATAGTTTTAAAATTTTATTAATACTTAGTATTTTTTAATATACTAAAAGATTTGATTACTTAGCTTTTTTCTAATGAATTCATATATGTGGTAGAGATATAGTTGTCAGTATTGATATGGAATGGGTATGTGAATGTGCAGATCTAGAAATAAAGTGTTTGTGTGATTTATGATAAATCTACAATTTTTTGGATTCTTATGTAGTATGACACTATCTATCAGGGTGCATAAATGTCTTGCATGTATGTGTTTACTTGTGATAGTATTTATTGATTCACCTGCATCTGCTAAGGGCTTCTATATACATAAATGTCTTAAATCCCATGCGAATGAATATATTTTCCTTCTCTTTGCTTTAGAAAACCCTAGCTCTTCTTATTATAAAATAAGATAACTATGAATGATAAAAATAGGTGAAAGGGATGGGTTCAACTCACCTCAGTGTAATCATCTTAAAATGACACTTAAATGTCAAGAGTGTTAATCAAGACCATCCATCACTAGCTTATCCCTAAACCTATATTAAGGCCCATTTAGGCACTTATACAACCTTTATGCGAGCCACACACATCCCTAAACATCCCTAAAATAGTCCTAGATCCTCACTTTAGCATCCTAGCCCTTAGTACCTTAGGTTTTGCCACCTAGACACTAACACCATAATCTGGATAGTAGTGCTAATGGAGCTAGTGTTTTAGTTTGGTAACTATTGTCCTTTTCTTGCCTTTGTCCATCAATGAATATTTTTTCAAAATAATAACCACCTAAGGTCAACCTATACCTATTTTAAGACATACACAAACATTATTAAAATATATATACATGATTTTTAGTCCTTTATCCACTAGATGGAAATTAGATGTAAATAATACAAGAAAACTTAGAATAAGTTGTGCATAATCAAGTTTATTAGTCTTATTCTGCCCTACTTCTACATACAACCATCTACAACATTCCTAAGCTTAGATTACTCAGATTTCTAGTCTCAAGCACACTCAAATCACTCAAGTCGACACTTATAATAGCTTCACTTTTAGTTACACTAGCACTTACATGGGGAGAGCTAAATTAAGCTTGATCCCTCCTCAAAATATTGGTATGTAGGCAACTCTCATCACAGCTGAGTGTTGAGGATGTCCATCTTACCCCACTAACATCATACTTTTCTACTTGTGCCAACCAAATGCCTTAATAACATGGAGGTTTAGGGTTTGTATACAAAATTAGTTAAAATAGGTCACCTATAGGGAATCAAAACTCAAGCACACAAGAACAAGATTGGCAGACTCGTACACGAGTGCACCTAGAAGCTCAAGGCATTTCTACATAAAATATATTAATGCTAAAAGAAGGACACTAAGCATGGAAAAGAACCTTATCCTTGAGTGTCGTGACCTCATAATAAAGGTGATTAAAATATTTTTAAGCATGGAAAAGAACTTCATTCTTGAGAAGAGGGAATAGAATAATGTTGAAAATATATTGTTTCTCGAGATGTATAGGTTGATATATCATATGATGTATGCCACCTTTGAATATCATAATGTAAACATGAATATGCTTGTATGTTCCTTTATGAAGAGATAAGATACATTCAAATGTGGCACATGGTGCATTATTATTGATAAATTATGATAGGAAAGCCTCTTCTAATTTAGGGAAGGTATGTAAGGAACCACTAGGAAGAGTTTTAAACAAATCTAAAGTATGACCATTAAGCTTCAAAGAAATATTTTAGGAGATATTTTATCATTAGCACCATATTTCTTGAGGGAAGCACAAAAATACTTAGGATGTGAATAAGTATCTCCATACCTGTCAAATAAGGAAAACTTAGGCATCATAAAACCACGTAGGAGAGGGTAATCAAGAAACTTACACACTATGTTGACCATATATAACATTATAATCAATCCAAGAATTGGACGTAATGAACTCTAGAGATAAATATTGTACTTGTCTTTCTAATTCAAATATTTTATGCATCATAGTAATAATCTCATGGGTTGGCACAACCAAACTACGAATGAGTTCATTTAAGGGTTTAATTTTGTTATTGGTTTAAAAAATAGAAGTGCTTAAAATAAATGGAGGAGAAGAAATATCATTAGAAATCTTAGGAGTATCATCCAACACATGATGAATCTGTACTAGCTACTTCTTTTGACATTTCATTGAATTTAGGCACATGCAAAGTGTCTTCCATAACATACATTTAAATGTTTTCAATCAAATCGTCACTATTTTGTTTATTTATTTCCTTGGTATTTTGAGAGACATATTTAACAATATGGGCATTCAAGGAAAGAGGAAGAATATAATAATTTTAAACATTTGTATTTGGATAAAGAGAAGGAATACAAGCATTTCCATTATAGGCATCATTTTCAAGATATGTATTTGGAGAAAGAGTAGGAATACAATATATAATATTATCATCATTGGCATAATTTTCAACATTTGCATTCAAATAAAGAGTAAGAGCATATGCATTTTTTACATTTTCATTAGCATTATATTTTACATAAGAATCAACATTTAATTGCATGTATTGAGGTTTAAAACCAAATTACTCTATGAATCTTTGCTTAAGACTAACAATTTTTTTTAGTAACTATTTTTTGCATATTAAAATTTAGCATTCGATATTCATGAGGGGTTGAATAAAGACATCCAATACCCAAGGCATTCATTTCATTAGCATTTTCATTTGGTCCAACATTATTGAATTTACGCTACCATAATTTTCATCTAATTAATCCTCACTATCATAATAAAAAAGATGTATCATCATTCCAATAATCATTGCCATCATCTATAATAGCATGGAAAAAAAATCAATGGTATTCATAGAACCGTTTGCAACATCCAAAGAGTAAACCATCACATGTACACTAAGGTTTGAAAGACATGCAAGATAAGATAGAGCTAATGATATAAAGATAAACCACAACCCTAGAAAAAAAATCATATTTGAAACAATTACAACAAAAAATCCTAGAGGGAAAGAGGGCATGAAAGCCTAAGATTGGTAGGTTCAAAAATATAAGGGTTCATTAGTTTTTTTAAATAAATTGGTGTTGAAGGGTGCACAATCTAATAAAATAATGGAAAAAATGAGGATTAAAAAAATACAATAAACAACAATAATTAGGCCTCCCTATTGTGTTGAAATTAAGAATTAAAAGATTGATAAGCTTGATAAATTGGAAGATAGATACATACCTTAGTCTAACTTACCTGAGTTCTAGAAATGGATTTTGATGCTAGAAACAAGTTCTAAGGTAGTTCTAGAACAAACCCAAAAAAATGTGTCAATTAGAGAAGTTGCATAATTTTACCATCATCGTTGGTTTCCAATTATGGTCAGACCACTATTAGATGGTCAATTATAATAGTGTTTGGCTGATTTTGAAAAGCAACTATGTTTCTAGAACTATTCTTGAGGGTATGAAATTTTATAAGATGATTCATTAAGGGTAGACCCACGTAAGTCTCTCTCAAATTGATCTGATGATGCACAAAACTATCAAAATATATTATCCTTTAATGTAACCTTAATTATCCACAATATCATAAAAATATAGAATTTTTTTGAAGTTATTTGGGTCGGGCCCCTTCGAAGCTTGTAACTACATATCCCACACACTTATAGTCAAAGTTTAATGTAGCTTCAATGCTCGTGAGTGTTTTCAACCCAAGGGAGAGAAAGGACTTCACCTCCTCTCCCTATAAAATCAGATGCAACTATATGCTTTGTAATGTAACCTTGTTTTAGTATAAATTTATACGAAAAATACTTGAATAGATAATGCATGCATAACTAGATCAATTTGTAGGATCCTTGACAAGTGTGCAAAATTTATAATCAATGTAGCTCATGTTTGAATGACATAGGGTACATATGGATATATAAGCTCCTTTGAATTAAAATTAGAACACATTCATGTGTAAGCCAACCATGGAAAAGAGTGAGAACTAAAATTCAATGAAAGTGAAATCAACACATGGCACAAAAAATCCACAAAAAATGACTTTAATTAACAATCACCAACTACGGTCAAACCAAAATCAGCTATCACTAGCTATAGAAAGAGAAAAACTCAAAAATAGTATTTTGAACTAAATGGGAGCATTCAAGGTCATAACAGGGAAAATAAATAGCTGATATGTAGGATTTTAGTAATTTAAAATTAAATGGAAGTATATTAACTGACCTAAAATGAAAATAGGTTCAATTTTTAAGAAAAACTAATTCAATAGAAGATAATATGAGGCCCAACACATGGGGAAAGTGTACTAAAATGAGCCAAATATACACAAATGAACCAAATACATAAAAACACGAGAAATAAATTATGACTACATGGCGTGGACAAAAGTTATATATCTATCCATATACAAACTCTACAAGAGTATTATCTATCCTAATATCTCTACTCTAAGGCCTTATGTTTGTAGCCTGCTTGATTGGCCTTCCTTTCTTTCAATATAGACTAATCTCGCTAACCTCTACTTGTTTTTGTCTTGAGTAGATCTCTATCTTCTAATCAAATCATGTTAATCGAGCTAGTAAGTACTCCCTTCTTATACCTTTATAGCTACCTAATACCTTACTTGTATGTTCCTCGAGTTCTACTAACTATTAATTATGGGAATGTATACTCATTAACTTGCATAGCTTGACTAGTAAAATACATTCATGGTATGAGGGCCTTCCTTGCCATTGTGTACAAAAAATAATATATCATAATGGAGATATCATGGTCCATGTTGTAATTTATTTAAACTTCTCAAAATCCTTTCATATATAGAGATATGGTTCATAATCTTACCAACCAGATGGAAAATATGGCTTGTTTTGAAAACCATAACAATCTATACTAATTTTTGTGTGTATGGCCACCATACAAGGCTATATTGTTTATTTAAAAAGTGAACGATCAAGATTAAATCTCACAAGATCGACACTTTTTTTTGTTTTAGTGTTGGACATGGATTTTCATTTCTTGACCACTAAATCCTCAATAGATGACTAGGATAAGATCTTATAATATTTATGGTGTTCACCTCTTATATCACCCATTTGCCCTCAATTAACTTATTGATGACTAAATTTTGATTTTGAAAGGTATATGGCATGCATCATTTTAAAGTTTCCCTCTTTACTCTTTTTGTGGTGTCTAACTCATCGATGGATAGTTGAGATCAATCAACTCTAAATCAATAACTAGTATTGATTTATGTCCCACACCCATAAATGTAACATGCCATCTGATGTAGTGATGGATGGCTAATAATTATCTTCATAATATCAACGGTGTGAATTGAAGCATGACACATATAACTTATATGTACATGGAATCAACTATGGAAAACAACAATTATGATTTAATTAAGCCCAATCAATTATTAACATTGAAATGAAACATTAACCTGCATTTTTTATTTTGTGTTATGATCTTCAAAGTAACACTTGTGATTAACTTTATTTTGGTAGTTTAATAATAGGCAACGATTCATCTTTGCTCCTCTAATTTTTTGTATCATCCCCATTTCACTGATTAATGGTCAAGATCATGATTTATAATATAAATGACTAGTGTTGTTTCACTAATTTACTTTAAATCTAGGCCTTCATCCTTTGATCTAATGATCAAAGGTCTAAATCTTTCCTCATATATCTGATGGTTTATTTGAATCATGGTTCTTTATTATAACTACATTTTCTACCTTCGATGTGGTGATGGTCCATTTTGAATCATGGCTCCTTATTATAAATACACTTGTTGCCTTTGATGCGGTGATCTTTGACTAGAATTAAGAGTTAAAATATCAGTGATAAACATTGATTTGTAACACAAGTTACTTATAAGTTAATGAGTTTATGCATCTCTGTTCAATGACTATGATTTATCTTAACTAGATAAATGAATTTCATCATTTTATTACTTTTATCTTCATCTTTGAACCTTACCTTTAAGATGTCACATCAATATCAATCTTCTCTTGATCAATGGTTATCTTTGCTCACCCTTTTTGTGTTTCATCTCTATAATTTCACTCGATGGTTGAAATTGACTTCCATATATCAATGGTTGGAATTGATTTGCCATGGCCCTTAAAATTTGGACCCTCTTTCTTCACTTCACCATTAAGCCACATGTAACACTTGACCATTACTCTACACAAATGTATAGGAGACCCAAGACATTGAGTATAACCCCTATGTTGCTTCCACCTTAGCTTATACATCACTTTCAAAACAAATTATTTAACACCATTGACAAAGACGAGTGTAGGATAAATCCTTTTCTTATTATTCACACTTGCATTCTTCCATTATCTACCATTAAACTTGCAATTCTAGGGTGCCTTCAGAATTCCTACCAAAATGCCTACAAAGTGAAAAACTAACCCAAAATGCCTACTTTATGGGGAACTAACAATATATATTTTTGGATGATGTAAAATACTCTTATGTTTGGGATGTTCATGTATTAAATCATTTATTAAGCTAGAAATATTACATCTAAGATCTTAGTTATAATGTTATGCTAGGTAAAATTAAGTATTAGAGATTTGTCCCATATCATCTTAAAGAGGAACCATATTTTATTCCATATCATATACATGGTTATTATAATTTAAATGATACTGATGAGGTGTGGGTTAATTTATTAAAGTTTTTTGGTTGTGTCCAACCCAACCCAAGTTCAAATCTCATTGGGCATGTGAGGCCGATTGTGGCCGTTGGTGATGTTATTGAGGTTGATGATGATTATATGTTGTTTGTAGGGAGATTTGGGCATCTCGTTTGTGTCCCAGACTAGTAAATAGCTCCAATCAAAAGTATTATGGTTCATAGCTCCAAATTCTATAGAAGCATTTACGAATAATAAAAAAATATATAATTGAAATTATGATATAAAATTTGATGCAAACTAAAAACATATTTATAGAGTTTTGTTTAATCAAATGTTGAGATTCATTAACAACTCATGTATTATATGAAGGTAAAAGATTATCTTATAAATATCAAGAAAAATAAATGTATTAATAATAATAGTTTAGGGAGTTATGTTCTTTCCTTCTAAGGATATTTAACTTAACCCTTTAGTTTAAGGTGTTGTTATATATATATTATTAGGTTTTTGTGTTCTTATATACAAATCATGAGAATTTGTATTGTTCTTTTCAAAAGAATTAACCAGTACATACATATTAAATATATATTTGAATACATTAAAAGATATCAATCTTAAGTTTTTTATTTTAGATTTTCTACATAATATATTGATTAATAATTTTATTATAATTCTTTCCAATTTAATACTGATTGGTGACAAATGACTGTTAGATTGACTACGATTTGGATCCTTGCACAAAAGATTGAGCAAATCTATGTATGGAGCAATGAAATCATAGATCAATTGCATAGGAAGAAGCTTGTCTTCACACAACAATATTAAAAAATATGACTTGCTTGCATAGAATTCCATTAACCTGTCTTACCTTCCAAAATGAAAAAGTGGGGTACATATAGGGAAAATTAGGGAAATATGAATAATCCTCTAATTTTCATAATTAGATATAATTAAATTAAAATATAATTAGCCTATGTGACCCTTTTATAACTAACCTAAGGAAGTTTAATTGACATAGAATGGCCATAAGGCTATGTAGGCAAAACCCAATGGGAAAAATCACTGCATTAATACCCCCCCTTAAGCATAGCTTAGATGAGATGACAATTGGGTCCCAACATTGAAACCCTGATGAGGTACCTACGTACATAGTGAATAACCTCCATAAGAGGAAAAATAATGTGGAACAACCTTAGCCCCATTGAGAGCCCGTAGATGAATAAATTTACTCTCTGTGAAGGGCTTGGTCAGAAAATCTACAATTTGCTCTAATGTTGGATAGTACCGAAGATCAATAACTTGTTCCTTGATAAGCTTCCTAATGAAGTGCATATGAATCTCTATGTGTTTGGTCCTTTGATGGAGAACCAAATTCTTTCAAATTTAGATAGTGCTTTGGTTGTCACAAAAGATGATTATTGGCCTATGAAACTGGATACCAAACTCAGTGAGAATCCCCTGAAGCTAGATTACCTTAGTGGTGGCATTAAAAACCCCTCTATATTCTACCTCTATAGACAATAAATCAATTACATGTTTCTTGCTTGACTAGCTTATTGGACCTAAACCAAGTGAGAAACTATAGCTTGAAGTGGACTTTTGACTCTGAATATCTCTAACCCAATCTGAATCTAAGTATATGATCAATCAACCTTTGTTCATACTCCATAGTGTATCCCACAGTTGTATAAACCCTAAATGTATTAAAGAATTTGCTTAGCTACTTTCAAATGCAATTCATGTGGCTCCTGTATAAATTGGGAGACCATGTCAACTACATAGGATATGTTAGGTCTAGTGTGTGTGAGATAGATAAGACTACCCACAAGTTATTGATATGGAGTTGCATCAACCAATGGTGTAGGACAATCAGCCTCAAGCTTCATACCAAACAAGAAGGGAGTAGGATTTGGCTTATAATCAACCATGTTAAACATTGCAAGAAAATCAAGAGAATACTTAGATTGTGATAAAGTTATCCCAAAATTTGACTGAATGATTTCAATCCCAATAAAGTAATGTAGCAATCCCATGTCTATCATTGAAAATTTGTTTGAAAGTGCAATTTTCACTATTGAGATGGATGATTGTGAGTTCCCTGTAATCAACAAGTCATCCACATAGAGAACAAGGATCAATAGAGAATCATCCTATTGAAAGATGTAGACATTTAGATCTAAGTGGCATTTGGTAAACCCAACTGTGAGGAGAAAAGAGTCCATCTTGGCATACTATGATCAAGGGGCCTATTTGATTCTATAGATAGATTTCCTAAGTTTGCAGACCTAGGAGGAATCTTACACAAAGCCTTGTGGTTTCTCTATGTAGATATCTTATTGAGGTCACCATATATCAAATCACTTTTGACATCCATTTGGTGAACATCCCATCAATGTGGGGCTGTGATGGCTAGAGTGAGTCGGATAAATGTCATCTTGGCTACAGGAGCAAATGTCTTGGTGTAGTCTACGCCAAGCACCTAAGAAAACCCCTTTGTAACCAGATGAGATTTATACTTATAAACAAATCCATCTACACCATACTTAGTTTGATAAACCCATTTTCAACATACCAATTTTATTCTTTTAGAAAGAGGGTCCAAGTCCCATGCTTTGTTCATGATTAGTAAACTATACTCCTCCTGCATAGCAAAATCCTATTCTATAATGCTAGATGCCTCATGAAAGGTTTGTGGATCTGAGGCAATGGCCAAGTAGGCATGTCAAGTCTCTTAAAACTATGAATGTGTTGACCTTGTATCTGATGGATTTCTAACCCATTTGCCAATACTTTAAAGTGTCTGTTTGGCCCAAGTGGGAGTGGAATTATATGAGATTAGAGAATCAAGAGGTGAGTCATCATCATCTAAAGTGTGAGTATGAGATGGAGGATAATCCTCATCACTGTTCTCATCACTTGAACTTGAAGAAGAAGTGTCATCCTGATCATCAAGAAGATTTTGAGGTGGATCCAAGTCACTGTTTAAGGTGGAATCAATGTCTAGTGAGACTTTTGAAGAGTTTAGAGTGCTAGTAGTGAGTTCAAGTGGGCTGTCATGAAAATTGACACTCCTTTCTATGAAAAATTCATGAGTTTTAGGTTGTAGTAGCTTGTATCCCTACATACCCCATAAAGATACAAGACTGACTCTGAGGGTTCATTGCCTTGCATTTCTTCTTGAGAACATGGGACATTGTTGGTGATCCAAACACTCAAAATTGATCCACTATGGGCTTGTGACTGTCCCAATCTTAAAAAAGAGTGATTCCTTTCAAGGCTTTATGTGGAACATGGTTCTAAATATGGCATTTATAGTTAATTACTTCAACCAAAAATTGAGGATCAAGAGACTTTAATTGAATCATGTAATTGGCCATTTTCTTTAAGGTATGGTTCTTACGTTTGGCCACACCATTCTATTGAGGACTATATGGAACTATGTGTTGCATCTGAATCCCCTTTGATGTGCAAAACTGCTCAAACCTATTGTTGACATACTCCCCACCATTGTCAGTCCTTAAGATTTTGATGGAACAATATGACTACTTCTCCACAAGTGCCTTGAAGTCTTTGAAGTGATCAAAGACCTCAAACTTCATTTTGAGAAAAAACACCTAGATATACCTTGAAAAATCATTGATGAATGTGAACATGTATCTAGTCCTATTGAATGAAGATTTTGGAAATGAACTTGCTATGTCACTATGGATAATTTCCAGCTTCTATTCAGCTCAACTTGATTTACCCTTGTCATATTTATATTCTGAATGCTTTCCGAGAATGTAGTCATTACATAGGCCATTCAAGAATTTGACTTTAGGCAACCCTAAAACCATGTCTTGATGATTGAGTTACTCTAGGTAACAGTAGTTTAAATGGCCAAACCATTCATGCCATAGTTTTCTCTCTATTTGCATGATTAAGCAGTGTAGCTAAGGGTTGATCTAGGGTAAATTATGAGAAGGTATACATCCTAGATGGATGATTGGCCTTCTCATAAGCCACTATAGTGTCACTATGTAGCTCCTTGATAACCACTAAATTAGGTGTTAACTCAACTCACTTCCTTACACCTATGTGAGTGATTTGAGACACTAATATAAGTTTGGTGGATAGTGAAGGAACACATAAAACATCATTGAAGGTCCCATCACTTACTTCAATCAATCCTTTAACATTGAATTCCATCAAAGTGTCATCACCCATGAGAATTAAAGGCATGGAACATGGCTTTATTTATAAAAATATATCCTCTGAGGAGGCCATGTGATAAGAAGCACCTGAGTCAATAACCCAAGTTAAAGGCTGAGAAGCTACTATAATAAGTGCTTTCCCTTGTTTTTACCCTTTTTGTTATCTTTAGCCTTTGTAAAATCTTGTGTAGACGTGTTCTGAGTTGAGGATTCAAGAACACTAATGTTATTCTTCTCAAGCATCTTAGTCAAGGTGTCAATCTTCTTTTTCATTCACTGAGATTCATCATGCCCAAGTTTTTTGCAAAAGTTGCATTTGAGTTTCTCCTTCTTAGGTTTCCCACTTGAGGAGGACTCATTTGATGATGCCTCAGGCTTGGCATCTAATTTTTTATTTTTCTTGTGCTCATGATCTAGTTTAGACTATTTTGTTTCTTGTTTACCACTATTAAAAGGATTTCTCTTGCCCTGATTGACAATCAAGGCATGTGATTTTGAAGACTTCAGTGAACATATTTGAACCAAATTATCTTACTTCCAAGTCATATCGATAACAAAGTCATCGAATGATGGCATTTTTCAAGTGGATCCAAGTGCACGTTTGGTAGCATGAAATGTAGAGACAAAAACTCAATAGTCATGACCCATTTTTGCAAGCATGAATAGAATCAAATGATCAACTATTTTATCAATGCCACATTGTTTCAACTACAATCTCAATGATTTAAACTTTTTAAATAAGTATTATAGGGTGTCATACTCACATGGGATTAATATGATAAGCTTATTCTCCAGCTTATGACCCCTCATGATGTCTTGCACTCTAAAAATCTTGTCTAGGATGGTCCAGACTTCATTGGGAGTGTTTGCATATTTAATATGAAACAAGAGGTTGGGATACATTGACAGACATAAGAAGTCATAGGCCTCATCACATCTATTATACCACTTAACCTTTTTTGCATCTATAGATGACTCAGTTTCCTCACCCATAGTGATCTGATAGAGTCCTTTACCTCTCAAGGTGAGCTACATTTTAGACTTCTAATTGAGATAGTTAAATGGTGTGAGTGATTCAATGCTTAGATCCATTAGTGAAGATTAAATTGAGATAATTTATAGAATTGAGATGAAACAAAAATATATATTTCACACAGTACACGTACCCCTTGAACTATCAACAAGACCTCCCTTAGATTATAATACAACACATGCTCGATATTAGACGTTGGGCATTGTCAAGAATGCATCTATGACTAATTAGTGTGAGAGAGTAAAAGAGGGATGTCAAGCACAATCGATAATGTATCCAAGAAAGGTATAGTGAATTTTAAGTCATTACACCATGAAAAAATAGATTTATAAAGGGCCTAAAATAATATCACCAATGCGTAGAGCTTGAAAAATATGCACTTTCAAAAAAATAACATGCAAAATAGAGCTACAAATTGAAAGTTATGCAACTTAAAAGTTCTTACTCCCACATATTCTTGAACCTTTTCCAAAAATAGATTTATTACCAAAAAAGATAGAAATGACAAAAAATTTGAAGTAGATGTACCTCATAACTCTGAGTAGTAATGACCCTTCAAAAGTCCAAGTCGATCTCAGAAGAGTAATCTAAAGTTTCGAGACTAATTTGCTTCCACAAGTAATCGGCCTTTAAAAACCTAAGTAAGGTAGCAACGACCTTTGAAAACCTGAGTAAGGCAATAATGACCCTTTAAAAACTTGAGTAAGGCAATAACGACCCTTCAAAAACTTGAGTAAGGCAGTAACGACCCTTCAAAAACTTGAGTTGGTTTTGGAAGAGTAATATGAGGTTTTCAAACTGCTTTACTTTTAGGAGTAATCAATGTTTGAAAACTTGAGTAAGGCAGTAATGAACCTTTGAAAACTTGAGTTGGTCTACAGTAGTGTAAACCAAGTTTTTGGACTAGCTTTACTTAACTTCATGAATTTTTAAGTAAAGTAACTCCACAAGTTCAAGTTGATTTATAATAGAGTAAACTGGGTTTTCAAACTTGATTTACTTAACTTCACAAATTTACAAGTAAAACAACTCCACATGTTCGATTTGGTCTATGGGCAAATAACCAAACTTATCAAACAACTCAACTTAGAAAAATGAAGTTACTATTGAAATTCTAATTCAGTCTGCTGGCTAAGTAATAGCCCTCTGAAATCCTAGATTAGTCAGTAGACTCTCTAATGCATGCAACACAAAGTAGATCAACTATAGAGTTGAAGTAAAAACCACTTGTAGATCCGAGTAATGTAGAGGTTTGATGACATGCAAATCGAGGTAAGCTAAAAATGTCCAAAATACTTTAGCAATGGAAATTCTATAAGAGACCTATTTGAGATTTTGACCTGAGGAAGAAAACCTATAAGGTGTTTTTGCATACCAATATAGGAAGTACGTATTTTTGTAAAAAATGAAAAATAGGGCTTTGGGATGCTTAAAAGAGAAGAAAAATTGACTATTCTAATTTTAGGTTGTATTTACAATCGATCCAAGGATTTTGCCACCTTTTAGAACCAATAACACAATCATTTTTGATATCTGAATCTCTAGTAGAAAGTTTTGCATGAATTCTCCAAGGAATCCCATCAAACCCTTCTTTTTGTAGGAATGGTGAATGTAGCAAGATTTAACCACAAAGATTGTTGTAATACTAGCAAAAATGGCTCTGATACCATGTCGGATTGGCCATGATCTTGGATCCTTGCACAGAAATTGAGCAAATCTATGTATAGAGCAATGAAATCATAGATAAATTACAAATGAGGAAGAAACTTGTCTTCACACAACAATATTGTAAAATATGACCTAAATCACATTAACCTATCTTACCTTCTAAAATAGAAAAGTGGGGTACATATAGGGAAAATTAGGGCAACATGAGGAAGCCTCTAATTTTCCTAATTAGATAAATACATTAAAATATAATTAGACTATGTGACCCTTTTATAATTAACCTAAGGAAGCTTAATTGACATAGAATGGCCATAAGACCATGTAGGAAAAACCCAATCAGAATAAGCACTACACTAACAATGACATTAATCTAGCTATACCATTATGTTTGGCTTGAAAAAAATTAGAAAATAGGTCTCAAAACTCTATTGTATGGCCAGGATATTAAGATTTTGCGATTGAATTCTCCAAACAAAAAATAAAAAAAAACTTATAAATAATGGTCAAATATACATTAAATTTAAGGTTGAAATTCCCTTGCAATAGTCAAATGGACATCATATTTAAGATCAAATATAATTGTGAACAGCTAACTCCATTAAACTACCTTGTTACCATTGTAGAATACCTACCAGCATAATAATGTTAACTCTTAATCAACTCTTAATGTCAATTAAGAGAAATAATTATGGTGGTATCAACACACTACTAATTTCTAGTGATATTTAAACATCATATCAATTTTTAGCTTGATTCTCTATAAAATCCTTTAATGGATAGGTCTCTCTCACCTTAACTAACTATTTTTTTTAGAGTTTTGAAATTTGATAATTAAGTATACTAGGTTGAACTACTCCCTCAATCAACTACTATTAAGTTTAAATTTTTTAGTCCCCAATCCCAAACTAATTTTTATTGGATTATGGGTAAACACTTTTGACTAGAGCTATGAACTAGATTTGGGGCACAATCATGGGTCTAGTCCCCAAAATTGAAAAAGCACAAAAGAAAAAAAAATGATACATAGTCACTAGTCCCAAAAAAACACCAACAATGAGAAAAGTACACCCCTACATAGGGAAAATGAGCAAAGCAACAATCTGCTAAACTTCTGCTAAAAAGTCACAAGATGTCAATAACCAAACAATCGATCATGAGAAGAAACTAGCTAACGATAAAGCCAATCAAAAGTTAAACAACCATCAACCTTAGGCTAAAGACATTATTCTCTCCCATCTAGAGAGGAGGTCCATCATCGTCCATTGGGATTCATCTCTTACCAATTATTCTGCTTCCATTCTTAGCCTTTTTGCCTCATACCTATGACCTTTTTTTTATCAGAAGTACCATAAAGAGCTTTACGTCTCTTAGTCATAGACCTGGGAGGGGAGATATAAGTATTAATACATAAAGGAGGGGAAGTAGATGCCATTGGGGTAGAGACTTACTTCAAAGGGGAAGCCTTATAAGAAGGGGAAAAAGGATCCTCGAGCACGAAAGGTAGGGGAGAGATCCGAGTGCTGGTGGAAAATACCATGATTGTACCACCTAAAGTCCTAAAAAGGGAAACCATCCTTCTTCCTCCAAACCAATTATAATAAGGATGAGGATGTTGAAAGGATCGTAGGTGAACACACCATTGCCCTATGTCCTAAAATATTACACTAAAAGTAACATTGCAAGAGACCTTCATAATTGTTAAATTGAGTCCACTTGCCTCGATAAGAGAACAAAGGCACCATGTGGAATAGAGGCTTTAAAAGGTCGATGAGGTCATAAACTATTATGAATTTGTTATCCATTGAGTTCTTGTCAATACTCATAAATGACCCCATTTTATTAACCAACAACTTGCTATGCTTTTCATTTATCATGATAGGAGGCAAATGGGATAATCTAGTCCAAAAAGGAGCCATTAAGATCTTCATCTTTGATAATTCAAAGAAAGATGTCCAATGTTAGAAAAAGAAGCTAGAATTACCAAAGAACTATGGTATAGAGGACTAAACAAAATCCCTATTCGAATAGCATTGAAAGACCACATGAAATAAACTTGAAGCGAGCATGGAAAATGAGGGAGTAACTAATGAGCTCCAAGCAGGCTTAATCCATTGAGTCAACTTATCAACTAAAGGATGAGCTTTTATGCACTTGCTGAATAGGGATTTACATCCCAGATTATGCACCATATTTTTAATGGGAGAGTTAGAGGTTACTAGCTCAGGTATATCCTTTGAGAAGATAACTAAGACCCCCCTAAGCTAAAAAGAGGGTGAAAGATAAGAAGGCCTAATAGAAGAGACCAAGTTAGGACCACCATCTTCCAACGTTCTAATCAGGGGAGGCTCTACAAATCTAGAACAACAAACCAAAGAGGGAGCAATCACAAAATGAAGCTAAGACTTGCAAAACTCCACACAGTCATGGAAAAGATTCCCAATGTTCATGTAGTCAACATAAACCCATCTTAACTTGAAGCCTTTTTATGATAAAACATGAGGGAGACTTGAAACCATGACAACATAAGACAAAGGGATGGAAGGAATCAAAGCCTGGGGACTGTTGTTGGAATAGCTTTAGATTCACCTGCCTGAGTTTAGGGATTGATTTGCATACAACCAATGGTAGGAGCTTCCACAAGAATTGTAGTTGAATATCCCACTTTCTCTTTGGTCCTGACCTGAGACCAAAAACCTTTACACATGCCTAAGACCCTTTCCAAAAGTGGCCTCGAATCACCAACTGGTCTACTGCAAGTTTGATTGGAAACAAACACCACTTGTTCAAGAGGAGCTTAGTGAGTTTCATTAACCAATTCTAATGACATGTAAACATAAAAATAATTTATTTTGTACTTTATTTAAGTTTTAATAGATATCCCCATATCACCACATTAAATAAACATCCACATCATACCTCCATTTGACCTTCATCCTTCTATCCATTATCTAGAATATGGTCAAGAGGTGTTTGTGTAGAGGAAAGACTATATAAATAACCTTATATTTAATCTTTGGGCTTGATCTACATGTTATATTATAGATCATTGTAGCATTTTATACGTTTAAAATTCTATAAAATGATAACACACTCAATTTTAATTTATGATGGGCCAAACTATTCTCCAAACAAATGGAGTTTCACACTGGAACCTATGTAAGTTAGATTTGGAATCTTATTTCAATGCTATGTGATGACCATATTCTACTAGAATTTTTGTTGATAATTTTGAATAAATGAAAAAAAATTAACATATTTTTCATATTTTGTGAATATTCTATTTAAATTTTATGATTTGATGAAGTCTTAATAGAAATTATGTCAGACATAATCATTTATTTTAAATAAAAAGGAGGGAAGTTTCTTCTTGTTATTACCTCATCTCATTGCATTGTTTATAGAGCATGGCGTTGCATAGAGTACTCTCTTTCCATTATGCTTTGATGGATGTCCATATCATTCTACATTCACATTATGTTTTGCATTGCTCTGTTTGTACATCTATTCATTTCATTTGATGAAACAATTTCAATACTTCATGAGTATACCATGCCAAATTGGTACATTGAAATGATCACATTACATGATTGGTCATCTCTATCTTTCATGTCAAGACGAGTTTATTTGAAAAAATATGTTTGTAGGCAATGCGAATCCTTTTTGGGTGATGTGGTTGTGGATTTTCTAACACTTTAAAAAGTATTTCATGGAAATGCAGATTTGCAATAGTTGAAAATGTGTGGAAGAGTTTATAGGGGAGCTTCCTACCCTCTAAAAGTAATTTATTGACCTCTTTTTCTATTTTCTATTTAAATCACCTAACACAGGATTTGGATTTGATGTGGGATTGGATTCACAAGTTTGCAATAATTGAAGACATGTGGAAAATTTTATAGGGGTTGTATGGACATGTAAGCAAAATGTGGAGTGCCTCCTTCAATTAAATCATTTGTACATAGTGTTGTGTGATTGAGATCAATACTAGCAATGGATGGAATTGACATTAACATTTGTGATTATTTTGCTTTATTTTGTGCCCATGGAACTTGTAACTACAACATACGATAAAAATCTATACCTTGTTCAAAAAACTCTTATGTTGGGAGTACGATGGTAAAGGTGAACTAATTTGGTTTGGAATTATTCAATGTATTTGGTGAAGCGAGGATACACCACCTTTTCATCCATGAGATACCATCTAGTTATTTCATAAATTCAAAAACTTTAACAACATCAATGAAATTGAAATAATTTATTTTGAATTTTTGTCAGAGTGTTTGTTGAACATACCATTGAAAGTTCATTGAATATCTTGTTAGAACTCCATTAGATGAGGAAATATGAGAGAACCCTAAAAGAAAATAAAAATGATAGTTTTTATCATAACTCCATTAGAGGTTACGTCAGTTCTCCGAAGTAAAATTGTAGAAATTTATATGACCCTTGATAGAATAGGCCTAAATTTTGATAAAATTTTATCATAAAATCTGATAGGAATTAGTCATTATGTAATAATGTTTTGACAGACCTCTAAAGGGTCCATCCTTATGTATTATTAAGTTATTGGAATATATTTAATAATGTTGTAGCAATGTTTGTAATTAAATAAGGATTTTTTTATATGGGTAATTGTTTTTGGATTGGGGCTTTGAATCAGTTTGGGATATAAATAGGAGGCCTGGATCTCTCTTACAATACTCACCAATGGTCATTATCAGTTTCACTAACATCCCTTGGGAAGATGTTATTGCCAACAACACTAATATCACCAATGACTCCAATTATCTGAACATCTCCAATAACCACTACTGATCTAACAGGTGATGTTGCCTCTGTCGATTTCTAGGCTAACAAGGATCTTTAGAACATTGTAAAAATAGGAAATAAAATCTTGGATGGGTTCATGTCGATAGTGAATTTAGAGAACGTAATGCTTGAGCCAGTTTTAAATGACGGTACCAACAGGGACGCCATGATCAGGTAACCATCAGTTTTGCATTAGTTCATTGATCTCCCCCTTTTGTCTATCTGATGTGAGGTGTAAGATTTTATTTTTTCCTAGGGTTCCAACTGCCTTCTGGTGTGCAAATTTGATCCTCTAAAGTGTAGTAGCTTGAATATTTAATATTTTTTGATTTTTACCTGTCTTATTATTATTAAAAAAAATGTAGCTCTCTCTCTGCTATTTTCTTTTTAACAATTTTTTTTTAAATAATTACTGGTTTTGATGGGATCCATACCCTATATTAATACTAAAATTACACTACAAACTAGGGTAAAAATGACATGGCCCAAAAGAACCAATTACACCAAACAGTGACAGGGCTAAAAGTAACCAAACAACGTACCTATCTACCATCGAAAAGCCAGTATCAATCATCAGCTTATCGGAAAGTAATCTAAAAGATTAGCTGTCTTGCCTTTTTTACATTTTTCCTTTTTTCCCTCCTACCACATATCTTGCTCGGAGTTCACCACAACTAATTGTTTATCTAGATTCCGCTTTTCCAAATTTCTATTTTCAAACAATTCCTTGTCCGAGTTTGAGCTTTCAAAGTCATGAATTTGTCTTTGTCTTTGTTTATTAATGGATATGAATTCAGTTTTATTTTCTTTCAATGGATACCTTATACCAAGAAAAAAACATGGTAGACGTTTGACAAAGTGACAATGACATAGGATAGTCTGAGACTATTATAATAGCAAACATGCAAGGGAAAAATATGTTTTGAGATTTACGAGAGAGCAAATTTATGACTATATTTAATATAATTATGTGTTGTAGGAAATGCCCCCCCCTCATGACTCCTGTGTGGGCACGCCTTTGGTACGTGCTTGGGACATTTTTGAAGGGTCTACGATGACTTGAAGGCAAAAAAATACTCAAAAAACTTTTTATAAAAAACCCTAAATCACTAAAAACTCTTTATAAAAGCAGCGCTCTCACTCTAAAGACCACACCAAAGCCCGATCAATATGTAAATAAAATACACATTTAAGTATTAAATGTACATTTAATACTTTAAGTTATATTTTATTTATATACTTTTAGGGTGTTTGAGAGTGGTTTCGGACCTCTTGAAGCTATAATGCAAATTCTAGGTATTGGAGGATCTTATCACATTTCAGACTTAGTCAGATTCCAAGGTTTTAGACTTAACCATATTTCAGGGTTTCAAGATTTCAAGGAGACATCATAAGAGGCATGAACGTTGCATGAAGGGATGTAGGTATGATAGGAATAGTATGAGAAAATCTCTCACAAAGTTCCCCAAGCCGATCCCACCCCATTCCCTGTGCACCCCTTAAGGCATACACTCAAGGAGATTCAATGAACCGGTGAGCCCTTATGAAAGAAAGTGTCAATATATGATAAAGTTGAAAAATAATGGGAGTGGCATTCATGATTTTGAGGGCAATTGAGATGGATTATTCTAGATTTGAATGTACATTTTGTCTTTGAAGTAAGTAAATGAATGAATATCATATATTTTTAAGTGTTTTATCTTTTATATACAAATATTTTCATACTATGTAGTTTTAAGTGGTTTACTAAAAAAATGAGTAACACACACACACACACACACACACACACACACACACACACACACACACACACACACACACACACACACACACACACACACACACATCCAAATCAAGGGTTTTGAAAAATGGCATACTCACGTACCTGAGACATCCCCGTAACCAAACAACATAGTAATTTATAAATGGGTAATCGCTTTGAAGGTTTTGTACGATGATTACATGGGAAGCCAAAATTGTACTTAGGGATTTTACTTATATATTTTTTGAGCTTCAAATTTGTTGCTTACAAAAGTGTAATTTTTAATTGTTAGATTTTGAGATTCAAATTTGTTACTTATATGCTAGTTGTTATGTTGTTTTGTAAAGATAAAACACAAATGCCCCTGCATTTTTCAACATTTGACACAATCTATATCTATTAGCTGTTAAATTGCTATGATATTTTTACTGTCTAAGGAAATATTGTTGACATATATATATATATATATATATATATATATATATATATATATATATATATATATATATATATAAGAGGGTTCTATTGGGGCCCTTTCCCTTTTCAAAAAAGTATTTCACAATTCATATATTTCTTGAGATTGTAGAAGCAGATTAAGGAGAGTATTAGAAGGAAAAAGATTGGAGAGGTGAGAGAGAGGAGAGCAGAAGATGCATATAGTGATGACAATGCTATTACCAATATTTATATTCTAAATCTGGTTTCCATTTTTCTCCCTACTTGGTGTAACAACTAGTGAATTCTATTCATCCTCTGGTAGAATTCCAATGACAAGTCTAATGAAGTGAGAATCTGACTGATCTCTTAAGGAAAGAAGGCACAAATATTATGCTTCATAATTCGCTGATCCATAGTTAGGGTCGGGCCTACCAAAATTTATTATATAGAGGGTATACCCTTATTAAGGGGTCCAATTTTTAGGTCCATGCTTTAAAATGAAGTTTACTCCTCAACCACACCTTTGCAAAGGGTATGCTTCTCTTTATGTTTTGGAATGTTAGTGTTTCCAGAGCCACTTCCAAGACATCCTTTCCAAGTTATGCTTGTTTGATACTCTCATCAAACATACATTTTTATATGGTTCAGAGGTTTGGGGACCTAGCCTAGGGGTAGTTGATAGGGCCCATATTGAGAGGGTCTAGACTCTCATGTTGCAATGCATGATCCGTTGCAAGCGGACAGTTCTTCAGTGCATCATCCAAGCTGAATTTTCCATCTAGCCGCTACACCTTGAGACTATATTCAGGCTTACTTTCTACATCCATAGACTCAGATCCCCAGGGGACTTAGCTTTTGGTTGTGAGAGGTATCCCTACTTAGCACTTTGTTCTTCAGAGGATTGCTTCACTAGTCCCCACCAGATGTCAACATTGTTGGTACTTTGAGACTAGGTTGCTCCTTTTTTCTATTGGCCTCTCTATTGATAGGCTACCCCCTTACATGTATTCCTTAGATGCCCCTCCTGGACTCCTTCCCACAAAAGATGTCATCACTAGGGTTATCTGAGAGGACATCTACAAAAGTATATATAGACCACCTAGATCTCCTCCTATGAGCTGCTCAACCCCAAGCTTGCTCTCTATGCCAAGCATTTGTCATAGGTGGTGGATAGTATTATTCGTCACCCTCACTATCTCTAGTGCCATTGGTCTCATGGCTTGAGGTTTCCCCTTAGCTAGATGATAGTTTGTTCCCACTAGTTATGGGTTGAAATAGACCATCAAATTTGCCATCAAAATCGGATCCATCGTGTTTGACCCTCTAGGAGGTGGATATTGAGGACCACTTCATTTTTAGATACACCATTTGTTATGAGATCCAAAGAAGATATCACTACCTCTACAGAGACTCAGTCAACACTAGCTACTTTATTCAGATATACAAACCAATGTTGCTCGACTCTTTATCTTTGCAAAGCTATCAACCTCTAGCGCATATTCCTACTAAAGGAACCTAGAGGATGTAGAGCTCCCATATTGATCACCTCTTTCTTTTAGCCCATCCAAGTGATTGGCATAACTAATTATCTATTGGACACTAATACATTACATAGCAGAGCTAATAGATCAGTTAAGAGGTGCTTCTCTTAGCACATCATTACTACTAAGACTACTCAGATCTCCAAGCTTGCTATTTCTTGACATTGTGGCTTTGCTTCACCTCGTTGGCATGGCTTTGCCCCTCTCCGACAACATGGATCTACTACTTTCCAGATGCCCCCCAGACCACAGGGGCAAACTGATATTACGAGTTTATTTTCTATGATGGGAGTTACATCAACCTTTGGATATTAGGGGATTTTAGAGGAAGTGTCTTGCTTCCTCCTAGGATCCCCCAACCTAGGTTCTTCGACCTTGTATCCTCACTAGACAACATCTTAGGATCTATCACAGTGATCAATAATGACTCAAATGACTCCACTTTAGGCACAACTAAAGGCATTTGATGAGATTTGCCTCTAGTCTTCATTAGCACAGGCTTTTGGGGCTTTTGTTTTCCCCTCATTGCTATTTGTATGTTTCTTTGCCACTTGTGTTATTGGCATGTTGTTCTATTTTGTCTTTTGTACTTTATTTTTTTGATTCGCCTCTAGGTTTCTCACTTCCTATAACTTTCTATTGCTTATGGTTGTACCCTTTAGTCCCATTTACCAATGTTGGTCATTTGTGGACATATATATAATTTCTTTCGTTCTTTCTTTCTTGTGTTCAAGCATCCATAATTTTCCATCACATTGATGGATGGGTTTCTTCCTCTTTCTATGCTTTCCACTTGTACTATGTTTGGTTGCTGACCTAGTTGGAGGAGCTTGCAGAGGAAGAACATTTTTTCCTTATTCTTGTGGCTAAACGTGAGCTAAAGCAAGGGGTGGGATTCGAATCATCATGCCATCTTGGAGTCAAGGGATTCAATGCGACCTATAATTAATGCCACTGATGCATTCGAAGGTGGTGCTTTTATGCCAATTTGTGATCCAGATTTGAGGTCCAAGAGAGTGCCTGCTCTATGTTGGCAGGCCTATGAAGCTCCCAAATTTACTTCAGCACACTTGCCTCATAATTTTTCATGCAGGGGACCTTTTTCCATGATGAACTAGAATGTGGGAAAAGCTTGCATTACAAGAACTAAAGCAGGAACTAAGACATCCCCTAATGATTATGTGGAGAAGGGACAACCTCCTGTGACTCCTGCGATGGAAAGAGCAAATCACATTAACTGTGATGGATTGTCATCTCACTTGAAACTTCTTTTGATATCATCAAGAGACAGAGATAGGTGGGAAGAAGATGGCTTGGACAAGTCCATCGTCAGAGGAAGCAGTGAAAATGTGAAGAATGGGACAAGTGAGAAAGGAGTGAATGCCAATAAATAGCTACCTATGGAAATGATTACAAGTGAAGCCATATATTTGATGTAATATATTTCTATGTTGATATGTGTGAGAAATGAATGCGAGCGGTGATAAGTTCCAGCAAGTTAAGTTGATGGGACAATGAATTAGGGGTGTTGGGATTTAAGAAAACTAAAAAGCTACCCTTCTCTTGTAATGATTTCTTGTAGGCTTGCAAAGTTTGACACTTGATCACTTTCCATTAGGCTGAAAGAGTTCAAATTTGATCTCGAGTTGGCTATGAGGTATGCTACTCCATTAGCTTCTCTGAAGCAATGTGAGATTTTTGTTTCTTGAAAACTATTTAGGAGAGTGAAAGCAGGGCTAATGAGGGCCCTGAGGTGCCATTTGAGGTTGATCCTTTTTTAAAACCAAGATTGCTAATTTTGAGTCTCCAATTTCTAGGTGAGTTACTCCTTGATTGTGAGCCAATTGTAGACCTATTGTTAGTGCTTAGAATTCAGCATGATTATTTGTTGCTTTAGAAATTTGGAATCAAGTGGCGACAATGAATGAGCCTTTATGTGGAGGATGCATAATCTACCAACCCAACTGGGTTGCCTTTTGAGGTGCAATCAAAATTTAGTTTTATCCATCTCGGGCTTGGTGGGTTTCATTTTGTATCATCCCTGAATGTCATATTTACCCGCAGTCCATGAAGGTGAGATTAGAATCTTAATTTTTTATTTAGTTAGTGTGCATGTATTTATTTCTTAATTTTGTTTGAATATTAATTATAGATAATGGCACATATGATATTGTCCTATGTTCATAAGTATTGGTATTAGTATTGTTTGATGTGGTAGTTTTGGATTAATCTCATTGTTTGATCTACATTTTGGCGTATTTTCAAAGGTATGGTATTGTTTGATTTGACAATTTTGGATTAATCTCATTATTTGATATGTCTTTGGTGTTTATTATATTGGCATATGTTTAAGGTATTGCTATGTTCAGAACTAGTGCTTAAGCTTTTGTAAGATTGTAAGACATCACCTTACTAATGGTTCAAACTTTAAAGACTAGCTATAAGAGCAAGGCAAAACATCTGTATAAATGTTACAACTTTTTTTGTTAATGCCTAAAGATGTTAACTGTGGAAAATGTGTCCTTATGTTAGTATATGTTTCCTTCGACACATGCAAATGTAGTATATGTTTTCATATATGCTTGTTTTTAGGTAATTCTGGTTTTTGGTAAAAACACCAACACAAGTCTCATGTAAAACATTTATTGTTAATATCAATCTAGTTTAATTTGGATATTAAAATACCAACTAAATAAAGCACATAAGACTTTTGAAACAAAAAGAGTGTGATGTTCTTTTTTATATTTCTTGGATGATACATCTATTTTTTTCCCAAAGAAAAAGTCATAACTTTTATTTATTGGAAAAAATTTACATTATGTAAATGCATATAGCATTAAGTCTAAAATTCTTGTAAATGACCCCCATAGGCCACATATACCAATACAATAAATTACAATTGCAAATAAAAATCTGCAAACCTGACCATCAACCATAGGGAAAAATGCCAAACTACATCATATGGCAATATCCTCAAGCCATCCTTTTTTCTTTTTCACCTCAATCTGGACCTTAGGAGTTCCTGCCACCACCATTTTTGAACTAGGATGTTGAGTTTTTGAATAACCAACCATGGATGGTTCCTTATTAGATTCAGAGTTATCTGACTCATGCAATCTCTTAATTCCTCATTTTGAAGTTTCATATGTGTCTATTCTTAGTGTGAATGGTTCCCCAACTTGCATTCCTTCCTCAGACTTCTCCAATGTCTAATTTTAATAATCATTTTTAACTTCTATTCCTACATTGGTATCTTTTTCTTCCTCTGCAATAAGTGATTCTGATATGCTCTTGTCTTCTCCATCCTCCAGAGATCAAGGATAGTATGGCTGCCAAATTTTTGGTTAAGTAGTATACCCCCTCTTCCCCTTTGAATGTCCTCATGCTCATGTGCAAGATTCTTGTAGATGCCTTGTTTTGTGACAAAAATGACACCTAAATGTTGTATTTTTAAAGTCCAATCTTTGACTCCAAATCAAATCACCATATTTTAGTATCATCTTTCTAGTAATCCTTTACTTAGATCAATCTCCAAATAGATGTGAGCAAAAGTGAAAAGACCTTGGTGTGTTCGATCAATATAATCTTTTAAAAATCTCCCCAGAGCATTCCCAATATCAGTGACTACTGCCATATGCCAAAAAGGAAGAGGGAAATTTGGGAGTGGAACCCAAAGAGGGATTTTGGATACAAGTGCAGTGTTAGGATCGAATTATGGAAACCAAAGAATAATAAAGAGTCCTACTCTTCCCTAGAATCATGGTCTTTCTTCAAATATTTTCTGATAATATTCATGATTATAAAACTGCACTACAAAGAAGTCTTTGGAGCACAAAAGAATCTCACATTGTTTGGACCAGTGTGTATACACTGATGCAGCTCTTCAGTCTGAGGCCAAAAACCATTAAAATGACATTATAGCCTTAGATTTAAGAGTGTTAAAGAGTTCTTTTACCTCAGGATGTTTTACCTCCATAATAGGCACGTCATCTAATTTATCAATGATGTAAGGGCTAGGTTTGTCAACAGGGAGCACTGATTGTGTGGGTGCCTTAGAACGGGTTGCATCCTTGTAAGAGACTGGCTTTGAAGTAGAAGTTCTTCTAGATCCCAATGCACCTCCACGTAGCTGCAACACCAAAAAAAGAGTGAGTCTTTATAGATGTTGTAACCATTCAACTGTACAAAGTACTCTAGTTTTTTACCCTCGTAGATAAGGCATTATTTTTCCATAGGAAGTCCCATTTTGTGTTGACTCAATAATTTGAGTATTTCAATAGTATCTGAAGGTTTTGTTGATAGTGTAATGGCCTACCCCTCAACAGATTCATAAAAATTGATAGTTATTAATACCTTAGGTATCCATCATAGAGGAGACTGGTTGGCCTTTAAGATCATCCTGATTTATTGCCATACCATTCCTTGCAAAGGAGAATTGTTCTATCATTTTGTCAAAAACTTTGTATGTTCTATCATTCCTTGCAGAGATCTAGCATCTGATTGTCAGTAGTCAAATCTTCGATTTGTTATAATGGCTTTTGATCCTCCAAATCCCCTTCATGGTACTCATTTGAAGTAGGAAGTTGAGGTAGGAAATCAAAATCTCCATGCGGCATTTTGTCAAATAGTTTGTGCGCAAACCTTGTATTGAGAGCCCTAATAGTAGATGTTCTAAGCTGCACTCCAATGAGCTTCATTATGATCAAAGCCATCTACCTATCCTCTATCATTACCAAGCTCTCTTTTTGCCCTGAGATCCACAACTTGGATCACCTACCATACTTTTTCCACTTATACCTATCTTCCAAATTTTTTGACTCAAATCTCATTTTAAAAGCATATTTGATAGCTCTTTCCAACTTCCACTTCTTGCTCTTCTTGCTTGGGATTGCCACACGATGCTGAGCAAGGTTCACAGTAGGGAGCTCCAAAGGGAGAAAATGCTCTCTGTTGATGAAGGGATTTCATAATGATTTGGTGAAGCTCAGTAACATAGGACTCATCATCGCTCAAAACAATAAAATTTGAAGGTTCAAAGGACTCTTTCTCCTTATGGTGTTTGATGTGCTGTAGATTCATTTCATCTAATTGCATCTGTGCCATTTGCTCAATCTGTGACTTCATCCCCCCAAAAGATAGAGATATAAGTTCAAGATGATACATCTATTTTAAACCATAGCTCATACAATTACAAAGCCAAATTTATGAATTCTGGTATATAAAACAAAATCAATATTTAGCAAAACATTTCTTGCTTTTGCATCTGCTCTGTTTGTGTGAATTGTCATCTCCCACAAAGTGAAGCCAACCAGGGCCCGCATTAAGATTCTCAAGGGCATCCAATGAACCACTGATTGAGTTTCTATGATAAAAGGAAGATCTTGATCAAGATTATGGAGTTGTAGCTTTGTAATTTTATTCCTTTAATATTTGGTCAGTGGTTGAATGTTTTTATGCATTGGAGAGGTGGTAAGATCCAAATCTACTCTATTATGTTGAGTAAATACCTCTTTATATTGTTTTTCAATGCAGATATTATATTTTGGGTATTTAGTGGGGTGTTGCTTACAAAGAATTATACTTTGCAATATTCATCATTGTAAGTAATCTCTCTTATGACTGTTAGAAATATTGTCATTGATGTCAAAAGAGGTCTATCATCATGATATATTTATTGAAGAAAAAGGAGAATAAATGGGTTGGCTAATCATGATTAGAATAATTAATGTCATAAGCAAAATTACTATCACAATGAATTTGAAAGTGTTGATCAACTATGAGGTTTTTTTGAAGAACATCTATTATATTTTAATATGAATGCATGCTGGCCAACCCTTGCCTTGATCAATGCCACCTTAGAAGAAGACATCTCTCTTCGTGGAGTTGCCCCTCTTGGGGGATTTAAAAATAAATTAATTATGTTTTAATGAGGCTGACCCCCTTTGAAGGATTGCCTCTCTTGGGTAAAGAGGCACTTGAAATAGTATATAAATAATATGAGATGGGAGTAAATTATACAAGTAGAAAAAATGTAAAGTCGGTCCAATAAAAATAGATTTCTGAGTGTGGAGAATAGAAGATATATCATGCAAACACCAACAGATTTAAGAATAAAATATTAGAAGATCACTCAAAGTAGATTTAAAAGGAGATTTATTCTCAAGAAGACAAGACTTTGTTGAGTTAGAGGTTGGTGCATCATATTGAAGAGGTTGGTGTCTCATATTAAAGAGATTGGTGTCTCTTGCTGAGATGGTGCTTAGTGATGGGGATTGGTGTCTTCCATAGGTTGGTGCCTACAAAATCTTTGTATAGTGGGGATTGGTGTCTCTAGTAGGTTGGTGCCTACAAATTTTGTAAGAGAATTTTATATTGTGGTTTTATTCCCAGAAAGGGTTTCCACATAAATCTTGTCTCTTAATTGTGTTATCTTGTGTGAATGGTGTTAATATGGTTATTAAATTTTATTAAGTAGAAGATTAACTTATATTGATTCACATCCCCTCTCAGTATAAGTGTGTGCTTAACAATTAGTATTAGAGCAGGTCCTTTGGAAATAGTCTAACCGCTAGAAGGTAGATCTCAAGAGCACCCATGGTCGGTCAAGAAGGATTTTCCTCAAACAAAGCTTCATTGTTTGATGGAACAATCTATGCATTCTGGAGCATAAGGATGAGAACCTATTTAATGGCTCTTGGCTTTGATATTTGGCAATCAATAGTAAATGGTTATACTGCTCCATCATCTCCACCAACATATTAGGGTAGAAAGAAGGTCAATGAGAACAATGCAAAAGCTATGAATGCAATCTTGTGTGGTCTATGAGAATCAAAGTTTGTAAAGGTGATGCATTGTAAATTGGTGAAAGAAATATGGGACAAATTTA
>JARHVA010000509.1:5215000-5235111 GCA_037957365.1 Torreya grandis | reverse complement strand
ATTGATCCATATAAGCATGTCAAACCATCCCAAAATGAGTTCAAAAAATATGCAGGTTGGAGGACCCAAACTTTGGATGTTTGTTTTAGGCATTCAGAGGTTAGAATTTACAACATTTAGAGTCCAAAATACTACCCACATGTCAAGAAATTGAAAGGATCAAAGTAATGATCAGGTAAGTCATTTTTTTTTTCATTTATTATTTATTTTAAAATCTTGTTTAAATACTTAATTATAAGTAATTATATCATTTCATTGTTACATCATGTGTTTTAAGCCCCTTTCTAGTCCATTTCTTAGTCTATAGACACCTCTGTTCATCCCTAAACCTTTTGTATCCTTCTAAAAAATTGTTTTTCATATTATGTACACTATGACAAGATCAACCATGATTCAAGAAGATCATGGTCAATCCTATATGATCGCTATCAATTCTATCTTTTGTAGAAAAACCTTCAATTTTAGCCCTTTAAGTCTTTCTATTTGATTATGCAAGTTCCTATTTGTTTCATGTCTATCCCTAAACCTATATAGTCTATCCTAATCATCTCTAAAATTCCATAATATATTCATAATCCTTATTTTAGGATCCTTATCCCATCATTTTATCCAACCTTGTGTGTATTAGGTCTAGTTCCTAGCCCAAACTTATTGATAGCCCTTTGTGACACTTGTATGACCAAACCCTTATTTGTGTTGACTTATGCATCTTAATATTAATTCATTTATATTTACATCTAATCATTTATATATTTTATCTATTTTTAATCATTTATAGTCATATTCTATTTATATATCTTTTATCAAAAATAGTGGGTTGACATCCGTCAAGGAAGAATATCTCTTCTAGGACTTGACATCTGCCAACAACCCACTCATATCTCTTTTAATCCCATTTTTGTTCAAGTGTGTTTTATTACATGTCATTCCTCCATATCCAAAGAGGATTTCCCACAAATCTTGGTTAATGGTGTGCAACCTCATTCATATCTCTAGGTAATCTTATAAACCCTACTTTTACTTTATTTTTAGTAGCTAATTATATCACATTGAACAAAATACTAAAATTTGTTGGCATGCTTGGTGAGACCGGATAGTGGGTCCCTTTATTTTTTTCTTTCATGTGCATGTAGTTGCATTAGTGAATTTCATTCTCTTTTATATTTTCTTTCAATCAAATAACTTTCACTATATTTTCTTCATTAAAGTGAAATCATCATAGGCATAAAATTTACATTTCATGTGCATTTGTTTTTTATTGAGTTGAATTCTTTATCTGTATTCAAATCAAATCAAAATATTCTTTTGGCTTAAACATGAACTACATTCATAGTCTATCTAATTGAATTAATCTATCTAGATTAATTAGGTAGTTAATTAATCTGTTAGTCCATAAAATCAAAAATCACACATCAAAACTTGACATAGTGAACTGACTCAAATTTCATCACTAAGTGGAGATATTTATTCATGATTCTTTCACTTGGATTTAATCATCAAGTGGAGTGCTAACTCTAAACTCTGGCTGAGTATAAAACCTAGTTGAGTGGTATATCTTAGCTAAGCACCTGCACTAGCTATGGGATTATGATGTGAGGGGAGCAAGCCCCAAGTACCAAGCCATGTACCATCACTAGTATAGATTAAACCTCATGTACCTTAGGTTATATATAGGGTTTGCACCTAAACATCCTAAAACCATCCTTAGATGTGTATTTCTATCACCCTATCTAAGACCAATCAAGTTTCACATAATCAAAAGTAACATAATCATGGAATCTTAAGCATTTAAAATTTTTAGTATATGTTATTTTTATTAATTTTTGTTGTCTTCTACATGTTTGAATATGTAAGGTTTAAAATATTCTACCATCATATAACCTGATCTGTTTGTTCGGCCTTATAGTTGTAACTTGGTAACAGGTTTAGGAACTATTAGATCCTCATCCTTACCAATGTGGGAAACCTTCAAGATCTCATATGAAATCTTCACCAAAATCCTTGATAATAGTCCTCAAGCATTGAGTGATTACCTTCCCAATCATGCAGTGCATGTTTCACTTCCATCTCATGAGTATATTAATTATTCTATTTATACCATGATGCCTAAGGGACAAAGTGAATTATCATTGCCTTATAGTGACAGTTTTTAGCACTTGGTTAAGCGAGGTCAACCTCAAACCATGCCTTATCCTAGATCATTTAAATATTATCTAAACACCTTTATGCAACATCCCCAACCTTATCAATCTTTACCATAACCTTTTCAACTATTTCAAGAGTAATTATTTCCCCAATCCCAACAAATTATGATTCAACCACTGCAACCCTCTTGGGGGCCAACCTTTCAACCTACCTCATTTAAATTATCTCAACCTACCTTACCTCACTCATCCTCTTCCCCATCTTAACATTTACCAGTACAACCTATCCATTTAGCCTTGTCAAGTCCATTAGCTATACCAATCCAATTAACTAGTTCATCCTCTTTACATGGATAATCATTAGAACTAGTTTTGAAACCTCCTACTTGATGGTATACTCCAATGATAGAACCATATATTTTTATGCTAGAAAAGCTGCTAAAATCATCAATAATCTATCTCCCTTTTATCAAACTTATTATATTAGGACCATATGATTTCATTTCATCTTGGTATAAGGGAAATGAATTTTTGCCCTATCATCGTATCATGGGTCATACAGTGGAAAGATGTAAATATTTTAAATGGTTGGTCTAAGACTTGGTTGATCATGGTAAGCTTGTGTTAGTCAATCCCAATCCCTTGCAAAATCAGAAATATATTGTTAATCATCCTCTTATGTCATCTACCTCATCCATTTCTATTCAAAATCCTTCTAGCCATGGTGTCTTCATATCTAAAACCATCCATATAAAGAATATTACTAAGGAGGTTGTCAAAATCTTATCTAAACCATCTATTGAATCCATTCAAGTTTCACATCTTCTTCTAAACATAATTATAAAGGAAGAGCCCATTGTCATTAACCCTCTTGTGGATCAAATTCAACTTGTCCACCCATCCTTAGCTATTATAGTAAAGGAACCTTTTAACCCCAATCAGTCAACTCAACTACTTGAATTGATCAATCCAATTCATTCGCTCTATAGTTTTCTCACCCTCATCTATTTGATAGTGATAACATTGTTACCTTCAATCCTATTCCTTTTAAGTGAGATTTAATGTTTTGTCACCTAATCTTATTTTTAGACCAAATCAACCAATCCCATCCATTATATACCTTACTTTATCAATCCTATAAATCCATCACCAAACATAAAACAACCTAAAACTAGGTTAACCAATCAAATTATCAGCGTCTTCATGTGAACCATTAAGTCACTTTGATATCCAAAAAGTCATGTTTTATATATTTAGTCAGGAATCAATCAATTATACTATTTAAATATACTTAAATATATCACCCAAACTAGCCCAACCAATAAACTGCATTTGTAGTCCAAAAGGTTTGCTAAACACAAGTCATTAGTTTTAGGTTAGAATCCTAAGCATTGCAAGCCCTTTTTAGGCACTACACTAAAGCTTCATGATAGGGACAATTAGATGGTTTTATTAGATCAGTCCATATTTCAAAATTGATCCATCCATCTAATTTTTAGTTTTCAACCTTACAATGTTTTGAAGCACAGTCTAAAATAATTGTCTCTCTACCCTCTTGGCACTGTAAAGGTCATCCCACCTAAGCCCCCGCATGTGTCTTAAGTTCTCTGTCAACTAACAACTAACAAGCTATCAAAAATAGATGAAGATTCCTTCACCCCTTTGTGCTTCCTTTAACCATTTGCTAAGATTTCTCTTCCTATTGGGGGAATATTTTTACTTCGAGTTGATATGGATCATATAAGTATGGGGCATTTTCAAAATTATCCCCCTTTATGCATCATTGCACTTGAATTATTCATGGTCAAGGATCCTTTTACTCTTTTTGTCTAATGCAAGATTTTTCTTTGATATTTATCATCCATCAGAGGTCCTTTAACCCATTCTCACCCATTGTCCATTGTCAAGAGCAATTGATGGTGAGAATCATGTGATTTTTCCATTACAAACATAGCCCAATCTTAAATGTGAACACCTTAGATTTTATCATAGCATGTTTCTCATGGACACATTCTAACTTTTTAAGAAGGAACCCCATGGTTATTATCTCTCAAATTCCCATCTTAATTCCATCCAACATTTACCTCTCCCATTGTGTTTTGGTTTTGCTCTCTAAAAGGTGACCAAGACTAGCCTGGGTTAATTCACATCAAAAAATCAAAAAATTTAGGATATCTTATTTAAAAGGGTCATTGTCAAAATTTTAGACTACTCCCTTGAAGGATAACTACCAAGAATTATAAAGTTACATTAATAGAATAGACCAATCCCTTGAAAGATAACTATTAAATAAATAAAAAGCTGGACCACTCCCTTGAAGGATGGCTAGTTATAGTTCTGGTAAAAGAAAAATAACTAGAGGCTTCTCACATCAATCAACTTACCAAAATATCTCAAACCAAAAGCAAAAAAGGACCCTAAATAAAAAAATCAAAATCTAATATATCCCATTCTCACCCATTGTCCACTGTCAAGAGCAATTGATGGTGAGAATCATGTGATTTTTCCATTACAAACACAACCCAATCTTAAATGTGAGCACCTTAGATTTTATCATAGCATGTTTCTCAAGGACACATTATACCTTTTTAAGAAAGAACCCCATGGCTATTATCTCTCAAATTCCCATCTTAAGTCCATCCAACATTTACCTCTCCCATTGTGTTTTGGTTTTGCTCTCTAAAAGGTGACCAAGACTAGCCTGGGTTAATTCACATCAAAAAATCAAAAAATTTAGGATATCTTATTTAAAAGGGTCATTGCAAAAATTGTAGACTACTCCCTTGAAGGATAACTACCAAGAATTATAAAGTTACATTAATAGAATAAACCAATCCCTTGAAAGATAGCTATTAAATAAATAAAAAGCTAGACCACTCCCTTGAAGGATGGCTAGTTATAGTTCTGGTAAAAGAAAAATAACTAGAGGCTTCTCACATCAATCAACTTACCAAAATATCTCAAACCAAAAGCAGAAAAGGACCCTAAATAAAAAATTCAAAATCTAATATATCCCATAAAAGACTTCCTGCCTTGATCAATCTTTCTCTAATTATGTAAAATTCCTACATCAATAAGTCTACCTCCTATATATAAAGCATGGATTAACCCATGGATCATCCTAAGTCACCTATAAGGACATCACGTTTCACACAAGATAGGTGGTATACCCATAGTTGTTTCATACATGACACACCTCTTTTACCTAATCAAGGAAATCTAAGTTTTCCTTTTATAGATTTGTTAAAAGTGTTTATTTACCTTCATAAGGGTGTGAAGTGCAATGCCTTAAGGATTTTACTCTTTGATAAACCCCATATTCACTATGGTCCATGTCAATAACTTGGGGAAAAGGGTCCCCCTTTGTGTCCTTTTTGTTCATCCACTTGTGTCTATTACCATAATCCAAACCCAATCTAAAGGAGTTGAACCTTGTGTTCACTCTCTACTTGGTTATCCAAATTTACATCTTTTGTGACTAGGTTTTAGCCTTTGTATGATGCCATTTCACCCATATATTACCATCTTAGCATACCATTATCCATACCAGCATCAAAATATGATTGTGATTTATATGAATTCATATTTATCTCTTTGTTTAATCTTTGATTTTAACTTTTATAGTAGTCACATTTTTGTCTTAGGCTAATTAAGTCATCTTTTTTGCATTTATTTTGTCCTTATTTACCAAAAAACCAAAACCTTGGATTAGTGGAAGTTTTACCCCTATTGGTCCCATAGTCTAAGTTAGCTTGATAATTTCACCTTAAAACATGAGTCTATATTCAAAACCCCTTTACAATCTTAGATAACATAAGTTTGGTTTCATCTATCATTTGTTATCTTGGTGCCAAATCTTAAGCCCATGTGCTTCATGGAAAATTTATGTCTTATTTGGCCACATATATTATTGTTTATTTACCTTAGTCCTCATTTGAACTTAACCCTGGTGTTTGATGTGTTGACATTATTTTTCACCTATTTTTTGTGTTGGGTACCTATCCATTTCTCCATTTGTCCGAGCTGCATTTGCACATTTAGTCCATCAACCCCTATTTATATACTTGCATTTTTCTTGTATCCATTTCCATTATTTCCCTCTTACTCTACCCTTTGTCAAACCAATATCCACCTCCTTTTCCCTTTGTTGGTTCCATGTTTAAGGGGGAAACATTCTCATATCAACCGGGGTATGCTGGGGTAATTTATCCAAGTATGCTTTTATTTTTATTTTTTAGTCTCATAGCTTGATTCTCTCAACCATTCCATAAAAAGGTGAAAATTTAGATGCCATAATTATCACCCTTTCCCTATTCTACCATATTTTAGGCTATTGCATTATCCCTAGTTATCTAAAACAAATTATTGTTACTTGTCACAATTTTCTTAGTAAAAACTAAGCCAAATGTTGTATTTTCTCATGCACTCAGTATTGTAGGTTCCACACATTTCCCTAAACTACTCCTTAAATATTGAAAATCTACCTATGACACCCCAAAAGTGTTATAAACCCTTCCTAATCCCACTTACATACCCTTGCCAAACCTATTTCCCCTTTATTATGTACCCCCTCTTTCCCTTTTTCTTAATTATCACATTAGTTTAATATTTTAATATTAAATCTTATTTAAAATTCAAAATATAATAAACCAAATATATTTAAATTAATAAATCAAATCTATTTAGTTTTTAAAACCTCACTTTTGTCCTTATTATTCATTGTACCCAACCTATTCATATCCATAACAACTTGAAAACCAACTCCCCCATGTCATATGCAGAATCCCTAACCATTTGGTAACTATGTAACCCAAAACAAGCATGTAAATCACAACTTCCCTACATCAATGTCAATTATATTGGATCAACATCAATCCATATAAGCATGTAAAACCATCCAAAAATGAGTTCAAAAAATATTCAAGTTGGAGGAATTAAACTTTGGAGGTTTGTTTTAGGTATTCAAAGGTCAAAATTTACAACATTTGGAGTCCAAAATACTACCCACACATCAAGCAATTGAAAAGATCAAACTAATGATTAGGTAAGTCATTTTTTTTTCATTTTTTTTTTCTTTTAAAATATTTTTTAAATCCATCATTATAATTCATTAGATCATTTCATTGTTACATCTTGTGTTTTAAGCCCCTTTCTATTCCATTTCTTAGTCTATAAAAACTTTTGTTCATCCCTAAACATTTTAAATACTTCTAAAAAATTGTTTTTAATATTTTTTACACTATGAAAATATCAACCAAATTCCATAAATATCATGGTTTATCCTATATGATCGCTATCAATTTTGTCTTTTGCAGAAAACCTTCAATTTTAGCCCTTTGGGTCTTTCTATTTGATTTTGTAGGTTCCTGTCTATTTCATGTCTATCCCTAAACCTCTTTAATCTATCCTAATAATCCCTAAACTTCCATAATCTATTCCTAATCCTTATTTTATGATCCTTATCCCATCATCTTAACTGGCCTTGTGTGTATTAGGTCTAGTTCCTAGCCTAAGCTTATCAGTATCCATTTGTGACGCTTGTGTGACCAAAACCTTATTTGTGTTGACTTATGCATCTTAATATCAATTCATTTATAGTTTCATCTAATCATTTATATCTTTTATCTTTTCCATAATCATTTCTAGTCTTATTCTATTTATATATCTTTTATCAAAAATAGTGGGTTGACATCTGCTAAGGAAGAATATCTCTTCCAGGACTTGGCATCTACCAAAAAAACCACTCATATCTCTTTTAATTTCATTTTTGTTTAATTGTGGTGTATTAAAATTCATTCTTCCCTAGCTAAAGAGGATTTCCCATAAATCTTGGTCAATGGTGTGCAACCCCATCCATATCTCCAGGTAATCTTAAAAACCTTGCTTTTACTTTGTTTTTAGTAGCTAACTAGATCACATTGAAAAACAAATACTAAACAGAAAGAAATAATGATATTTTGAAATCCCTTAGCATAATAGAGAGTGAATGTAAATAATAAAAAGTGACAAGTGTTTTAATAATTTTATAACTATCACAAAAAATGCTTATTTAAAAATGGCATATTGACCAAAGAAAAATAAATTATCTTAACTATGTAGCGTTTAAGATAAAAATATATTATCAATGGTTGAAAAAAAATTAATATAATTTTAAAGAAAATTTTCCTTGGCTAGAGGAACAAATTTGATAATATAAATCAATTAACTTATAAATGTAAGCCCACACCAAATCACCAAAAATACATTCCTTAAGAAGATTTATTTTTTAAATTCAAAAACCAAGGAATTAAAAATGGTTTAATTTTTTCTTTGCACATGAATAAAAAGTTTTGGTTGATTTGAATATATAATTAAAATATTTTTTATAATTTTTTGATATGAATAGATATGAACCAAATAATTAAATTATTTTAACAAAAAAAGAAAGTTTCCTTTTGAAAATGTATAATAAATTAATGAAATGTGTTATAAATCCAATAAATATTATTTTATGTTTTTTATTAAGGTTAAAGGGGGGGTTTAAATAGGGACTCCAATCCCTATAAGAAGATTCAATACAAAAAATGTCTAAAAGACTCACCAAGCCCAAAATATTAGAGAATACATAACAAGTTCATAATATACAAAATACAAATAAAATACATATGAAAGAGCTCTGAAGGGTGTGACACAGCTAGAAAACATCTTCAACATCACCAAATAACCTCTAACTACTAAAGTTCCCTTCCAAATATTTCCATCAAATTTTCATGCATCTTAGATTAGAGTAGGTCTGATGGAGCATATGTTCCTTATCTATATCTTTGAGACATTCACTACATTTAAGGTTCTTACCTAGAGACATATTATCAATAACCAAAAGTCCCTCCAAATATGACCTTAATTTTTTTAGATTTTGAAATTCCTCATTCATGGTTGTTTTACTAAAATTAACCAAGTAATTGATGTTCTCCTTGAGCTTATCCTTCTCACAATCCAATGCCCCAACCCTATCCCTAAGTCTTTTAATTTGGTTGCTCCAATCCTTTTCTATATCTCTATGAATCGATAGCTCATTATCTTATTGAAGGCTTTTTAATTTCCCTTTGAGCTCTATAATCTCCCTCATTAACCATCTCATGAGAGATTTTTTTAAATCTAGCTCTTCCTCAATCTTAACCATATTTTGATGACCAATTAAAGAGTCAACAATAGTGTTAAACATAACATTTGAGGTATTCCTTTGAGTCCCAAAATCTTCCACAATAACATCCTTATATTCATCAACTGATTTCCTCTTTCTTTTGTTTGCCTTGTCGATAAAATAATTTTTCTTCTTCCTTTCAACCTCATTTTTGGGGTTTGACCCATCCCTATCCACTAAAGCTACATCTAAGGATAAAGGATGCCCATCAAAGTTCCCTACCTCACCTAGGTGACCAAATTCCACTCAACCATTAGAGTATCCTTAGAAGAATTTCTCAAGTGACTATTGATGCTTACACCTTGAGCTTTAGTAGTGGGCTTGCTACTAGCATGAGCCTTGGGTGAAGGGTTGATATCTAGATAATTGATCCAAACCCTTTTAAACTTATGATTTTCATTAGTACCCTTGCATGATTTTGTAATATTGGGAGTCATCTAGTTTATTCTTTTAAAATAATTCTGAATCAAGTAGATGACACCTTAGTGTTGAGGAATAAAGTATCTACCCATTTTGGCCTTGTCAATATAGATGCCTTATAGTGTAGTTTATTGGATGATGTAATAAGCTAATTACCCATATGGTATGGGGAGAGAATATCTATCAAATCCATTATGTAATTCCTCCAGCAGTTTTTCTTCTATTAGAAATCTATTTATTTCTTGTTTGAAATATCTACTAGTCTTGTAAACTTTTATTACCTCCATGGCTAGCCTAATAACATGATCAATCAAATCTTCAATTACATCAAGTAATACCCAATTGATATTAAATGTCTTATTATCCTAATATTTGGTAAAAAGGGTTGAAATATGCTTCTCATGGCCCTCAATCCTTTACATAAACTTGTTATACCTCTAGTTTGAAAAATCTGCCAGACCTCCTTATTATCCTTCACTTCTTCAAAAATCTTGGGCTCGATTCTATTAACAATCTCCATGAAAAAATATTGAATTCAATTCTAAAAGTTTCACACAAATCAAGGGATTTTTAAAATCCCCAAATATATAATTTTATTCTTTAACACACTAAACTACCCCATGCCACTCCACTTAAAACCATGATTATACTTTCTTAAATCAAGAAAAGTATTTAATCTCTGATATCTCAAACCAAGACCATAGAGTTACCACTAAGTAAATTCTACCTATGATATATATTAAATCAATTATAAATCATGAAATAAACATAGTGGAGTGAATTAAATTCATTCCTACAACAAACATGAACCTTATTGTTAATGAAGGTCCCAATCCTAGTGTATTTTTGTACACCATCTATATGAGATTATTAAGATTAGGATTTTCATCATCTATCTTCTAGAAGATAACCTTAGGTAACTCCTATCTATAAATCCAATGATTAAAACATGTTTAAACAACTCCATGGTTATCAAATCAATCAACAACACTATTACCTTTATGATAAACATGTCGAATGATCACCTCCTGGAAAGACTCCATAAGATATAGAGTTTCATCCACAATCTATTTTATGATCTAGCTAATAATGTTTTTTATTATTCATATAAATGATTATGTTAAGAGAATATCCCTCAATGACTAGATGTTGAACCTCCAACTCTTTGGCCAATCTTAAACCCCAAAGGGAAGCAAGAGATTCTACCCATTGATTAGATTTCACCCCTATTTCACTAACATAAGTAGCTTTAAAATCCCCTTGATCTTTTCTTAGAATGTCTCATCCTCTTGAGGGCCCTAGGTTACCCTTGGAGGATCCATCAAAGTTAAATTTGAGCCAACCTAAAGAAGGAACTTTCCTCTTTATCTTCTTTCTAACTTCATCTTTTTTATCTACCCTTCCAATGTAAAGGGATTCAATTTTCCAATTGATGTCCATTTACTTTTAACTCAAATTCAAAGATTTCCCTCTTCTTAAAAGCAACAGTCTAAAATTTAGCCAATAGTTATCTTTTTCATTTATTATTTTTAATATAAATTATTTAAATGAACTCAATAGAATATATTAAAAATAAAATTGAATGAGGATAAATAAATAAGGTGACAAAAACACTTTTTTAAGGGTGAGCCCTCGCAAAAATAATTATTTCTCCACTCACCAACCTACAAAAAAAATTAGCTTAGAAGATAAATATGCCTAGATCAATAGTAAATGTTATTATAATAATGGAGAAAGATTTGAAATAAGTGTTTCAAGGGTGAACTCCCTAGTATAAAAAAATCTAGTTTTCCTCCAAAAAACCCTATATAACTCACAATTAAACATTAAAAAGAACATAATGCTCTATTACCATGTTAGAAATTATGTCAAGATCTCATAATTAACATTAAAAGAAAAAACATGAAAGAAAAATATTAATAAGTATTACCTCACAAGAGTAATAAATAAAACCACAAGATTGATCAAAGAGTTTTGAAGTGGGAAAATAGACTAGTCAGAAAAAACCCATATGAATATTAAGAAGCCTTGCAAGCAATTGTCCTCACAATACAAGATTAGAAGAAAGAAGAATAGAAAAGAGGAGAGAGCTTTAAGTGAAAATATAAGTGTTTAAGAGAGGAGGAGGTGTTTATTTAAATATATCAAGAGGAAGGAATATAGAGTTACTAAGATTCCCATAATGACCTTAAAATGCTTGCTTAGTGTGCATCAAATTTCTTATTCTCTAAAAGGTGAAGAGAAGTGTGTGACATGTGAGGGAAGGAGTTACTTGTGCAAGTAACTCCTAGAATCATAAAAAAGGAAAAAATAGGTGAAAGAAACATAATAAATTGAGGATAAATTAAATTTCTAATAATAATAAATTCACATCTAAAAGAGACAGAATAAACCTAAAGTGAACCCAAATAATGATAATCTCCAACATCCAATCTGATTACTTTTCCACCCATAAAAACATATGAAGTATATTTATTGTGAATATCATAGATTTAAATGTCACTAAATGAATTAAAAAAATTATTTTAATAAAAAAATATGTGACCTTATATATTCTAGTGATATATAAATCATGCATAGGCCTATTAAATGCAAAGTCATAAGTATCAATCTATCAATATCCACAAGGTGTTAAAATATAAACATTGATATGAACCCAAATGGATACCTAATAAATAAGTGTTACATGATTAAATAAAAGCACCATGAAATTAAAATATCAATCATTTCATAGTGTGGATCTAAGGCAGGTTGAACTTAACACTACATATCAATCCACTGATGACACCAATTTTAACAATGATGACTTACTAAATTTATTTCCTATGTATAATAGTGGAAAGTTATATTATTTCAAACATATATCTTATGATGATTATCCATGACTTTCTCACATTACTAGTTATATTTAATTATGCTTAAATTATTTACCATCTATTTACATAAATATAATTATTCACCTGGTATTATTACATTAGATGTGCGACCTACACTGCATACAAATTATCATAGATTTCCAATTGCCTTAAGGGGAACTATGGGGAAATTTTATTTTATTATTATTTTTACTTTTATTTATATTTATTTATTATTTTATTAAATTTTCATTTTATTTTATTTACATGGTTTCACATATTTCATTTTCCATTTAGATCTAGTTGCTAATTTTCTATTACTCCTCCAAAGTTTATTATTTTGGCATTTTTTCATATACTTACGATTTATTTTATTTTCAATTTTTTTTTTGGGTCACTTTTATCCCTATATACCTTCATTTGCATGAATCATATCATTATGAGGTTTATTCCAATGTAGTTATGGTCCATATAAGATAATTATTTGGATCAAATACCCTTAACTAGTCATTTACATTGACTATGCTTGGCCCCTAGTCACAATGGGTCATGCCATTACTGCACTTATATTGATCATAATTTTGATAACAAGGATTATTATACTTACTTACTATTCATTTGCTTACATCAATTATGTCTAAATTATATTTGGGCATGTTATTTTAATGCTTCATCATCAATGTCTTTTCCATCGTGGTGCACTAATTACATTAGTAATTTCATAAATTATACCTTTCCCACATAGGGGGAACTTATTAGTATTTTTATATCTATTTTATATAATTTATACAAAGAGATACTATTGTTGTGCTTCATTTCTTATAGTTTTCTCATCATTGGCATGATACACCCATAGATCTATAAATTATACATTGCTTATATTAGGGGGAATTTTCATATGTTCTTAACTACATATTATTCACATTAGGCCATATTATTTTCTATGCCTACACAAATTATATATTGCTTATATGGATGCATGCCTTTGTTGTGCTTCAATATTAACATTTGGTCTACACTAGGGCATATTATTTATTGTACCCACATTGGTTATTATTTCCTTCTCATGGGAAACACAGTGATCTTGTGCTTATATTAATTACACTTAACTATATAGATTAAAACATATACCTCTTGTGCTTATATAGACCATAGCTTATCCATAAAAGGTTGGTACAACTAATTCCCACATTTCTTCTACTCTAGCATATATCACATTACTTATTTACTATATACATGCTTTCATGATGATATGAGACATTCATAGGTTTGACTCTCTTGATTCACATATACATGTTCATGATAATATCATTATTACTTGACTAATACATTCATAGGTTAATATCTCTTGAGTTATAAATGTGCTTTAAATGATTATTTTTTATATGATTATTCCAAAATGTGTGATGAATGTGATTCAATTATAAATAAAATATTTCTATGACTGTACCAAAATATGTCATAAATGTGATTTAACAATGATGAAATTATATATTATAAATTTTATGGTTTATATGTTATATATGGTATGCTCAATCCTTTCTTTTGAGATGACTGATATGCAAGATATCCCACATCTCAAAATGGGGACATATGATCTGTGTATTCTAGTTTAATGACATGATCATACATAATAGTTTCATTTTTTTAAGGCACACTATAGATATTTATAATACATTTTATATTATGTTTTCTAGGATTTAGCTTACTTGGATTCATTGTATAAACTATAGTATTATATATTTCTTATTTTCTAGTATGAGAAATAAGAAATTAGGATTTCCTTTTCTTTATTATTATTGTCTAGATTTATAAATAATAAATTAGGATTAGTTTTAGATATTATTACTATCTATCCAATACCTCCAAAAACTCATGCAAACAAATAATAATCAAAAATTAAAAAAATAATCTCTAAAGTACTTATGCTTAAAGAGAACAAGTTTACTTTTGTTGAAGAGAATAGGCCACTTAAAAAACTAACTAACATATTTCTCTCATAGTTTTCCAACAAAAATTCCCTCATCAAACTATTTCAGTACATTATTATGATGTTACAAAAATAGATTGACACTTTGGAATTCTATTTCACTTCATCCACCATCGATCATTTTATCAAAATATGACATGCATTCACTTGATTAACTCTTAAATTTTTATCTACTCATCCATGAGTCACTTTGAATTCATGTTGCTCATGTTAATTTTTGGGAACACACTATAGATCATAATATTGATGTGCTTTCCTCATTCATGAACCACATTATTAGTTTTGGTTTTTGTTTACTCATATCTATAGGTCATTCTAATAGAGACATTGTGTAACTAATCCTTCCTATTTTTTGGATTTATCACAATGGCATTGGTTATCAATCATGTGCTTCATTTCAAAGACCATTTCATATGATCTCAACACATGTATTTGTTCACTTCACTCTTTTTGAGGATATCACATGATATGAACCCTTTGTAACTATCCATTTGAGTTCTTCATTTTTTATACATTCATAATTGTTCAAGAATGTGACATCTAATCTTGATCTAGACATATTCAGCATGAAACCTTTGTAACTATTCATTTGATTTCTTCATTTTTTATAAATTCATAATTATTCAAGAATTTGACATCTAATATTGATCCAAAAATATTCATCCATTAGATTCCTAACCCTAATTTAGACTCTTATAGTCATAAAATTCTCAAGTTTTCACTAAAACATTGTTTTTACACTTCACTACATGTAGTGGTATAACACATGACACTTAATCACATGGAAGTGTATTCATATACCATTCATGTTCATCTTACATGTATTTTAGTTTGGTTTTAATGATGATAATAGTAATTTGTGGTATCTATCAATGATCTTCATGTCTTATTTTTCCTCGTAATTCTTGTACCAATTATACTGCATAATAGTGTTCTTTTCTTGGATAAAATATCATCTTCATGGTAGATTTTTTGATATATTGACCTTATTAAATTATGTGTATATTTATTTTTGTTGTCTTGTGATTATTTTTCAACTTTGGTGTTCTTTTTGGATCAAAGTGATGTACTTCTTAACAGCAAGAATGAGATCCTTACTATAAATATCTTATTTCTATGCCATCCTTGACAACATTCAACTTTTGAAATATATTTTTTGATTTTTCATCTACTTACATGATTCAACATTAAGATATGGTGTTGTTTGACTAATTTCTTGGGGTGTTCTATATTATTTTCTATGGTTATCCTTGTGGCACATATAAACACCTTTAGAAACTTATCTTTTTTTATTAGGGTAATAATTATGGTTTTGAAAGGCTCCCTTAACCTTTTACATAACCCAAAAAGATAAAATAATGAAGATATAAACAAAAAACTAGCCTACTAAAAAAACAAGCCACCGTACAAAATAGAAAATGTCAGTTAAGCATCAATGAAAAATCACCCACTTTATAACAAATATACAGACACCAAACATCATTGAATAGTTAAATATTCAAGACTCTTAAACACATTCTTTTATTGTTACAAGGCTTAGAGCTTAATACATAAGGTATATTCTATTTATTCCTCTTCACTGGCCTCATGTTTTTTATTTTGCCCTCTATTCCTCATAGTAGGACCATCTTGAGCTTCCATTACTTTCCTCTTATTGATATTTCCTTGTTGGCTAGAGTTATCGATGGCATTTATTTTATTCATTTTATTGATCTCTTATATTTTTTCCTTTATCATTTGTATCTCATCCTCCATTTTATTCAAATTGAGACTTAATTTATCCACCTCCTCCTTCAACTAATAAATAACTTGAGTGAATTCCCTTTGAAATTGTAACTCTTCCTTGTTATTCTTACCGTATTTTTCTAACTAGGTATGCATACCCTTCTTGTCCTTATTCACTTTTTAAATCTCATTAAATATATACTTCATGATACTTAGTTGGGTGTTAACATATTATTTCAACTTACCAACCCTAACAATAATAAAGGTGTCAAGGTTGGAATACACATCTTGTTGAGTATAGGATTATTAGTAGTAGAGTCATAGATGATATAGGGGAAGGGTATATGCACAAAATTGGGGGACAAAAAATGTGAAAACTTGGGAAGATAATTTAAGTTTTTAAGGATGTACACCCTTTTGAAAAGGTCATATGTCCTTTTTTCAAAATTACCCATGCCTGATTTTGCTTGTAATTATGCCAGATAAAAAGGCATACAACCTTTGGCCTATAAAGGGCATACACCCTTTTTGAAAAGAGCATGCACCCTTTATAGATCTAAAAGGGTGTATGCCTTTTATTAAACTTTATTTTTTCACCATTTTATCAAATCCATGATTCATTTTTTCCCATTTAAAGAGCTCTCCCATTTTTGAACAACTCTTGAAGAGGACATGTGTACTTTAGACTTGCATCCTGCCAACTTGAATCCACATTTTGATAGAGATATTTGGAATGATGATTATTAAACTTTAATTTTAGGGTTTTCATTTATATGTATTTGTGTTTAGGATATTTAAATTAAAATTGCATTGAACTCTCTCACATTTCCTAAAGAAAACTTATATTTTTATAAATCTAAATACCAAATTTGATGGACCCATTGCTTGAAGAAAACATTAAATAAAATTATGATCAAAACCCTAAGAAATTTAACTTCACAGGAGTTAAATTATATGAATAATATAATGCAAAATTTAAAGTAACAATTGAAAATTATTATCAATAGTTTTCATCACTCTTCAAGTCATAGTTCATGCAATTCACTTATCATTACATTGGAGGTTGTTTTTAATGAAGTGGGAAATATCACTTCATAACTTGATGAAATGTGACATCAAAGAGAGGTGTTGAAAAAATATTATTCTAAAAAATTGTCATATGAGGAGGTTAATAAAAAGGATTAAAAAATAAGAAGTGTGTTATTTGTTTCTTAATCCTGGAACCAACCAATGAGTTAAAAACACATTAACATTGATTGGTGTGTTCATGCAAAAATTAAAAAATTAGGATAGATGGTGGATGGTGTTTGATGAGCCTCCATGAAATAATAATGAGGTTCCATTATATTTTTTGATAAAAAATTATTATGAGTTTTTTCAACAAGAAATTCCAAATTATTTAGACATGAAAGCATCCCAAGGTAGGGGATGTGGGTCCTCATTTGATATACCTATTTTTAGGTAGGACCAAAACCACCATAATTAAGTTTAAAAAAATAGAAGGAAAATAACACATACTTATATTCCTAAAATATTTTATCAAATGGACACCCTTGAGGTATTTATAGTCTCACATAGGTTATGATGACCATGGGATGCATGAAATGAGGATTTATACATGAGATACAGGTGGTGGCACATCTAGTAGTACCCACTGTACTATTGGTTCTAGTTTCCCTCCTACTATTGGATCTAGTGTCCCTTCTACTAATAGTGGCATAACTAACAGTCATCCTTTAGTTACTATACATCATTTCACATCATATATAAGGAAGTGTATTGGACCTCTTATGTAGTTTCAAAATACATGAGTTAGACATGTGTAGACTAGATCTAAATTTATGTAGCATATTAAGACCTAAATTTATGTAGCATACTAGTACCCATTAGTATAAGTAATTACAATTGATTTAGCATATTTGGACATGAATACAAAATAATATGTTTCATATATAATTTATTCAACATCTTAGGACACCAACATACCTAAATATATGCCATTTTTAGTTATTTTAGGACCTCAAAACACTAGCATGATAGAGTATACATCATCTATAGTTTCTTCAGAAGCTCATAACATTAGCATGTCAGACTATATGTCATATGTAGTTTATTCACCACCTCCCATTAGCACATGATTAGTTACATAAGGCTTATCTACTTCACCATCTATATTTGACATAGATTTAATTTTAATTATAGATTGTTTATGTCTGTAAAATAATATCAAGCAAATATTTCCATATATGTTTACTTAATTTACTAATATTTGACTAAAATTTAATTTTTTGATTGTATAAATGATCATTGGTATTTTAGGTACCTTAGTTGGCTTAGATTATGTTGGTGATGCTACAATTAGCAATGTAGCACCCTACACTCATGTTTAAAAAGTTACAAATTACATGAAGTTGTTATATATAATTTAAATATTTTGTATACACCAAAGTTTTTATACAAAAGGAATAACTTTTCTCTCTTTTTATCCCTCTCACACTTTCTCTTTATGTATAGAATGATTAATATTAATTTAAATTTATTTTAAATTAGGTTTAGTTTTATTTGATTCATAATTTTCCTCTTTTATTTATTAGTTTTATAAATGATGAGAGATTATATGAGTACCCCACATAGATAATAATAATGTTTGACTGATGTTGTAGTTTCATTTAAAGATCCACTATCTCCCTAGTAGCACCTAATTTAGAGATAGAGACTGGTGAGAATGCATAATATTTTTTTTAAACTTCAAGTAATGACACTCTACATCATATTTTTATTTTTATGTACATCTAGGTCTAACCATATATGTATGATCCATATGATTATCCATCATGGATATATTTATGATCATGTATCCCAAGACAATCATTTAGGTGGCATGTGTTGGGTCTAGAATAACCATTTTGTAAACTTTTGTTCATGAAAAATCTATCTTTTTCCATATATAATTTTAAAGCATTAAAAATTATATTTCATATGTTGTGTAGACACCATAGTATTTTGAGGTTATGGAAGAGACATTTGATCATTCACATGATGAAAGGAGAGTTTGTCCTTGTAATGAGTCAAGAAACACCACTACTTCTACATCTATAGTAACCATAATTTAATTTGAGGTAATGAGGAGCTAGAAAGCTAATTTTTACGTTAAGGATAGTTGTAAGAATAATATATTTTGTATGCCCATATGGCCCACATTGTATGCCTATATGGTACATTTTTTATATGTATATTATGTTCTAGATTGTATCTTGATATGCTCTATTTTTTATGTCAATATGAAATAATTTGCATATGCATATATATTATTTGGCATATCTATATGTGAATCATACAATATTATAATTCATGTATACATATTTATTTATTATGTGTCATTATTATGTGTTTAACATGTTGTTACATACATGTTAGCCTTCTCAAAATTATTCATAAATTTAAAAAAAATCAAGCATGGTTGTGTGAATGTTCATGGATAGTTCAAATTTTTAAATTTCATGAAATTTATGTAATAATAATATAATGATTAAAATGAAGTTATTTTTTTATTTTAATATTTATAAAAAGGAATTTTTTTAAAGGGTCTATACCCTTTCATTATAAAAGTTGTATTCAAGGATCACAAAGCCACATAAAATTATGAATACTACTCAAAACAACCAAAGACATAAGGAAACAAATAAACCATAACACAAACATAGAAAATAAACCACCAAGTTACATCAAACCAATAACAAAGAAACACTAATGAGATGGTTTACCCTCAACACTTTGACCTCCTAGGGATTTGT
>JARHVA010000509.1:5125000-5210000 GCA_037957365.1 Torreya grandis | reverse complement strand
ATGTGAAAGTACTCTAGGCACCCTCTAGATGATTCCATGCCACATATAGTGAGGGAGACATGACATAATGCTTTCTATCATGGACAAAGGTCTCTTACGAGACTAAAAGTTGGTCAATGGGTAGTGTATATTTTAATTCTCTATCCCAATCAATGAACTATCTTCATAAACAAGTATGGATGGGAAAATAAATGCTATAATGGCCACCATCCACTATTTTTTGAGCCTTAGGGTTAATTTTTTTAGTTATTTATAGGTATCCCTAAATAAAATATTCTTGTTCCTAAGTAGTAAAATGGAGAAAACTTATAATGTGCATTATAAGATAACCATGATGAGTAGAAATGAGTCCTCAGTGATTATAGTTGCATGAGTGAGTCCTCTAAGAACACATATAGTATTATTTTCCACTTGAGATGAGGGAAGCATGGAGGTTCATTTTTTCTCATGGCCAAATGTCTCTTAAGAAACAAAAAGTTGGTTAGTGGGTAGTGTATCTTTTGACTCACTATCCCAATCGATGAACCTTCTTTGTTGACATGTTCAGATGGGTAAAGACAAACTATCATCTCATACAGTTGTATGGGAAAGTCCTCTGAGCCTCCTAAAGAATTCTCTACCACTTATGATAAAGAAAAAATATCTACTCAACATGTATTATTTTGTAGGCTTATCTTTATTTCAAGAAGATAATCTTCTCTACTCATGACAATAATTGTATACCATTCAAACTAAATTTAGATTAGGAATCCTACTTGGGTATATAGGGTTAAGGATATAAAAATTATAGGGCACAATGGTGAATATCAAATATACAATAGGCTAATTAATGTGCTAAACTTAGATGTGCCATACCTTGAATTTTAAAACTAAAGTAAGCTATTAATAGAAAGTAAAACTATGCTAGATATATAAATAACATAAAATGGAGTACTTAGTTGGCTTTTATGCTAATGAAAATGTGAATATAGTATAAATATAAATTAGGTAAGAATATAGTTTTAGATCAATCATCAGATTCTAGATTTGGTACCTCTATCTCTCTAAATAGTAATGTCATCTATGGATGGTTGTGTTGACACTATTGTCTAGGTTTGATTTTAGTGTATATTATGTCACCACCTTGATGCTTCTACATTTTTCCTTGCCTTTGCTTTGGTGTATACAAATTTGGGTCATGGATTGTTACTCCTAGTGAAATGGAAAAAACCTAGCTTTCCATCTTCAATGTGAACTTGGGGAAAAATGGGTTAATGGGCACATAATATCAAGCTAACCCAAAATGACCCCATTATCAAAGGGTGCTACCTATATAGCCAATACTCTATAAGAAGGAATCATACTCATGTAGTTTTCCCCTACATGTTGGATTGTGTATGAATCATGCAATGTATAAAGAAAGTACAACATTGACCTAGCTTATAACCTATAAAATATGATCTTATGACTACTCCTTTAGTACTTCAAACCTATATATGTGTTATTCCTATTAATAGTGTGTAAATAGGGAAGATTCTGATCAATTGAGTGCTTTATAGAGTGATTTTTGATAAGTGCATTGGTCTCTTTGTTATGTTATAGGTGTAGAATGAATGAGGGTTGATATTACATTTATACCAATATTATTGATAGATAACTCATATTAAATCACTGAGGTTGACCATTGTAATACATTTCATCTTCAAATTAGATAACTTTAAGGTATTGGACACTTATATCAGGGTAAGATAGTAACATCAATGCTAGTTTCTATCCCAAATGTTAGTGTCCAAAGATAAAGAGAGTAGGCATAGGCTTATAACTTGTATAAGTGTAAGATAAGTACATTTTAATAATTTTGGGAAAGATGGGATGTTTGTGTCATCAATATAAGGATATTAAAGCTAAAATATAGGACAATGGGCATAAGATAGAGTAGGTGTGATACTTATAGAATCATGGCATTTGTATAAATAACATGAATAGCCAAGGTATGGTTTTTCCAAGTGTACAAGATTGAGGTTATACATAATCACAAAATATTATCTAAATTTCCCCCTTTTAATAAAATAATTACATTTATAGTTAATATGAAAGGAATAAGTACATGGGTGTGTGCACACACCTTGTCTTTTCTTGAGTTGAATTTAAGTGCTTTACTAATGATTTACCTACAACAAAGATCATGTTATAGTGTATAATCATTACATATAATCTAGGTCAAAAGTACTTAAAATAGATATAAATTGAAAGAGCAAGGATAAGGAGTACACATGTGTGTTGATATAACCACCTTGTCTATTGGCAAGTATTTTTTCAAAAGATATATCACTATAAGGCTCTAAAATTGAGATAAGGATAAATATTTAAAGTATATATATCCAAGGAGAGATAAGTGATTTAATCACCTCAACCACACCAAAGGGTAAACCAACTACTCAAGTATATTGGCTCACTAAAATATGCAAAATTTTAAGGGTATCAGTATGTGAAATAGTTTTGGAATATGATATTGATTTGGATTTTGAAATAATAGGCACATTTTGTGTAGCATATTCACCTTATATATGTCTCATTTTTTATTATGTATAATAGTGTTACCAACATATAGAATTTTACCACAATTATAAATTTGGATCATATAACTATGTGCTTTGGCCAATTTAGATAAGTGTGTAAGTGTGGAAGACATGATTATAAAGAATGTTCCCACTATATATGGAGAAATATGAAACTATTATAAGTACCAATATGAAGGACATGTTTCAAAAACATTTACCCACTATAAACTAGAGATGTTGAATACTGAATAGGTGTGGAGAACATGCTTCCAAAGCATGCCCCCACTAAGTCTATGAACTAATATAAATACATATACTAAATGAGTGTGGATGCCATTCTTAAAAAATAGTCTCCCATTGAATCTAAAAACTATAAATGTGAGTAATCCATGTCCATATGACTTTCCCCCATTGAATCCACAAACCGATATAAGTACCAAATACTAAATGAGTTTGGAGAAGGTGCTTCCAAATCATGCCCCCACTAAATTTGAAAATTTTGAATGTGTGGAATCCATGTCCATATATCATGGCCATAATAATATGTCACCCCTTTGAGGTGAGATAAAAATAGTACTTGGTAGTTATATCACCTCAAAGGAATAAGATAACCATATAGTTATATATTGTATGACTGAACCATGTAACATGTAGAAAAATGTGCATAGGTAAATGTATCATTGAATCACATAGAACTAATGTGATCACATGTATGCACAAGATGAATTATAAATATCATGGAAACGTCTATATGTTAATAATAAAATCTCAATAAGAAAAAAAGTACACACATATGAACACTCAAAATCAAGTCAACAAACAAAGGTCCTAAGAGACCAAAAACAAGGGGCATGTTCAAATGTTGTAAAATTGAATGGACATGACTTAGTAAAATTTCCACAAATCAAGGAATGACATATTAAAATGTCCATAAAACAAGAAATGACATATTCAAATGTCCAATAAGGCCAACATAAGCATAAGGTACACATAAAATGGAGAATATTCAAATGCTCAAATAAGTAATACAATAGTAAGGCAAAACACACAAGGAAGTGTATAAAGGAAAAGATTATGCAACCATAATAAAAATATCATAGTAGCTCATAGATCAAATGTGTTAGTAAAAAGTGTCAAGTGTATAACATATCAAGTACCATGTACAAGATATAAGCATGTATAAGGCATGTGTATGAGTGTATAGCATATCAAGTACCATGTGCAAGATATAAGCATGGATAAGGCATGTGTAAGTATATAAGAATATATCATGATAATTTGATGTGAATATAGATCTTAATCCACATTTTGATATTTTTGATCAGTTAGCATTTGGTCATAGATGTGCTAGTAAAGTTTAGCAATTGTTTTGGCCTCCTCTTTCCCTTAGGTTCCCCTTCTTCTTTTTTGTCTAAGTATTTGTTTCCTTTTATGGATACCATATGGCATATTTATGCTCATACAACATGAGTAATTTATCAATTTTCCTAGGAGTAGTTCCATCTTGTCATGTGGTGTCACAATACTCCTCAAAAATAAAGGATCCTTTTTTAGGACTCAAGATCATGTCATTGGCTAGTATAGTAATGGATGGGGCCTACCATGTAGTTTCAATAAGAAGGAAGTGAATCTCACCATGTGTCACCATGGTACTTATCTAAGGCACAAATTTTTACTAATGAAACATTAAGTTGCACCAATGGCTAAAAGGAAGGTGCTCCATGTTTGAAATTTCAAACAAATCTACTGGACCCAAAAGATACCATGTGGCATCATCCAAAGATATTACAAGACCATTAAAATCCAAGCCACCATGAAATCCAAAAGATGATGCCGCATGTCCCAAGTATAACCTGAGTGTCTTTAAAGATGCCACTTGCTTCCTTCAAATTCACCTTAGATAAATATGGAAGCTCCCAAGCCATCAGATCAAAGACTCACAAGAGCCTTCCAAAATCAACATGTGGAAGCACCTAGATCATAAAATCTAAGACACAATGGTGTAAATTTATTTGATTCCCCTTCCAAGATCCATAAGTATCCCTCCAAAGGACATGTGTCATACCCACATTACTCCTATTTGAAAATCTAAAGGACTCCTATGAAATCCCATCAAGATGATGCATGGCCCCATTAGAAACATGAAATGATGACATGTACCTCCTTTGAATCCATCAACAATTGACATATGGATACACTCAAACCATTTTATCTAAAGCTTATGAGATCCCATGAGATGTTAACACATGTCATGCCCATAAGGCTACATCTAAGATCAATAGACTACCTATGAGAGTGACACATAGATCCACTCTGAGCTGTATATTTCATAAAAGGTCACCAAAATTTGTCAATAGGGTTCTCAAGAGCAATCAAAAGGTGATATGTGTCCAAGTAAGATTTTGATGTCCCACGAGAGAGACACATATCCAAGTGAGGTCTAAATTACTAGTGAGAGTGATAAGTGGTACCCCCACAATTAATCAAATTAAATGGATTCATTACTAACACAATTTATAAATATAGTTTCAAAGGTAGACATGTGTCATCATGATGCTCTTTTTAAACATCATGGGGAACCATGAGGCAAGAAGGTTGTGCTATATTTAGGATTTTAAAGACCAACTACACCCATGAGCTGGAGTTCCTCATTCTAGGATTTCCAAGTATCACTTCTTCATGAGGTCATTGTGCCTATATAAGTAGAGCTCTTTTCTCTTATAAAGGGTTGGTAGATGATTTTTTTTTTTGATATTATCATAGAAAATTCATTTGTAATAGTCTAGTTTTAGAAAAGAAGTAGTAGTAATTAGCATTTTTCATTCTACTACCTTAGTAGGTACCCCCCCCCATAGGTAGGATTCAAAAATGTATACTATACCCTTGAGGCCTTTTGTATTTTGTTCTCCACCTAAAATTTAAGAGGATGTGATGTTCTAAGTTAAATAAAGTGGAAAGTTATTTATGTTTATTGTTTCCTTTCTCTACTTCTATAATATTGGATCTTGTTTGTGTTATAGACTTTAATTCATGCATATTCTCCTTTAATAGTATATGATGTTCAAAGATTCAAGCTATTTTATGCAATTTTAGGTCAATACTTTAAATATATCAATGCATCACCCTAGTTAGTTTTAATTTTTAGTTCTACTTGCATTTCCTCCTTACCCTTTTCCCCAAAATTGATATGAAGAGTTGGCTTCTAAAACCCTAGAGGTTGCTTTACAGATCATATTTATGTCCCACATCTATAAAGCTGCACATTGAGTGTTATTTTCCTATATCAAGAGTTTTAGGCATCAACAATGTCTATAGAATGATATAACCTAGAAGTATCAAGATCATAGAAAATGGATACCCCCAATGTCTTGGAGATGTAAGTAGAGAGAAATCTCAACACTTTAAGTACATAAAATCATGTATCTATACATTCATGTAGATGTATATGTAGGATTAATTGGTATATTATCCCTCAACATGTAACTAACACATAGATGCCAAGAAACCAATAGAACATGTAGATGCCAAAACTATTTTTGGATTTTTGCTGGAATGGTACCATGAGCAAGGAAAAGTGCCACTAGAATCCAAGTGTATCATCAATAATATGTCTCTATGAAGGCCCTATATCATATGTGCCATATTCATGCATAATAGAACTAGAAATTTTATCATGTTGTTTTGATAGTTTTGTACTTGGTATAAAGTAAGTGCAAGGAAATGATGGGCCAAAAGGGAGTGTTAAGGGGACATGTTTTCTTGAAAAACAAAAAACCTCAAATTCTATTGATTATTTGAGATACCTACATTTAAAATTTGAAGATGTCATGTGAACATTAATTTTAGAATTTAAAATCTAGTTTCTAAACTAATAATTTTTTTTTGAAGTGGTCAAGTATAAGTAGGTCAAATGTCAAAAATTTGAAGTAGTACTATTTTTTGGAAAAATCTAAGTACCTGGCTTTTCATGTGGCCCATCATTTTTTGAACATCATTTAGTTTTGTTTTAAACCCTTTGGTGGAAAGTTATATAAGATCATCTAGTTTGTAACTTATATCTTTTTAAAATTAATTAGTGTTTTTTTAATTAATTTCACAAGTTTATAGACCCTAAAATATGATCAATAACATATATCTGACCATGTGTCTCCCCTAACTACCTTTAAAAATATCAAAAAATAAATTCATTTTTGAATGTGTATAGAATTAGGTCTAGTTTTCAACCATATATTTTTTTTCATTTTAATTGACAAATCAAAAGATACATAAACAAAGATGAACATGTATAGTTGCAGCATTTAGTGTTATAAAAAGACTTAGACATAAATAGAGATATCATCCTTATAATTAATGAAAATATATATATATATATATATATATATATATATATATATATATATATATATATATATAAGATGAGGAGAGTGTATTCAATTTTGTAGTAATATTTTAAAGAAGTTTGATAAAATTCATAGTGTTTAGCATGGTTGAAGTTGAATTTTATCATTTTTAGCTAAAAACATGCATTCAAATGTGTGTTTGTGGGTCTGTACCTTAGGATTGGGAATCCAAGCCATTCATGAGCCTTTAAGCATGTGTTTGACAATTAAAATATAAGAATCACATACATATAAGTATTGTGTATGTAGATTTATTGCATACACAGTTTGTGGTTAAGTATATTTCACCATCCTATTGTTTTGTTATATATATTTTTATATTAATTATAATTCAAACTTATAACTTATGGTTTAAGGTATAAGGCATAGGGTTTAGGGGGAAATTGTGAAGGAAATTAAGGATAATTTGAGTTACTTGAACCTATTTGTGACTATAAAATGTGATTTTGGGCACAATTAGCCCCAACATCATAAATTGAGCTAATTAGTCAATTGGGTCAATAAGTAATATGGTTTGCATTGAATTAATCCATGTGAATGTAATTATTACTCTTAAGGATGCTAAGTGGGGTTTAATTGATTGTTTTAAGGTTTAGGGTTTATGATTTACTATTTAAGGTTTAGGTTTTAGGGATTAGGATATATCAATTTTAGGTTTTAGGATAAAAGGTATAATCATGAAGTCACATGGGCCAAATTGAGTTCATTTAACCTATTTGTGACTACAAAATATTATTTTGGGCTTAATTAGCCCTAGGCACATCATTACAGATTGAGTTAATTAGTCAATTAGGGTGATAAGTGATGTTATTTAGGCTAAATTGAGCCTTATGAACATAATTCTTACTCTAAATGATGTTAATTAAGGATAAATTGATTGATTTAGAGTTTAGGGTTTAAGGTCTAATGGTGAAGGCAATTGATCTACTTAAACCCATTTTTTAGTATAAAAAGTGATTTTAAGCATAATTAGCGCTAATGCCATCACAAATTGAGCCAATCAGCTAACTGGGCCAATAAGTAATGTGATTTACATTGAATAGATCTATATTAACATAATTAAGTGGGTTTAAATTGAATGGTTTAAGGTAAATATGGTTTATGATTTAAGGTTTAAGGTTTAAAGTTTAGTACTTAAGGCTTAGGGTATATAGGTTTTAGGTTTTAGGGTAAAGGTCTAATCACAAAGGTAATTAGGGCCAAATTCATATCCTTTAATCTATTTGTGACTACATAATTTGATTTTAGGCTCAATTTGACCCTATGTCATTGTAAGTTGAGCCAATTAGTCAATTAGGGAAATGAGTGATGTGATTTGGGCCAAATTGATCCCTGTGAATGTAATTCTTACTCTAAAGGATGTTAATTGAAGCTAAATCGATTGGTTTATGGTTTAGGTTTTAAAATTTAGGGTTTATGGTGGATAATAATCAAGATAACTAAGCTATTTAACCCATTCATGAGTATAAAAAGTGATTTTGGGCACAATTATCCCTAATGCCATCATAAATTGAGCCATTTAGTTAATTGGACCAATAAGTAATGTGATTTGCATTGAATTAAGCCCTATGAACATAATTAAGTGAGGTTAAATTGAATAGTTTAAGGTAAATATGGTTTTTGATTTAAGGTTTAAGGTTTAACGTTTAAGGTTTAAGGCTTAAGGTATATCGAGTTTAGGTTTTAGGGTATAAGGTCTAATGGTGAAGGTAATGAGGGCCAAATTTAGCTCCTTTAACCTATTTATGACTAGAAAATGTGATTTTGGACTCAATTGACCCCCACATCATCAAAGATTTATCCAATTAGTAAATTGGGGAATGAGTGATGTGATTTAGGCTAAATTAAGCCCTATGAACATAATTATTACTCTAAATGATGTTAATTGATGATAAATTATTTGGTTTAAGGTTTAAAATTTAGGGCTTAGGGTGCAATCACAAAGGCAGTTAAGGAAAATTTTAGTTGATTGAACTTATTTGTGACCATAAATGTGTTTTTGGGTTTGATTAGCCCCTATGCCATCATGCATAGAGAGAAATAGTTAATTAGGGAATTTAGTCGTGCGATTTGGACCAAATTGAGCCCTATGGACCTAATTATTAGTCTAAATGAAGGTAATTAGCTCTCAAATGATTTATTTAGGGTTTTAAGAGTTTAGGTTTTATGGTTTAGTATTTATAAGGCTTCAATTTTAGGGAATTAAGTTTTACTTTTGAGGGTATAAGGTCAAAGAGATTAAGGTTTTAGTGTTAAGGATTTAGGTTAAGGGTCTTTATGCATACATGCAAGACTTCATACATGGTAGGACCACTTACATGATTTAGTTAGTGGTGTAAAAAATAAAGAAAACATTTAGGTCAACATCTTTTTTTTAAGATCAAGACTTATGTTCCCTAGGTACTCTATTCTATTTTGTATATTATAGGTCTATTTTTTACTGATTTGATGTATGTCCCCACCCTCAAAATTAAAAAAAATTATTTACTCATGGTTGACTAAAGAGTTCATGTCTATTTTTTAATAATTTGATTATTCTCCACACTTGGTATTACACATAAAATAGGTCTGATTTAATAATTGCATTATTGTCCCCACCCTCAAAATTTGACAACTTTGTGCAATCATTAGTGATGGATTTTGTAATAACAAGAAGAAGTTAAGGAACAAAAAGCTAAAGGAATTACAAGTTTAGAGAGAAAAATAAAGTCAATGAATGAATTTATTTTTTTGAAAGTAAGTATATTATCCCTAATGAATTGAATGTCACAAATAATGATGAAATGAATAATGATATTATACCAAATTCTAAAAGTACAATTGACAATTACGATAGTATACCAAGTTATAATGCAAGTCCACATTTAATTTTCATGGTTTTTAATTTTGATGATGATGATGATAGAATGCATGAGGATGTAAATTGCATGGAAACACTGATTGTTAAAAGTAAAAATCAATAAAACACTCTGGAAACACCATTGAATGAAAAAACTAGCAATGAAGAAAATAATGTGGATACACCAAATCAATCAAATTTACCATTAAGAATACCTCCTTTGAAAAATAGACCCATGTATTTCATTAAAATTGATGAATTGTTTTTGAAACCAATGCCTAAAAAAATGTCTTGGTACTATATGAGAAGAAAAGCTAAACTTTTTTGGGACTCACACTTTCACAAATTAAATGAAACTCAAAGATGCCAATTATTTGTTATATTGATGAAAGTGCATAAGATGAGACCTACAATGAACACCCTATGACTAAGAAAATATAATATTGATGGTGTAAACAAGGAAGTTGTTGAAATTTTTCATAATGCATACCATCGAGTAGGTGTGAACAAATGCACCAAAGATGGAAACATTGCTCGATGCATTATTACAACTTCTATGGTAAGTTTTCAAATAAAGAATAAATAATTGATTAGATAAATAAGATGAACATTGAAATAAATAAAAAAATACTAATGAAAGAAATTAGGATGTGTATAAGACTTGATGTTTTTTATAACAATGAATTGTGGGCATTTTCTAGTAGACTCCCATAAAAAAATAAGGCTATAGTTGATGCACTAAAATATTTACTTGAAAATTTTTAGAAAGATAACACAAGGGTATTGCCTAATATTACATATGTAGTGAAAAGAAGAGGTGGTTATCATAATTATGAAAAACATCCAAATTTTTTTTGGATATGACTCAAACATAATTATACTCTAAATTTGTTAAAAATATCCATAGATTAAATATATTTTGAAATGGCCAAACCTTTGTATGTGAGAATCAATCACACACACACTACTTATTGTTGTAGGCAACATGTTGAATTTTTTATGCATTATGATATTTTCCATCATGTTCATTTTACTTTGCATAAAGATAACATTTTATAGGAGTTTGGAGTGGAATCCTTGTCAAAATCAATAAGGGAATTTATTCCATCTATTTTTTATGAATGATGAGATGGATAATTTTTTTTATAATAAGGCATGTTTGGATGGAACTTGTAGCATTTGTGGTGGATTGTAAAAATTAAAAAAATATACCCATGGGGAGAGTACACATGGAATTAGACAAAATTGGTTGTTTTTAGTAAATATAAATCTATGACATATCATTTAAAATATGGAAAGGAATATAAAAGGTATAAGCTTGTTACATAACAAATACATGTTTTCAAATTTACAAACAAATTCAAGGAAAAAAATATATATGATTATGCAAGACACACACATAGAGCTCAATGGCTAGATGAATAATTAAAGTTAAGTAAGGATACATTCCCACTTGGTACTATAGTTTTAGTAGTTGACTTTTCATATAATTACACATTACAACCATAAAGAGAGGTTCAATCATAATACTACCATTCAGTACATGTTTCCCTTTTTTATGCATATAATATTCATGCATTCACTTAATAGTACAAAACATAATAAAAAAATCAAGAGAGTACCACTTATATGTCATAGATTATCGAACACACTCTTTAGACTATGCATAATGTTGTTTTTAGATGTTTTATGGAAATTTTAATGAAAGGAACATTAATTTCAATCAACTTTATGTTTGGTTAAATAATTGCACATCACAATTTAAGAATGCACAGATGTTCTACTAGCTAAGTAAGATGCATGTGACCACTAGTGTAAAATATATTTGGAATTTCACTGAAGTAAGCCATAGAAAAAGGAAACATGACAATGTAAGGTCATGTGTCGAAAAATAAATTTCAAGAGAGGATTTTAAGTTTGAATAGGTCACTGATTTGATAAATGTAAAAAGCATAGTTGAATGGTGTAATGAAATTATAGGCCATGGTGATAAAAAAAGTCCATTATTCATAGATATTTATGGCTAATAGAGGATGAACAATTGACAAGGTATGAATATTGTATTATAGTAATATGATAAAGTGAGTGACACTCATTTCATATCTCAAACATAGGTTCTTAGCTAGTTCATATAATGCACATGGCATGCTTTTGTTTTAAGTGCATTGACTTTGTTTATAATGAGTATGAGTCACAAGAATGGGTCGATGAATGGAGTTGTATGCCTCTAGTTTTAATTGAAACTTATCAGGTTACATCATCATTACAACTTACAGAGCTAACATTATCATGTGACTTTGACCATGTATCTAATCTAGTGAAACTAGGTACCATCTATTTAACATGTGTTTCAAGTACTAAATTTGGTAAATATATCAATAAATCATGTTCATAAATCATGTTTTGTTTTGAAATATAGGGCATGTTTATGAAGCTATTGCAAATAAGGATAACAAGAAAGGGACAGACTACTATTTATGTTGGTGTCTAGATGAAAATTAGAAATGGACTTCTATAATCATAGATGGGGAAAACATTCACTATTCCATTGGGTCTATGGTAGTTACTATAACTTGGATTTGATGTTATCCTATCAAAAATTCAAATGTATGGTTGAATGAAGACTATGAAGTACATAAGAAGATACTCCACTAAACAAATTTGGTTCTTGTAAAAAAAATTAGTTGCTCAAATATTAGGGTAGGCCATTAAAAAGGACTCTATGGAAGGTTCATTAATATGATCATGAAGTAATTCTTTCTACTATAAATAATAGAGTTGATCCTAGTGGTTCCTTACATTGAAATCCCAAGGTATGTTGACTTCTCAAATGTAAACGTGTTTAATTTTATAAAATTTTATTTATATCTTAGATATTATATATAAATTTAAATTTAATTTCATATTAACATATATTTTTTAGGTTAGTGGTACCAAATTAGCTTCCACCTTCACATGGTTGGCATCATTAGTAGATAATTTCATGTTCTCCAAGCCAAGAAAAGCTTTCAGTTCATGTAAATGATTGATTATTTTACCTTTTAGTTAATGTAGATCATTCCACCTTCACATGGTTGACACCATTAGTAGATAAGCATATTACATTTAGGGGCAAGTGGTCTTGAGGCCTGAACAAGTGCTCCATTTCCTATCCAAGCATACTCAGATGCCAAGAAAGCTTTAATTTAAGACTGATCACTGAATCTTTTACCATGAGTTCGGTGATGATTTTCAATATGATGTATTTAGGGTGAAAGTAGAGGACTTCAACATGCATGTGATGGATCTTTTAGTTCATGAATACAACTTATGTTTCTATTTTATGGTTGTCTAAAGTTTTCTAAAAAAACACCAATTTTGCCTTGTAGGAATAAGTGGTCTTAAAGCTAGAATAGGTGATATGTCTCCTAATTGGGAATACTCAGATGATAATAATGTGGTCCTATATGGTAATACCCACCCTTGATATGGTTTGTGATGTCAACTGAATAAACAAAATATCATTATTAGTCACTTTAGGATATATATATATATATATATATATATATATATATATATATATATATATATATATATATATATATATATATATATAACACCATACATTTACAATGAACCATAACATTAATTAATTCTTAAAAATCACCTCCATATATGTATACACATGCATATTAGTAGTAATACACATGCTTTTGTGGCATTAAAAATCCTACTGCAACATAAAAAAATTCATATACATTATTGAGCTTTCGACATGAAAATTAATTATTACCTTTTAAATTTTATAAATATTTAAAATTTAGCAAGTCTAACAATTTTTTACAATTAAAATATTAAAGTTTCCTAGAAAGTTATAGCGAAGGTGTCTATATAAAATGTAGATGGTAGAAACATAATGAGGTTGATATCATCTAGGTCCATGGAAATACCACCATGAGTAGGTTGCATGATATCCTCCTCCTCCTAAGGTTTAGTTCATATAGCACCACATGATTGTTAATAGTTATCTTGTCAAGTAGCAGTGATAGATGAAGCCTCACTAAATCCATCCTCATTAGTAGGACTATGAGAAAGCTATCTCATATGGTAAACAGGGGTGTCAGTAAGTGCCTTATATGTATAAAAAGTATCAATCTCTATAGTCTCCTTGATTGTATGGGTAGGGTCTCAAGAGGATGTGGATTGTTGATACACACTCTCATAGGCTAATTAGGTCAATGATGTGTACTTGGACTATCCATGTAAATCTCTTTCCTCTACCAAATAACTTTGAGAAATCAAAATAGTTTGGAATTTCATTTAACACAAACTCACAATACAACTTTCTCAAAAAATACATCAGGACCTAATTATTATTACAAGGTGGGTGATCAAAGAACATCTATAATTGGTCCCAAAAATTTAGTTTGATTAAATGGTGAGTGCATAAGTAGATTAGAATTTGTTTGGCCATCACATCTAGTAGTGTGTTTATTTTCCCATCAATGAATAAGGCACAAATTTGGGCTTTGGTTATATTTTTATCTCTCATAACAGTTGTAGATGATTCATTAGAATATTATTCCCTACATCTATTTTTATCTTCATCCCACCTATCAATTTGACCTGTTAATGACTTAAATTCACCTAGTAATGTTTGTATTATGTTTACTAAATAAATTTGGTGGGGGTTGTTTGCATGAGGATCGCTCAATGTCATAATAAAATTCTCAAGTTTGATCTTATTTTCAATGATATGGGCTATTAAATCCTCTTGACTACCTTGGGGGCTTGAGTAACTATAGGAAGGTTAAGAGGGTTTTCTAGGTGAGGAGGGATAGGAGGTTTTTGTGGGTGAGGAGGGATAGGAGACTCAGGTTGTTATTCAGTTCCACTTGCCTATGCATGTGCTAATATAATATATATATATATATATATATATATATATATATATATATATATATATATATAATTTCAAAAAAATGTAATGAAATTAACTAATTTTGTTTTTAAATGCAATAAAATATGTTTGCCTACCTCTCTTCTGGAGTTCCATTATTGAATCTGGGTTACTGAAGCGCTTGTTACTTTCCCTAGTTAAGTGTATTTTCTCTTCTCTTATTCTCATAGTTTTTATTGGTGTTGTTTTTCCCAAAATCTGTTACTCATTTTTTGGGACAACATATAGACTACGTTGGTCCTATGCCACTGTAGCATCTCATAACATCCACCATTTGTAGTAAAATTTAGGAGAAATAGGCTTGCAGAGTCCATAAAAACAAGCCTACGGAGTCTATAGAAACAAGCCTGCAGAGTCCATAAAAGCAAGCCTACAAAGTCCATAGAAATTAGCCCATAGAGTATGTAGTTCTACTAGATGGACAGAAAAATGATCACACCTTCAATATTCACTAGGGATATTCTCTTGAACAATGTTCATTTCATTACTGGAGTATTTACTTTTTAAGCTAAGGGACTCGCAGGTTCAACATGTTTAACGACTTCAACATGCAAGCTTTCACAAAGAAGAAAGTTCTAAACACTTAGGCATTTCAAGGTTGGTTCAACATTGAGGTTTAACCAGAAGGTCCATTAGTAAGCTTCAAACAAAGTATTGAACCATTGAACAATTAAACCATTGAACCCCGCTTTTAAAGGTTCAAAGGTTCAATGGGTTCAAAGGTTCAATGACGTCGACAAACTTAAAGAGTTAAGCACTTCAGCAATTTCAAGGTTCAACCACTTTAGAAAGTTCAACAACTTCAACGGACTTAAAGAAAAGAAGGCTTTAAAGAGTGAAGGTTGAATTGTTGAATCATTGAACCTTGAACCAAAATGGTTTAATGAGTTCAAAGGTTCAATAAGTTCAATAAGATCAAAAGACTTAAAAGAAAGAAGAATTCAAAGAAGAAAGATTGAATCTTGAACCAAAAGAGTTCAAAGTTAAAAGGTTCAATGAAGTTCAATAAAGTTTGAAAGAATTAGAAAAATAAAGGCTTCAAAGAGTAAAGAATGAACTGTTAAACTATCGAACCTTGAACAAAGATGGTTCAACAGGTTCAAAGGTTCAACGAGTTCAATAAGACCAAAAGAGTTTAAAGTTCAAAGGCCTAATAGAAAGTGGCAAAAGCAAAGGAAAGAAGAAGAAGATTCCATAGACCAGTTCAAAGAGATGGTTCAACTGATGATCAAAGAAGGGATTAAACCAGGAAAGTGATTAAACCAAGAAAGTGATTTAACCAAGAAAGTGATTGAACTAGAGAAGTGATGGAACCAAGGAGCCGATAAGACCACTTGAACCATTGAACCATTGAGCCAATGAAATTTCATAGGTTTAAAGGTTCATGGTTCAAAATGGCTCAAATGACTAGTGACCAATGACATCCCCACGGATGTCAAATTTAGGGTAATGAGATATCTATTGGTTTTCAAATGTGGCATAGAACCTAAAGAACAAACTAAGTGACCAAATGAAGAGGAAGCCAAAAGAGCCTACAAAATGAAAAAAAGATATCCCAAGGGCTCAAATCATGAAGAAGAGAAAAAATGCATTAAGGAAAGAGAACAATACAAAAAGACCAAAAATATTGGCACAGGGGTTATTTCAATAGGTGAAATAGTCCACCAAGTAGGCATCTGAGCTCACAAACATTAAAAGGCATGGCCTATTTTTCTCCCTTTAAATAAAAGTGAGGGGATAGTTTCATACATATTTGGAGAAAGAACAGACAACCCATGTTGAGGAGAAGACATTTAAGATGTTTCTATACACCAAAGTCAAGGTTGATGCCCTATTCTAGCATGGCCCCTTGATAGAACTAGAAATGCATTCAAGGCATTGAATGCAGCATGGGCCATTCCATGAAATAAAGTGCCAAGCTTTTCTTGGCTACTATATATTGTAATCTCTTATTGTATGCAAGGGATATCTCTCTGTTATTAGAAGTGAAACTCTACCCAAATTGAAAGGCATTTACTGAGAATTTGAGCTCAGATTGTTAATCATATTTTGTTATATGAATGAGAAAGTAGGTTACTTTCAGACATTGTGCTGTAATGACTTGTGTTATTTAGGAGATTTTTCTTATGTTTATTTCCTGAATGCATTCTTGCCCATTTAATTAAATAAGTAAGACTAGTGGAAGTAACTAGGAAGGTGTCTTGAAGCTGACTTTGGAAAGACTTTGTGCTGCCATAATTGTCTTTAGTGTGTTTATTTTCTATTTATATGTAAAGGATCTTGGGATGACTTTGTGCCCCTATTATCCTTTGTATTTCACTCTTTAGCAGTTGAGGGGGAGACTTTGTGCTACACATTATTTTGCTTGTTACAGTGCCCTGTTCCAATTACTTTAACTACTCGAGAAGGAATCTGGCTATTGACTAAGTATTACTTATGAAAAAAGAGAAGTACCTCCAGTAATCACCCAAGATTTCTCCTTTATCTATGAACATCTTCTCTAAAAAAAGAGAGATGGATGGTGTTGTCTTACCCCTAAGTGTTATTTTCTGCATATATATATATATATATATATATATATATATATAGCACCTCATATTTATAGGGAACCTCCCCTTGATGAGAGGAGAGGTTTGTCCCCTTTTGATGTGGTAAACTTGTACATTTGGCTGACCAATCTCCCTATGTTGTGGTTGAAACAACCTATTTTTCCCATCAGTTAGCTGGTGACAAAATATTCACCCAATAGTTTTTGGTGACTCCATTGAGGAAGAACGAGTAGTTTTAGTTCTTTTCCATATCCATTTTCTCCATTAAGGACACATCAATTTTGTAGAATTTGAAGCCTCAAGCTTCAAATTGAAGCATCACCTATGTATTATCCATTTCCATTATATACTCTGAGCTGCAAAACCTGAGATGCTGGAGATCGAGTGTTTCATTTCAAAAGTCAATTCTCTACTAGCTCCATGCCAACAATTTTTGGCAACTCTAGTGGGGATCATTTTATGTAGTTTGAAGCCTCAAGCTTCAAATTGAAGCAGTCCCTATCCTTATCCATTTTAGCTTTTCAATCTAGTAGTTCCATGGTATATGAGAAACTAGAGATCCAAAGGTGTTGTTGACCTTATTTTTGAGTTGGTGCAGCAGAGCAATTTTGATATGTTTCCTCCATAACCTCACCTTCATCGAACTAGGAGTCTTCCTCCTACCAACACTAGGTCACCAACACAAGGCATAGCTTATTTTTCCTCTACTAGCAGAGCTTTATCCATACATACCCCACCAAGATTTATTATCCCCCTTTCCATAATCATACAATGTCAGTTCAACGCCCCTGGGGTAACTCTTTTGGTCCACTTAATCTTACTCCACCTCTACATGAACTACCAAGTAGTTTAAGGAAGAATTTCCCCAAATTGTTTTGGTGATGGGAGATTTCATATTGATGAACATATTATAGACTTTAGCATAGCCTATGGCATGATAGGTGTGGAATATGAAGACGTAACAGTTAGTCTATTTGTAGAAACATTGCAAGGCATAACTACAGACTAGTTTTATCATCTACAGACCTAGACTATGACTGACTAAAACACCCTCAAAGCCAAATTTAAAGCTAGGTTCAGGCTTGCTAAATATGCACATGCCCTACTAGCCCAACTCACATAGATGAAGTAGCCTCATGAGCCTATGAGGGATTTCATAGCTAAGTTTGACAAGCTGAGGAATAGGATTCCTACCATTGCTCACCCAATAGTTGAGAACATTAAATGTTTTTCATCAATTCTCAACTTTTAAAAGTGAGTTTTCTACTTAGATGAGCTGGCCACAAAGACCTTGCTACTACTCAGGATTTGGCCACTGAGGTGGAAGATGATCTCATCTTAGTAGGGAAGATAAGAAGAGATCCTAACAGAGGCAAATCTTCTTCATCTTCTGAGAATTTATCTACAGACACCACTGATCCTATGGTGCAAAAGCTAGAAAATGAACTACTAGCCCTAAAAAGACAAATGGCCCAAGGTATGTTTGTTCCTCCTTATCAAGATATGCCAATGACATTTCAGAACTAGTCATATCAAGGCAATGCTGCCAGAAGTCAAGGGCAGCCAAATCATCTCCCTCCCTCTTAGGGGAAAATTTCTATTGAAGTAGCTCTAGCTAACTCAATAGTTGGATACCTTGAAACAAAATCAAATTTTTCTTTCCAACCTAAGTTGAACCTAGAAGATGGCACTAATCTCTTTGTAGAAGACCAAGATGAATCAGCTAGTGACTCCAACATTGGTTTCCTAAATTACCAAGATGAACCCAAAAGTAAAAGTGAAGCATTTGATGGATCATACATTGTATTCACCTTGTCCCAGAGCTAGTCAGCTTATCAAGCTAATAAGGTAAAAATAAGGGAAAGATCTCGGTCTACAATTTCAATTGCCAAATGAGGAACTTCTCTACCTTTCTAGCTAAAGGATCCAGTGAGTAATAAAAAAACAAGTACCTCAAGTATGCCTTCACCTTTAACTTCAAATTCAAAGATCAATACCCCACTCCTAAAAATTAAAAGGATGAACTACCTTCCCCTATTCCTAATTCATTTTAGACATTTGACATAATCAACCATGTCAAGAAGACCAAAATTCAAATGTCTAAATTTAAATTCCTACAAGCCAACCCTGAGTAGTTGGATAGGTTGGTTAAGTGTGTGAAGAATAAAGCCATCCCTACAAGATAAGATGTTAAGAAGGTAACTCATGATCCCCCAAGGAACATGTCCATCCCAAAAAGTCTTGTCATTACTCCTCCTGCTACCCCTAGGAAAATAAAGCCTTTATATGTTTCCCTATTGATAAATGGTCACAAGCTGAGCAACTGCATCATTGATTCTAGAGCTTCAAACAATGTCATGCCTACCAAAGTGGAAGAATCTCTTGGACTCATGCTGACCAGGACCTTTGGGAGATGTTTCTTCATGGAGAACAAACAAGTGCCACTGTTGAGACAAATTAAGGATGCCCAATTTACATTTACGACATTTCTAGAAAAGAAGATTAAGATGACTGTCCTAGTGGTCAACATTCCAACCTCCTATGGCATTCTACTTGGGAAAAATTTATACAAGGATGTTGGTGGTGAGTTAAGTATGGACCTATCTGAAGCAAGGATATTGGTCAAAGGTGTCATGCAAAGATTTCTCCCTGAGAAGGAAGCAAAATATGTTGTCACTCAAACATCAGCCCCTAAAGCTCAAATTTTGTTTGAGTCTTCAAGAAGGGGTAACTTTTTTCTATCTACATAGGATGTCCCTATTTCATCTGATGAAATTCCTGTAGGTGATAATCCAAAAAATTTAGACAGGATAGTAGGAGAATTGGTAGAGTAAAGTTCAAATGCAAAAGAATCCTCCCTCCCTGACTAGCATGAATCTTAAAAAAGATCATTTTTTGATAATGGCATATGGATTTTGGGATTTGATGGCAGTTATTCTTCTACCAGTGTTAGAGCTGGGATTGTTCTAATATCTCCTCAAGGAGCTATTTTTTCTTCTTCATATAAGTTATAGTTCAGCAACACCAACAACACTACTGAATATGAATCTCTATTACTTGAGTTGAAAGCAACCCAAGATAGAGGTGTCAAGTTCCTTCATGCCAAAGGAGATGCTAAACTGGTGGTTTGTCAGGTGAGGAACCTGTGTCAAACCAAGAACAAATGATTACAACATTATCGCAATCTAGTATGAGATCAAATTGAAAGTTTTAAAGCCTTCAATATTTTTGCAGTGCCCAGAGAGCCTCATAATCATGCAAATTCATTGGTTGTCCCTGTAACCTTCATGGTTCCTCACCCTAATTTTAAAGATGATAGGTACACTATCAAACTAGTCTTTTGACCAAGTGTGCTTAATAAAGCTAACCATTGACAGGTGTTTAATACTAACAATCATATCATGTGCTTCACTGAACTAGAAGAGCAACAAACAATGGTCGTGGACTATACTACTGTGCACTAAAGTTAGGAAAATAAACTCTTCACCAAGAGAGCAAGGATTTATGATTTTTAGATTGGAGACCACATCTTTCCATGGGGCAAGAAGAGAGAACCAAAAGGAGTGCATAAAAAATGTGATTCTTGGTGGAGAGTTCCAGTCACCCATCACCGATTCTAGGGAGAAAATGGTTTCTTACTAGTTTATCAAGATGGAATACCATTTTCATTTTATCACAGTGGACGGTGTCTGAAGAACTTTAATCTTTGAAGTATCAAGTGACATTAGTTATACATATGTATATTTATATTGTCTTTAGTTCTATTTTTTGCTTTCATTTTCATTTTTGGTGCCTTTATTTTTTGGGTAGCATGAATCCATAGCCTAATGGCATACTTAAAGGCACTGGAGATTCTAGTTTCTACTCCCTTCAATTATTTTTACAATCGATGGAAGTTCCCAAACTGGAGCCAACTGTTGTTCCCAAAATCTATTACTCATTTTTTGGGACAACATATAAACTATTTTGGTCCTATGCCACTATAGCATCTCATAACAGCCACCATCTACAATAAGAGTTAGGAGAAACAAGCCTATAGAGTCTGTAAAAACAAGCCTATGGAGTCCGTAGAAACAAGCCTGTAGAGTTCGTAGAAGCAAGCCTATAGAGTCTATAGAAATCAGCCTGCAGAGTCCATAGTTCTACTAGATGGAGGACAAAATGATTGCACTTTCAGTATTCACTGGGGATATTTGCTTGAAACAATGTTCATTCCATTACTAGAGTATTTACTTTTTTAGCTAAGGGACTCATAGTTTCAACAGGTTCAATGACTTCAACATGTGAGCTTTCACAAAGAAGCAAGTTCCAAACACTTAGGCATTTCAAGGCTGGTTCAACACTGAGGTTCAACTAAAAGGTCCATCAACAAGCTTCAAACAGAGGATTGAACCATTGAACCATTGAACCTTACTTCCAAAGGTTCAATGACGTCGACAAACTTAAAGAGTTAAGCACTTCAAAAAGTTCAAGGTTTAACTATTTCAAAAAGTTTAATGGCTTCGACAGACTTAAAGAAAAGAAGGTTTCGAAGAGTGAAGGTTGAATTGTTGAACCATTAAACCTTGAACCAAAATGATTCAACAAGTTCAAAGGTTCAACGAGTTCAATAAGATCAAAAGACTTGAACGAAAGAAGACTTCAAAGAAGAAAGATTGAACCATTAAACCATTGAACCTTGAACCAAAAGAGTTCAAAGTTTAAAACAATTAAAAAACAAAGGCTTCAAAGAGTAAAGAATGAACTGTTGAACCTTGAACCTTGAACTAAAATGGTTCAATAGGCTCAAAGGTTTAACGAGTTCAATAAGAACAACAGAGTTCAAAGTTCAAAGGCCCAATAAAAACTGGCAAAAGCAAAGGAAAGAAGTGGAAGATTCTATAGACTAGTTCAAAGAGATGGTTCAACTAACGAGCAAAAAAGGGATTGAACTAGGAAAGCAATTGAACCAGGAATGTGATTGAACCAGAGAAGTAATGGAACCAAGGAGCCGATAAGACTACCTAAACCATTGAACCATTAAACCAATGAACTTTCACAAGTTCAAAGGTTCATGGTTCAAAATGGTTCAAATGACTAGCAACCAATGATGTCCCCACGAAGGTCAAATTTAGGGTAATGAAATATCTATTGGTTTTCAAATGTGGCATGGAACCTAAAGAACAAACTAAGTGACCAGCTGAAGAGGAAGCCAAAAGATCTTGTGGAATGAAAAAAAGATAGCCTAAGGGCTCAAATCATGAGGAAGAGATAAAATATGTTAAGGAAAGAGAGAACAATACAAAAATACCATAAATATCTATGTAGGAGTTATTTTAGTAGGTGAAATAGTCCACCAAGTAGGCATCTAAGCTCGCAAACATTAAAAGGTGCGACCTATTTTTCTCCCTTTGAATAAAAGTGAGGGGATAGCTGCATACATATTTGGAGAAAGACCAGACAACCCATGCTGAGGAGAAGACATTCGAGATGTTTCTATACACCAAATTCAAGGCTAATGCCTTATTCTAGCATGGCCCCTTGATAGAACTAGAAATGCATTCAATGCATTGAATGTAGCATGGGCCATTCCATGAAACAAAGTGCCAAACCTTTCTTGGCTGCTATATATTGTAATCTCTTATTTTATGTAAGGGAAATCTCTCTATTATCAAAAGCAAAACTCTGCCCAAATTGAAAGGCATTTACTGAGACTTTGAGCTTAGATTGTTAATTATATTTTATTATATGAATGAGAAAGTAGGTTACTTTCAGACTTTGTGTTGTAATGACTTGTATTATTTAGGGGATTGTTCTTATGTTTATTTCCTGAATGCGTTCTTATCCATTTAATTAAATAAGTAGGACTGGTGGAAGTAATTAGGAAGGTGTCCTGAAGCTGACTATGGAAAGATTTTGTGTTGCCACAATTGTCTTTAGTGTGTTTATTTTCTATTTCTATTAAAGGATCTTGGGATGACTTTGTGCCCCCATTATCCTTTGTATTTCACTCTTTGGCAGTTAAGGGGAAGGCTTTGTGCTACACTTCATTCTACTTGTTACAGTGCCCTGTTCCAATTACTTTTACATCCAGGAAGGAATCTGGCTATTGATTGAGTATTACTTCTAAAAAAAGAGAAGTACCTCTAGTAATCACCTAGGATTTCTCCTTTATCTGTGAACACCATCTCTAAAAAAAGAGAGATGGATGGTGTTGTCCTACCCCTGAGTGTTATTTTTTGCATATATATATATATAGTATATAACACCTCATATTTATAGGGAACCTCCCCTTGATGAGAGGAGAGATTTGTCCCCTTTTGATGTGGTAAAACTACACATTTGGTTGACCAATCTGCCTATGCTATTGTTGAAATAGCCTATTTTTCCCATCAGTGAGCTGGTGACAAAATATTCACCCAACAGATGCCAAATGAATGACATCAATAATTTTTTATTTTATTTTAAAATGGCAGACCCACATACATGATTATGTCATTTTAAAACTACGTACGTAATTTTGGCTTAGTTATTACCAAGCCTATGGCATAGAACTATGTACATAGTTTTAAAAATTATGTATGTAGTGTTTAATAACCACATATGCAGTTCTATTTTTTTGAAAAAATTGTTTGCTTTTTGGCCCCCATCTCTATGTACTTACCCTATCTTTGGTTTTAATTTATCCACCTTTGGTTCCTTATTTTTTGGTGAGGGATTCAGTTGATAGGTACCAAGTCTTGTATATATTTATAGATCATGTGGTAAGTTATAAAATGGGTTAGAACATGGTTTGATGAACTATTCATCTTTATATTACTCACTATATATATGAGCAGTAAGAGTAAAAGTGTTTTGATGTGAGAGAGGGATTGTAGTTTCCCCCTTTGTAACCACATTTACAAATTTTAAATTTTCAAGTGTCTCTTGCTTTTTGACCTCTTTTGTTAGAAACTTTATTTTGAGAATGCTTTTTTTCTTGATCTTTTTGGTGTTTTGGCAATATATCCTATTTTATTTGTTCCTTTGTCTTGGATGTTATTTCATTTTCAAGATCTTGATATTTTATATTGGACAAATGTATTGTTGAAGGCTTTTAATTTGTATTACCAATATATTGCAAGCCTTTATGATCATTTTGATCATATGTGGAAATAGGGTGATTGATACCTTGGGAATGTTTTCCCAATCCTTAAGCATGGTAACCAAAGTTTTGTAAATTTTCCATTCCAAAACCATATTGTTTGGGAAATTGAGTATCATTATTAAGAGGTAATTATGTATCCTTCTCTTGATATGATGTTTCTTTTTGAAATCTTTCTTGCTCTATGCTTGATGTTTAAAACTATGTTTTCTCTAAATTTTTCTTTAGTACATGCATTTATTATTTTAGAATTGTGTTTTAGGAGAGGTACTCATAATGTGAATGTTTTTCTTGAGTGATGTATCAATTATAGGGTTACCACTATCTTTCAGACTTTATATTTGGTTATTCAATGCAAAAAAATGGTCTATATAATTCCCATGCATTCTATGATATGCAAAATAGTATTTGTATATGCATATAATATGCATAAGAGTTAATTTTATCACTTTATCTTGAATCATTTCTCTTAGGATTTCATTTGACCTCTTGATTGGATTTTGTTCACTTGTAGAATCATTTGTTTTGGATGTATTCTATTTTGGATTTTCATTTAGATAAAAAGCCTTGTTTGGCTCAACATTGGTAGATAAAGATGTAAACACATGATTAACACTACCATGTGTTATATTTTGTAGGAGTGTAATCTAATTTTCTAATAATGTGACATTTAAATTTAGATACCAATTTTGATTTTTTAGTTCATGTATTAACTTGGTCATAACATTGATTTATTCTTATAGAGTTTTATGGTTGCCCTCTTTTGGCATAATAGGTTGATCCACCTTACACTTTGAAGGATTGATACAATGAATTTGGTTAGATGGATTATAACTATCACCCTAGTTTATGTTAGGAGAAGTAATCTCAGTTTTATCTATTTGAAATGTTTTAAAAATTTATATGAGGATAGGATAAGAAAGATTACAAATACTAAGGATCAATTAACCATGATAGCAAGGATATATAAATTTCAAGATATTGGCTATTTTTTTAGAAATATGAGATAGGGGTTTTTTTAATCATAGGAAATAAAATGAACCCAAAAAAATAGGAAAAAAGAGTAAATGTACAGCATGTGGATCTAAATTTACTAAAAATAGTAAATTTCTAAATTTGACAAAGCTATATAATATTTTGAAAAAGCAAAATAATTTTTTGTCTATATAACATATTTATGAAAAACCTTTAAGGAATTTGAATTTTTATCTAATATGAATCATAAATAGGATAAATAATTTTGAATGATTCACAAGCAAACTCTAGAATATTACAAATAATCAATAATTGCAAAAAATAAAGAATATTTTTAGAGATCTAAGAGATTTTTTTGAATAAAATATAATTTTTTACAAAACCTAGAAATTAATTTCAACATAATTATACCATTCACCTTGTATGCTAAAAATAGTAAATTACAAAAATTGAAAAAATGTACCAATTTTTGGTGAACAAGAAGAGGTTTTTCAATATAACAATGAGTATAAAATAACTCATAATTTTTTTGAAATGAACCTATTTCAAGGCCCAAATGTGTTGATCAATGAATATTACAATTGCAAGCATATGTACATGTAACCCTTGTGATCAGAGTAGGTAAAACTTTAGGATAAAGCTTTAGATCTGACAATCCATCACAAAAGCTAAAACCCTAGGAGGCTTGGAAGCCCTAGATTAGAAAAAAATGCATATTCACGTGGATCAAGTTAGCTAAAATTTTAACCCTAATTTCGATTAAGAATCATATTTGGGTAGATAGGGTTAAGGATATATAAATGATAGGGCACAAGGATGAATATTAGATCTACAATAGACCAATTAATGTGCTAAAATTAAATACACCATATTCTAAAATTATTATATTGAGATAAGATATTGATGGAAAGTGAAACTATGCTAGATATAAAAATGACATAAAAGAGAGTACTTATTTGGCTCTAATACTAATTTATATCTGGATCTAGTATTAACAAAAATTAGGCAAGAAGATAGTTCTAGATCAATCATCAATTTTTGGATATGGTGCTTCTGGATTTCTAGATAGTTATGTTAGGCTAGGACAATTGCATCGATGTTACTGTCTAGATTTGATTCTAGTGTCTAGTATGAAATATTTATTTAAATAAAGTTCAACCACCTAGATGCTTTTAGGTTTTTATTTAGCTTCACTCTAGCACATTCAAATCTAGGTCATAGATTATTATTCCCAGTGAAATAGAAAAATGCTAGATTTCCATCTTCAATGTGACCTTGGGGGAATGGGTTAGTAAGCACATAGTGTCTAACTAGCCCAAAATCACCTCACTATCAAAGGGTAGAACTTACATACCCAATACTCCAAAAGAGGGACTCATACTTTTGTAGTTCTCCTTTATCTATTGGCTTGTGTGTGAATCATGCAATGTGTAAAGTAAGTACAATAGTGGCCTAGCTTGTAACTTGGAAAATATGACTACATGACTTCTCCTTTAGTACTTCAAACCTATATATGTGATTTGATTATGAATGATGTGGAAATATCAAAAAATTTGATCAGTTGAGTGCTTGATATAGTGTTTTTATATAATTGTCTTTGTCTCTTTAGTCTTTTCTAGATGAGGAATTAATGAGGATTGATATTATATTTATACCAAGCCTATTAGGAGATAACTCACATTAAATCACTTAGGTTGACCATTATAATATGTTTCATTTATAAATTAGATGACTTTATGGAACTAGACACTTACATTAGGGTATGACAATAACATCAATGTTGTTGTCTATCTTGGATGTTATTTTTCACAGAGTAAGAGAGCAAGTATAAGCTCAAAACTTTCATAAGTGTAAGATAAGTACATTTTAATAATTCTAGGCAAGATGATATGTCCATGTTATCAATATAAATCTAGTCAAACTAAGAGATAGTCTAAGGGGCATAAGATAGAGTAGATTCAAGGCTTACATAAGTAAGGCATGTGTAGAACTAAGAGGAAAAACCAAGGTCTAATTTTGCCAAGTGTATAAGACTGAGGTGATACATAATCACAAAATATCATCTACCTATAAACATTATATTTTTAACTTTATCATTTAATAATACTTTATCTATTATAAGAACCTATCGATTATCAACATCTCTAAGTGCACACCTTAAAGGGTGCAGTAAGAAAGGGATTGGTAGACCTTTGGGGCTTCATATGATTTTTGGCCCCTATAACATTACCTAAAACCACTAAAAACCACCCTTATCTAATTTCCTAAGAAATAAAAACCCATGTATACACTCCCCTAACTAATTCACTATCCAAAATATCCCCTACCTAATCAAACGCATCTTTTATTTATCTTTCCTACTACATCAACCTAGTTGACCTTGTTGGGAATTTAACACACCTTAAGAAAATCCATCAGCCCTAGATGACCTAGTTCAAGGCCTAATAGATCTAATTCCTTCAAAACAAGATCAACCTAGCTGACCTTGTCAGCTAAATTCATGTGAGGTTTTAAGTTAAATCCTTGGATATAAATACACCCCTTAAATTCATTTCTAAAGAGAGGATCATTCAATTACACATCATCATAGCTCAAAAATATACTTATACTATCATTTGAAGGTTTCATTTTGTAGGGTTTTTCATTGGAGTAATAACATTCATTTTTGGATGTCTTGGATACATAGGAGAAGTATTTTAGCTTTGATATGATTTATCCTTTTGATCCTTACAAGCCACAACAACCTCTTGCAAAGCATTGTTGGCCAAGGGAGAGATTAAGGCATGACAGGTTCAATTCAACAATGTAAGTATATCCTAGATCTTCATTTTGATAAGTAGATATTGGAAAATTAATGGAGTGAATGGTATCTCTCCTTTATTATATTAATTTTTTTTTTTTGAATAAAATTATATTTACTTGTTTATTGACTTCCCCCTTTGTGCCACAATCTTTGGTGAGCACTAGATTAGCTTGTATGCCTATTTACTAGATTAGATTACATATTAATTTACTATATTATATTAATTCCTTTCATTATATTGGAATACCTAGCTAAGGTTATTGCATGATGACATTTGAATAGAGGTCTTGGAAACTTCTCTTTTTTTATTGTGTAGTAAGAGATCCCTTAGTTAGGTTTAGTAGATCCATAATTGGTCATGACCCCAATATAAGAAAGTCTTTCTAAATGAATTGTTAATTGATTGCCTTATATGATATTAGCTATTACTAAGTAGGATAGGTTATAGATATGTCTTATTTTACTTTCATACATTTTGGTGACCCCAGTGTGAATCTAACCCTTGCAATTTTTAATTTTCATTCACAGTCAATTGGATCAATATTGTTGATCTAGTTTCATATTCTATGCATATTTTTAAAACTTCATCAAGCTTATAGACCTAGTTCTCTTATTTTTTCATAGATTATTCAACTTTTTTGATCATGATGACCTAATTCTAATTTATGTGCATAGGTTTTTCAACTTTGTTGAGCCTATCAACCTAGTTCAATCTTTTATGTGTAGGTTTTTCAACTTTGTTAAACCTGTAAACCTAATTTTAGCTTCCACATCTATGGTTTATAGTCTCATATAATTAAATATAATCAATCAATCCAAATTATTTTTCTATCTTCTATGACTAACTGAGTTAACTTGATCAATTTTATTGATTTATAAATTTTATTTTCTTAGCTAACTACATTAATCTAATCGATCTAGATTTATTTTCCTATTTTATCTATCATTGTTATTTAGACTAGATTGACTGACTTGATTTTGTTCAATAATACTATTTTCTACCTTTTCAAGATCAAACACTAACTTGGATGATCTAGTTAAAACAACAATTCAACATCTTTATGAAAAGCTACTACATTGACTTGGTCAATTTTATCATATCTTCCATATTCACTCTAACCAACTTAGTACTTTCACTTTGTTAAAATATTTTACCACATTTTAGTTAAAATTTAAATTTAGTACTATTTTTACCATTTTTTTAGTTCTATAATATTATACCTGCATAGTTAACTAAATTGACTGGATTGATCTAGTTCTTGTTTGATTTCTATCTAGAAAACTAAATTGACTTATTCAAATTTATTTTTTTATCTTATTTTTATAACAAACTGAGTTGATTAGCTTGACTTTATTCTAATTTATTTGTCTAACTTGATCGACCAACTTGATCTTATTCTGTGTGTTTTAATTATTAGCTTAAACAAAGGAAATTAAGCTATATCTAATAGAAATTACAATCACTTTATTTTCTAGTTGGATTCTTCTTTATTTACTTTCATAAACCACAATTTATCTTTTTAAATATTTTTTGATCCTTTGTTTATCATTTTGTTTGGATTTCCTTATAAATCATGTACTTTTAGTTTTAAAATGCTTAGTTATTATCGTGAAGGGCTACTGTATATTTTGTTTATAGTTCTTATATACACACACACACACACACACACACACACACACATATATATGTATATATATATATATATACATATATGTATATATATATATATGTGTATATATGTATACATGTGTATATATGTATACATGTGTATATATATATATATATATATATATATATACATATATATATATATGTATATATATACATGTATATATGTATATGTATATGTATATATATATATATGTATATATATATATATATACATATGTGTATATATATATATATGTATGTATATATATATATATATATGTATATATATATATATATGTATATATATATATATGTATGTATATATATATATATATATATGTATATGTATATATATGTGTATATATATATATGTGTGTATATATATATATATATATGTATATGTATATATATGTATATGTATATGTATATAAAAGGCATGAGGGGATTGCCCCAATACTCATATTCATAGTACAAAGCTAAATACAATCTTTAGTTTCTAGATACCTTAAAGTATTTTATAAATGCCTAAGATTTCCCTTTGTATTTAAACCTTAAGAATCCATCTATATTTTTGATTATGTGGTGAATTAGTTAATGGTTATCACTGATATGTTACTTTCAACTTACCCTTGAGACCAAGTTTAGTGGGATTTGGGAATGTCACTTCCTCCATAGTTATCACTCTAAAATATTGAGATGACACTATCCAATGGATAAGCAAGTGTCTTTGGAATCCCACACTATCAATCACAATCTTTATTAAAACATCCTCATCTTATTTAATTATAATTAGTTAGCACTTAAATTACATTATTGTTGTTTGTTGTGTGTTATTTTATTATTTATTATAGATTATATTATCCAGCATTGATATAAATTATACACTATGTGTTTCAACTAAATCCACCAATTTGAGTTAATTTATTGTGTACTTAAACTTTAATTTCTACATTTAGAACTAAATCATCCAAAATCATACCATTGAAATATTTTTCTAGACTATAGAACTCAATTAATTAGCTCAACCTAGTTTGTTTATATACTATTTTTTTCCTACTTTTTCAACTAGACTATCCTATTTTCTTGCTTTCCCAACTAGATCAACCAAATTAACCTAATATGATTTTAGATTTTTTGATTATTCAGTATACCTAACTAAGTTGAATAGCTTGATATAGTATTTGATAGCTAACATAATTTATCTTCTAACTGTGTGATATTTTCTTGCTCAAAAAACAACTACATTAGTTTGGTCAATTACATATTTTCTAGCCAACTTAACTCATTTATAGATTATGTGATCTTTTCCTATTCAGAAACCAACTACATCAACCTCATTGACTTCATACCTCATGGCTAACCTAGTTCACTTTTGACCCAAATATTGATTGGTCTATTTAGTCCAATTAGTGGCTGATTTAATTTTATTCTTATAATTTTTTTTTGTAAGAGAAGTATGCATATTATTTTTCACCTTGTTTAGCATCATGAAATCACCTATAAATATCTTATTTGATAACCTTGACCCATTTAAAATATACATGGATTTCTCTTTTCTACCCACCCTAGCCACCTAAGAGGATAATCTCTCATGATGCATTTATTCCAATCCTTCATCTAAATCTATTGGCTATAACATGGTTTAAATTACCTAAAGTGATGTTTTAGATGGATCTAAGCTATTTCACACATCTCATCATATTAACCTATCTAAAATTCCTTATTATACCATTGTAGCAATAGATACTATAATAAAAAATAATCCCATAGTGATTCTTCCTATAGGAAACATTCTTATCCTTAACTTTAGGAATGTTCCTTCTTCCAACACTAATAATAAAACTCTTCCACCATATCTTAACACTAGAAAATAAAATACACCAATTGATACCACTCAAATTCTTGATCAAATGGTTTAACAAATTAATGTTATGCAAGTAACTAACAATTCCCAAATTATGCAAATACAACATCACATATTACAAATGACCAATCAATCTCCTCTTTTTATTCTTCAAAATAACCAAAATTTTATTTCTCCTCCTCTTAGAGATACCAATGGGAATATAATTCCTCAACATATTATGCATAACAATATGATTCAAAACATTCAAAACAAACCTTTAACTCCTTTCATGGTATCCATCAATATTGGAAATATATCTCCAACTATTAATTATGAGGGAACTAAAGATCCTACATCTTTCCTTAAATCATTAGATAATCTCTACAAGAAATGGTTCTAAATAAATACTTTTGATACTTTCAAAATTTTAGTCAAAACGTTCACAAGATATGTTTTAGAATGGTATAATCAATTGTCTCAAAATTTTATCTCACAATTAGAAGATTTGGTCAATGTTCAAGTTAAATAATTTCAACAAAATAATCTTATAAAAATTACCTTGGTCATTTTATCAATCATAGGAAATCACCCTTAGAATCAACCCATGATATTATCAAATGATGGAAATCATTATCTCATAAAGCAAATCACAACATGACTTTAAATTATTTATCACTACCTTAACACCTTCCATTTAATATAAGGTTAGAACCTTTTTTCCACAAACTTTAAATAAAGTATTTGATCAAGATAAAAGATAATATTTTATTAGGATACAATTTGATCCAACCCATATCTCAACTAAGGAATCCTTCCAAACTTTAACTAATGTAATTAAAATTACTAATCCTCAAATGAAATTAGGAGTAGTTAAAACAAAAAAATAAATTGCCTCCCACCCACCATCAATAGTAACAAAAATAAAGAAATTATTATCTACATTTGAACCCTTCACCTATAATAATAGTGCCCCCCATCATGGTATGATCCTAATAAATTATATTGGTTCCATTTTTATATTGGACATTCCCATGAAACATATCGTAAACTTATTAAATTTGCAAATTCTTTCATGTTAGGTGAGACATTTCACCATGATGCTATGATCAAATTACATCATCATAATTATCTAAAAGATTTTCAAGATAAATAGGTTACTAAACCCATACCTTCAAAACCTCAAAACCCCTGTTCTACTTATAACATATAACATTAAAATGACAATATTTGTGTAATTGATGCTAATTATGTCTAATACTATAATAACTCTCAGTATGTGAATACAACAAAAGTTAACAATAGACAAAAAATGTAATCATAAGGATTTAATTACTAAATGTAATAAATCCCATACTAATGAATAATTACTTAAAGATACTATAGCTACTATACCCACATTTTCTAAACCAAATGATGGCCACTTCCATAAACATAACCCCAACTTAGTTCACCTATAACTATGAAAAATGTCACACCTCATAAACCTCATGATGGTTATTCATCCTCTAAATCACATTAGAATTTTTGGGAATAAATTAATTCAATTCATTTAAAAATTCCCCTTATGGAATTAGTTTAAACTTTTACCTATCATCATAAATTCCTTATGCAATAATTACAAAACATCAAAGAACCACAATCTCATGATTTATAAATTCTTTCTAATGATCTTCAACCTATAGAAGTCCAAATAATTGAAACAAACTATACATCCTCAAAATTATCCATAGAATTCCTTGAAGAGCATATGATTAATGATGATATTATCATTCGAGTAGTTGATTAATTATGTTTGTTAAAACTAAGATCAATAATACCCTAATTCAAAAATTATGAGTAGATGAAGGATTGGTAATTAATGTCACCTACATTTGGTTAATTCAACAAATTGGATACACCAAATAAAATATTAAACAAACACGCATCACATATAGAGGATTTGATAAAACTAATTGAAAACCATTGGGTTACATTTGCTTCCCACTGACCATTGGACCCAAGTTAATTCATACTAAACTCATTGTTCTTGATCTTCCCTTATTTTATAACATACTCTTTGGTCACCCATGGACACATCATATGTGTGTAATTGATTATTTATGTAGTCAATGTATCACATTAATACATAATGGAAAATTCTAAAAACATGAAGAAAATACCAATCCATGGAGTATTCAACTACTAAATCCTAAATATCTATTTCTCTTAATTTTTGCCTATTTCTTAATTTTAGAAGAATATAAGAAACTAGTAATAAGGGTGTGGTATAAATACCTAGTTGGTGATGCATGTGTAATCCAAATAAATGTTGAGAACTCCTCTTTGGATTGGAAGGAATAACATGCAGATAAGAAAGCACTAACAAAGGGGTTGTTAGCAAGATAGCTAGGTGAACTACCTAGCATGAGCTAGATCTAAAAAGCATAAGCTTGTTAGGAGGCTGTCAATTCACTCTTAATCATAATTAAGTTGGAAATGATAAAGTAAAGTAGTTGCATAAATTAAAGGTAATGTAATACAATAATAAATTAGAGTGCTTATTAAAGAAAATGACTAAATATAGTAAGAGTGGGTTAATACTTATGCTAAAGGGGCTGCAGTCAGGTTCAAAAAATCAAAAAAGTGGTTATGAACAAGTAAGAACATAGAAATTTAGGTTTGGTTGGAGTTAAGGGGATGAAAATAACTTGTTATTATTTTCTATAGTGAGCATCGGTGGTTGGGTAAATAGTCAGCAGTTAATTTGACTGTCAATGGTTAAGTAACCATTGATAGTTGGGAGTGATCATTAGTGGTTGGGTTAACTATTATTAGTTACCTACAGATTTTTGAAGGTACTCAAAAAAGAGTTACAGAATGGGTGAATTTTCTAATAATGGTTTTCTTAAGGATCTATATAGATAATAAATAAGGTATAGATAGGTCTGATAAGGTTAGGGGGTTAGAAATCTAATGAAATAAAGAATAAGTATAATATACTTATAGCTTGCTAGTTGGCTGATGGTTGAAGGTTGGTAAAATTTTGTCAGAGTAATAGTAATTTGGTTTAAAAAGCAAATTAGGTAGAGGTTTAGGTCTCTTTTGTTTTTTTTGAGTTGTTGAAGGAAGATTGGATGTTGGAAGACTTGAATATCTACATGTAAGAAGATTTGATAGCTTGAACATGGATCCATTTCACCTCCTACTCCCCTCCTTTTATAGGCAAAGAAAGATGGAGGATGAAAGGTTCCCTAGAGGGTGAGGCTATTAATCATGATACTTTGAAGTTAATTAGCACTACATAGGGCAAACATATTAAATTATGCCTCATTATCTTGCATACAACTGGTGATGTGTTAAGAAGGTGGGGACCTGACCATTGATGGTCAGGCTAACCATTGATTATTAAGCTGACCATTGATGGTCAAATATCTAAAGGTAATTTGGTTAAGGAAGGGGTTAAAAAGGTTATTTAAGGATTAGTTAGTAGGTTAGTGAATTTAGTTAACTAGGTGGTTAACTAGACTTAGGGTCTGATAGGGTCAAGAAGGGTTTGTTAGTCATTTTGACATCTAAAATGATCATGTGTAGTTTTTTAGTGTCTATACTATTCCCATTTTTATTATAAAGCTTTGAATTAACAAGTTTTAGAATAAAAATTGATTGTTGGTCAAATGTCTATTTACCCCAAGTATGGAAGGAAGTTTTCCCCCTAAAATCAAGAGTCAATGAGGTGAAACTAAAATCAAGTCAAGGTTTGATAAGTGGTATATGGTGAGTCATGAGGCTGGTGACAAAAAGTGTTGTTGGGTGTTTTAAACATGAACACATACACAAAATGTGATTAAGTTTGATAAGAAAAATATCACACAGAACAAGGTTACCAATGTTGGTAAAAAAAAGGTTGGTTCTAGAATAATAAGTGATAGGATAATCGATCCACAACATTAGTCATAGTTGATTAGGTTAATTTTTAATTCTCCTAGATAGGGTCAATGTTTTCATGGGTATCCAAGGTAGGAAGTTCTCCTTTCAAAAACATAAATGGCTTGGTTGTGCACTAAGTGGTACAAAATTCAAATGGTCAACATGGAAAAAAAAGGTCAGTATAATCAAAATACCAAGAAAGGTCATCACAAAACATGAAAATAGTTCATATTAAAAATGACCAATGTCAAGGTGGATGTGGTAGGGTGGTTGGTTAGAGAAGGATAATATCTAAAAATTTCATGTTCTGGTTAGGGGGAGATTAGGTGATCCCCAAAAATTTAGCACTTAGGTTAGGTGTCTCAAAATTTTAAATATGATAGCTTGACCATAGATGGTCAAGGTTTATAAGGGTGATCATTGATATTCACCTTGACTATCGATGATCAGGGAGAAACCTAAAAAGTTAGAATATAAAAAGTGAAAATGAAATTTCATTTTCACTTTTTACAATTTGACTCTATGCTTCCATGTGTACTAGTAATTTGGTGTTTAGTTGTGTGGTTTGACTAAGTGTTTATTGATTGGTTGAGCATGTTTACACTGATCTAGTTGGGACCAGACATGTAGGGTAAATGAGGACATGGGTGAGTAGTATGACGTGGGTTTCAACCTTGAGATAAATTTAATAATGAGGTAAGGGTTATTTTAAAATTGATAGTTAGTTGATTTATTTGTTGTTGAAGTTGAATTAGGATAATTTTTGATCATTTGGAAATTGGGTTTGGGTGGTTTTACCCTAGTTTAGTTTATGGGTGAAATTAGAAGATGTAGCAGATGAAATTTAAAATTGATTGAGGTTTTTAGTTGGGGTAGGTTTTAGGATAGTTTTAAGTATTTTAGTTTATTGTTTTTGTTTTTTTGGTATTGTTTTGAGGTAGGCAAGGTTGAGGGTTTTATCACTAGTAATCACACATAGTGACCATTGGTGGTTTGACCCAACTATCAATGGTCATCCTAACCATTAGTAATTGAACACCAAGGAAAAAGGTGTGCATGGACCATCAATGGTCATCTTAACCATCATTGGTTGAATGTTTTTAGGAGAGGTTTATTCAAAAAGGTGTAAATGAAGAGTTTTAAATGTTCTTGAAAGTGGTGTTTGTAAATTGAAGTGTTGAGTGTAAGTTTAAGGTAGGTGATGTGTTGAGTGATGGGTTGGGATGGTTTAGGAAAAGTTCCAACTAAGAATTTTTTATTGGAGAGAGTTAGGTGTTTTTGTGGTAGAATTAGGGAAGGTGTTATAGGTTAAGGTATGATATTGAAAATTTGTTGGTTAGGGTAGATATTTTGATGAATTTGGATAGGGTAATTGTTAAGTGAGATTGATGTTTATGAAATAATTATTGGGTAGAGTTTGGTGAGGATTTTGTAAGGGTATATCTGGTAGGATCCTTAGATGTAGTGTTGTATATGTAATGGGTTAATCTAAAAATAGGTTGATAGAGGTGGATGTAGGTTGATAATGAGGTTGATTTGGAAATGAGCAATGCTAACATGTGCTAAGCTTGACTTTTGTAGGCATAAAACTAGATCCAAATGAGGGATCAGATGTTAAGGATCTTTATCAAGGTCTATAAAAGGATGATGGAGGATGATTGGATTCATATGGAGGAGGTTGGCTTGGGAGCCATGAGACATTATCAATAGCTATCATGAGATGTGGTGATGATAGTGGCCCTCATCGAGAGATGGGATCTAACCACTAATACCTTCATATTACTGACAGGAGAGATTACCATCCTCTTGGAGGATGTCCATAGGATTACATGACTACCGATTTGAGGGAAGCCTATTTATCATATTGAGAGTGAGGAGTGGGATGAGAAGACGGAGCTACTGTATGGTGAGGATTGAGCTCATGTTAGGTGGCATTCAGGTGGTTTTGGTTATGGGCCATTATACCAGAGATTTCCAAATGAGAGGTGGTTGATGATGATGGTAGTGTCCTATTTTGCATTGCCTAATTTGAGTAGTGGATGATTCTCTTATCTACTACTAGGTGTGTTAGTGGAGATGTTGCTAAGTAAGACTAGGTTTAGTTAGGCTCTTATTTTGTTAGTTTAGATTTAAAAGGAGTTATGGGGATTACAAGCTCATATTTGATATGGGATCAGTGTTGGGTTTGTGCTCCATTACTAGGCATACGAGTGTATCAGGCTATTGAGACTTTTAGGGCTACCATGGGATGGCTATGCTCATGAAAACTATAGAGTGGGTTTCCTATGATCGAGAGGTAATTATGATTTGATAAGATCTATAGGTGGTACTAGAGATATTTATTGGTTTAGAGATGTGTTTGAGGGTTTGGTTGTAGGTGATGTGGTATAGAGACCATATATGGGCTAGCCTAGGTGGGCCCTCTATATTTATCACACTTTATCTTCACAAAGCTAGGGGTGGATATATGGGAGGTGAGATGGTGACACCAATCTTATCCCCTTAAATCAAGTTTAGAGGTAATATAGCCTCATGTACAATATTCAAACTCTTTCTTAGAGGTATATGAGAGAGGATACAAAATTTATACTTCTAGAGCTATAGCCACAAGATGTAGTGCTAAATCATGAAGAGCTGCCAGTTAGAGTAGTGATGATGATACTAGTTTTTTTTATGGATATGTAAGATGGTATTAGGTCTAATATGTAGTGGCCAATTTTGGATGGGATGATAGGGGCTGATAAGCCATAGATGTGGATCCATCTGGGGTATAGATGTAAGGTGATTGTCAGGATGGATAGGCATAGGTAGCACTAGTAGCTACATAGGCTTAGATTACAAGTTTACATGGATAGGTGGCCACTTTACAGGGTCAATTTTACACCTTGATAGGAGATCAAGATCAAGTGAGGACCTCACTTGGTTTATCAACTTAGGAGAGAGACACCCTAAAATAGAGAGTAGGAGTTATGGTATCACCAAAAGGAGGACCATCTGGGATGATTCCTATGACATGGTACTTAGTTATAGTTGAGGAGTTGAGATATTATGAGGATATAGTGTTGACATAGTGTCCAGAGTAGCTGAGATGGGGAGAGTATGGGGCCAATTTAGTAAGTGGTCCAGATGTTGTGACTCCAGGGTAGTGGACCGTTATAGTGAGTGGACATACAAGTACCCTAGGAGGACTGACACTAGATGGTAGTGTAGGTGGAACAATATAAGGGGCCAATGGTATTGGTGCCCTAGGGGCATGCTATTATATGTTTTGATATATTATATGTAAATGATTTTGATACTGGCCTATGTGTTGATGATGTGAGATGTACATGAGAGAGATATTTATACATTATTACATGTATTATTGATTAGATAGACATGATGATGATATATGTTAATGATTCATGGTTTATATGTTGATGTGGATATTTATGTTCATCTGTATGCTTTATGAGATGTGGACTTAGTAGCTTAGGTATGTGATATTTTATGGATGATGTTATATTTGGTTTATGGATATGATGATGTGATCATGGTGATTTTTTTATGGTTATGATGCTTATTATTATGGATGGTTTGATTATGGTTATGCTAATGTGGTTTTATGATTCAATGTTATATGATGAATTGTTTTGATGTTATGGTAAATAGATAGGATGATACTATAGATAGATATATAGATAATGTATGATGTGGTTCATGATATTTTGATCATTATTGATGTTTATTGTTTATGATCATGGAGATGAAAGGTGATTATGGTTAAGGATGTAATTAAAATACATAAAGTAAGTTAAATAACAAACTAAATGTAAGTTAAATGAGAGTCATGATATGCAAGTCTACATGAATAAATGATAAGAGGTTAAAGAAGAAGCATGATGCCTTTTCATTAGTAAGGACCTAACAAAACTAAAGTTATATTGGCTTAATGAACTTAAGCCTTTTGAATGCTTTTCATTAGAATGCTTTGGTTGATAAAAGAGTGTCTTGATCACATTATGTCAAGTAAGCTCATAATCCCTTGATTTATAAATAGTATAAAGGGGAGGTAGGTTATAGGAATATAAAGGAAATGGGTGATAGGTAGGGTAACCTTATGTGGGTTAGTTTACCCCTTCTCTAGGTGACCTAAGAACCATAATAGATAAGTCCATGTCTTATGCTAGGTGTAGACTGATCGATGCAAGAATTTTACTAATGCTAGATATGGAAGCTAATTGCAGCATTCTTGGGATAGCTTATTTTGTGTTGATATAGGATCTATTTATTATTGTTGTTTGTTTTTGATAAGCTTGTGAAGTTGATCGATGTGAGAAGCATCAAATGACTTATTTTGACAAATTTAACTTAGCCATCCTTCAAGGGAGTGGTCTAAGTTTGGATTTGTCTATTTTGGTAGCTATCTTTCAAGGGAGCAGTCTATCTTTTAAGCAATTTAGAGAATTTTGGGGAAGTTGTCCTTCAAAAGATTAGTCTACAATGATAGAAATATGTGACCCAAATGATATTTTGGTATCCTAAATTATTTTTATTTTTAGGGTTTTAGACATGGAAAAGTCTATTTAGGCTTATAGGTTTACCTTTATGAGGGTAAAAATTTTAGCATAAGAAGGTGAAAGGAGGGGTTTGAAAGACAAATGATCATGGGATTTCATATAATTAGAGATGAAAAGTATCCATGAGAACCATTCCATGGGTGGATCTATGGTACCCATACTTAGGATTAGGCTATAACTATGATGGTTAATCACATGGTTCTATGTTGAAATCGATTGTCCTCAAAGGGAGAGGGATAGGTAGGTGAAGGGGAAAATATCATAAATCAAGTGATGAGCTTAAGTTAGACAATAATATGATTTTGATACTTATTTTATAAAATAAATAGTGTAGATGTGACACATTGAGAGGCTTAGGTTTTGGTTTTCATTTGAGAGAGGACAAATGGTAAGCTCTTGATCTATACTTATAGGTTATGAAATAGGGTCCAAGCCAATTGAAAGCAAATTTTCCTCTTTTTCTTCTCTCTATGTTGGTCACATGTTGGTTTTCCTTTAATATGAGGTCTCTAATATTGATTCCTCATTATTTTAAGTGTTTATTATAGGCACACTTAATTCATTCTTGGTAGATATGAAGATGGTTAAGCACTACGAGGTGATGTTCATCAAGTAGCTCAAGTCATGCAAGATGTTCTTGATGATAGTTGCTCTTAGAAATGATCTCTTACAAAGATGTGAAGAGAGGAAATATAGAATTTGAGAGGCAAAACTTCCTTTGCTCTAAAGATTATAGAGAAATGAGTAGCACCCATAAAGTTTTGAATGCTAGTAAGATAGGCCCATAAAGCAAAAGGGATGTGTAAGTGACAATCTTGACCTAAAGCACTAATGACTTTGGCTAACATTTTTTTAAGTATTTTATTAGAGGCTTATACCTATCCATTTTTTAATGGATGGTAAGGTGATGAGAAGTTTAAATTAATGAAAATACATTATAGAGACCTTGTACTTTCTTGTTGTTAAATATTTACCATTATTAGTGATGATCTTATGGGAACACCAAAATGATAGATGATATGGTGGTTGATGATGTCGACAATTTTTTTAGCTTTGGTAGAGATGAGAGGAATAGCTTCCACCCACTTGGTGATATATTCAGTGGTGGTAATGATGGATTGGTGACATTATGAAGAATGAGGATTGATTTCCTCAATAAGATCTAAGACCCATTGTGTAAATGGCCAAAAGTCTTTAGATACTTAAATGCCATTGGTAAGTGGATGGTGTAAATTAGCATGTTGGTTACACTTGAAACACTTCTTTACATAATCACAATAGTATTGGTTAAAGTTAGGCCAATAGTAGCCAAGGTGAAGGATACATTTAGAGACATCTAAACCACTAAAATGTCCCCCATATATCCTATCATGTGTTTCCTTGATGGCATGGGAAGCTTCATGACTATGAATGAAACAAAGGAGGTAATTAATGCCATGTTTATAAATCATCCCTCTATTATGATGTAATAAGAGGTACTCTAAATAAAGGCTCTTCATTCATTTCAAGAGAGGTTAAGAGGAATGATACCGAGGTTGAGGTAATCAAAATTTTGTTCATAACAAATGTTTGATGGAGATGTGTCTACATTAAAAATGGTAGGAAGGTCATAATAGATATAAGATCAAGTGATAAAATTATGGATGTTAACAAATATTTTAGAGTTAGAAGGTTGATATGGGATTTGGGAAGTAAGGGAAACCATTGTATCCATGAACTTGTTAGTAGATCATGGAACTGACTAGATAAGGTAATGATCAAATGATCCTAAGAGTACATCTACTAACTATTTATACTTTAGTAAGACATGATTTTTACATTGGTAAGATCTGTTAACTTGGTTGACCACAAGTTGGGAATTGCCAAAGATGCTAATTGTCTTGAGTCCCAAGGCTAGAGAGGTTTAGAGACCTATGACTAGGACCTCATACTCAACTACATTATTGGTGCACTCAAATTCAAGTTTGAAGGAAAGTGGAAGAGGTTCAAAATCAAGGGGAATGATAATAACTCTAGTACCCCCATCACGTTGGAATTTAAAATCATTGAAGAACATGGTCATTTGGTAGGTGGGGTCTTCTTGAGAAAGAGGTGTAATGGACTTGTCAAAAAATGTGAGAGAAAGTGGTTCGTTTTCTGGTAAAGGAGCTTCATCCAATTGGTTAGCAATGACTTTCCCTTTAATTAAATTTTGTTAAAGGAAATCAAGATCAAAATTAGATAGGATCATGATCTACTTAGCCATACACTAGTTATGGTATAATTTAGAGTGCATGTACTTGAGTCGGTCAGTGTTAGTGATGACATAGGTTTTATGATTAAGAAGGTAATGGTGAAGTTTGGAAGATATGAAGATAAGGGTGAGGTAAACTTAGTCTTATACTCTATAAGCATTCAAATTATGTAGTAGACAACTTTTTATTTGTTTTGTTCATCATGGTGAGCAAGCATTACCCCTAGGGAATGTTCAATGGTGGAAATATGAAGGTACAAGGGTTGATCTTCTTTAGGAAGGGTCAAAATAAGTGGAAAAAGAAGGTATTATTTGAGTGAATAAAAGGCTTGTTGGTAGTCCTTGTTTAACTTAAAATATGTGTCTTTATTAAGGAGATGGTGAAAAGGTTGACATCTATTTGATAATTGAGAGATGAACTGATAGATTGATTGGAGCTTCCCCTACAAGCTATGGAGTTTATTAAGATGGGTTAGAAGTGGTATTTCAAGGATTACTCTAACTTTGGTATGGTCTACTTCGATCCCTAGAAGGGAGGAAATGAAACCAAGGAGCTTTCTAAAAATAGCCCCAAAAACACATTTCTTGGGTTTAAGTTGGACATAAAAATAGATAGGGTATTCAAAGATGATTATGAGGACATCTAGATGATCTTTTTGATATTTGGATTTGCCAAGGAGATCATCCAAATAGTCCTCTATGATTTTATGGATGAGGTCAATGTAGGTCATCATATGCTAGTAATTGGCTCCAACATTATTTAGACTAAAAGGCATGACCTTATAGCGGAAGGTTCCCCATGGGGTGATGAAATAAGTTTTACGCTAATATTTAGAGGCCATCAATATTTGATTATATCCTAAGAAACTACCTATGAGAGAACATCTCATGGCCAGCTGTAAGATCAACAAGTTGGGTAATTCTAGGTAAAGTAAATTCATCCTTTGGGAAAGTGAGGTTGAGGTCACGAAAGTTGATACAAAGGCAAAGTCCCCCTATGGGTTAAGTAATGGGAATGATGTATTGACCAAATTTGACCCCAAGTCAAATTTGGGTTAACCCATACTATTTTTAAATTTTAGATAAAGTTTAATATGTCATATGGGGTTATCTATTATCCTACATGTCTTACTTACCCTTTCCCTAGTCCTTGTTGAAACACATCTTCCTTATATTGGCTCAATCAACCAAAGTCAACATTGGTCAAACCTAGTAAAATTTAGTAAAAGTAACAAATTGTATTTAAAATATCTTAAAATGGGATTTTAATTATTCCAAGGTGTCTTCAAGTCACAAATAGGTCATTTGTTAGGTTTCATGTGGTAAAAGGGTCATTTGGCCACTTTTCTAGCTAATTAATTGACTTGTACAGATGGTGGGAGTTACAAAATATGTCATAAAGGTGGATATCAATGTGGATAAGGAAAAATCATGTCATAATCAGTTATTTGATATTTATAAGTCTATTATGATCATGAAATGGACATTTTTCCTCAAAAATAAGAGTTTTTGGGCACTTGTACATACTTCTCAAGTCCACCATTAGTTGAAAACATGGTGGAGTGACTCTTCACCTCCAAAAATTTCATTTACATGTTTTTATTACAAATATAATGCAATAAAGTTCATCTACAACTTATTTTCCTCTATTTTCACTTGGCAAACAAAAAAAGCCAAAATTCAATCACTTGGCATGGGTTATATAGGTGGAATTGGAAAGAGTGATTATGGGGGTGGATAGTAATATGATTAAACTTCACTTTCATAGAAAAAAGTTGAAATTTTTTGCCTCCTCCTTTATGAATAATCAGTTTGACTCTAGACAGCTTTTTAGGAAATTACATTCAAGAGGGGTATAAGTTTTCATATGTTTCTTATTTTCAAGAATCCATGGAGATGTTTAGGTTTGAATAAGTGTTTTTAGGTGATAATATACCCTCTCCATGATTTTTCCAACACCCAACACTTCCTCTCTTAATACCCTTGATGGAGAATTCCAAATTGTGCTTGTTTTTCAAGATTATAGTCATGAATGGGTAACCTAAGTTTTACAACATTGAAAAGGCTCCATGAAGTGTTTTAATGTGATTTGAATCATTTTTTAAAATTTATTTTTTTGAATGACCTTGTGAAAGATCAAATCAACATACTCTTCAAGGCAAATGGTTCAATTTCTTTGTTCACTACCTTGTCTATAGAGTATGCTCATAGTCAGCTTATGCTTGAGTTCAAGAGGTTTTTATAGAAGAGAAAGAGTGAAAAACATGATGCAATTAATTTTTTAATATATATCATATATAAAGAGTCATGGATTTCATGTCATGGAGGTTAGAATGCTATGCCAAGTGGAATTTTCCTTCAAAACAATGATTGATTGTATTGGGCTCACAGTACCTAAAAGTTGTAAACAGAGATTATAGAGTTTTTTTGGGATAACATATTTCATGACCAAATATGTTTACACTACCCTTATTTGTTTCATTTTATATCCCTATCAACAAAGAACACTTATGCCAATTTTTAAGGTCAAAGGAGAAGTGGAGATAGACTTTGAACAAGCTTAAAAGTTGCCAAAAATCACTGAATTTGAACAGTGATATCTTCAGGTTATACATGGAAAAGTGGTCTTGCACTCCATTTTGATGATCCTCAACTATGAAAGCAAGTTAAAACCATCCAAACTGGTCTAAATAGCATTCTTGAGCTAGTGATGATAAAAGGAAAAGTGAATTTGATGTTTGAACCCCCTAATGCAAACCGTTTGTCCATACAAGGGATTGAGAATAAAGATAGTTATTAGCCTTAGTGAAGTTTTGTCTCAATTTGGAATATGATGATCTAAACTCAAGTTTTATGGTGAATTTAATGTTTTTAGGACCCTATACCTGAAATTATGTGTCTTATTTCCACCTAACAAGGCCTAACCCTTGATAAGAATGCACCTACATGGCCTGAATCCATTTGAATAAAGTCAAAATAGGGTATGTTGACAATGAGGTTAAAGTTTGAAAGTTGGACCTTGTTTGGAGACTTCAAGGTGGATATAAGGTGAAATTAATAAGGGGGACCTCAAGGGACTCAAAATTAACTTAATTACATCTTGAACAAAGCCTAAAATGGCCAAAACACCTTAGTCTCCAAACACAGTCAAAGTAACTATGTCTCAATCAAAGCATGAGACCTAGTTTAGGTTTTCAAGGGGAGAAGAAGCAGTTAAAGGGAAAAATATATAGAACATGGTTTAAATAAACCATTTAAGGCATGAGTGACCCTTATATTTCATATAAAATCAAAAGATAACCTTAATTTCTTATAAGCACAACCTCTACCTTGCCTACCTTCATCAGGCTACTTTATTCAAAGTCTACCTTGGAAATATCAATAGTTTGAAGATCAAAACTTGGATTTGAGTTCAAAAATTTGGTATAGAGTACCATAAATACCTAATTAAGATGATTATATGATAAATTTTCCAACTCCAATATGTAAAACCCTCTTTATTTTGTCTCAGAGTAAGGGTAGTTTTCTGTGCACAAAGAAGATAGTTTTGGGGAAAGTGATGAAATTGATGGCTAAAAGGAAAGAAATTAACAAATTAAGGTTGGATAAGGTGTAGGATACCTAAAAATACCTAAAATACCTTTATATAATCCTTGTAATAAAACAAGGTACCCTACACTACAAAGGTTACAGTCACCATAGGAAAGAATGGTTAAAAAATGGCTTGGTAAGGATGGTGTATAATGTGTGTGTGTGTGTGTGTGTGTGTGTGTGTGTGTGTGTGTGTGTGTGTGTGTGTGTGCGCGCGCGCGCGCACGCGCGCGTGTGCATGCGCGTGCAAATAAAACATCAAATGGGTTAGTTTGAGGTTTTGGTTGTAAGCACACCCATTGGTAAAGTCTAAGCCTAGTTTCAAAAGGGTGGTTATCTTCAATTCTAGCTCTTGATGAGCTATTTTTATTATTAGATCATGTTTGAGAGACATAAAAAGATGTGTGGTAATCTTAAAATTGTAGATAAACTATCCAAGAAGCCATTTTTGGCTTAAAGTATACTCATACCTCATAAAATCTGTAGAAAAGACATGGATAACCAACTTCAAATGCTTGAGAATCTCATCAAACTTTACATGGGACTTTGAGGTGATTGTAGAGGTTTGATTGGGTCCTTATATTTTATTTTTTTCCATTATTTCAGTGATTCAATGTACCATCTATATTAACTATTGTTAAGAGGGTAAGGTGTTTCAAACCCTCAAAGAAGCTTGATTTGAACCTGATGAGAGAGAAAGGACAAAAAAAATCACTCAAATATATGTTTCAATCTTGAAACTCATTAGGATGACCTTTATAACTCTCCTAAGATTCATCTCCTACCACTGGTCCACACCTACAAGTGTAGGGTTGTACATAATAGGCCAATAAAGAGCATTTAATTCTATAATATGGGTTCATGCAAGTGATTAGTATCTCAAATTAAACATGATCGATGATAAGGAGGTAAAAAAATTGAATCACATGTTATTTTTCTATTTCAAACTTGTGGGAACACAAAATAGGCATTTTTAGTCTACTAGGCTAAAGAGGCCTAATTAGGCCTAATTGGGAGGACTAATGGATCTAAAAAACCATACTTGACTTAAATTTCAAACCATGAACTTGGCATAGAGAAAAATGGAGAAAAAGGGTACTCAAAAATGGTTTTACTTAATCTTGAATTTTTGTGCATTCTCCTACACAAGGAGATTTGTATAAAAATAGGGCTACAAGAAGACAAGGCCTAGTGAAGGCTCTATAGGAAAAATGGGGTCTTGGTGAGAGCTTGATGATTCCAAATGGATTTTTTTTATTATAATATGATGATAATAGGATTTTCATGAATAAAAATTTTACAAATTGAGCTAAATCCAAATTTTAGCTATTTTGGCCAAATTAGGCCTAATGAGACAAAGAGACCTTGTGACACCTAAGAGGGGAATTGATGATTTCAGGTAATGTAACTATTTTATATGCTTCAATATAATTTTAAAGTGTCCTTATTATTAAAATTTAACTTCCAAAGATATCTCATGATCAAACTCTTTCCTTTTTTCACTTGTCAAGAAGGAGTTGCAGGACTTAAAGATGCTTGTGAAAGAGTTTCAATGCCACATGTGAGGAAGGTGCCTAGTTTGGGATGTAAACATGTCCAAATCTGTTACTTTATATCTCCTACACCTCATTTTCATGCAACACTTTTGCCTAACCTGATTTTAAGTACTCTTGAAATCCCATCATGAAGGCAGTTTCACAAGAGAGAATGATTCAAAAGATTGCTACACCACACTTGGAGAAGAGGCTAATTTGGGATAGAATTATGTGAAAATAAATTTCAAGATTCTGTATAAACCTCATTCACATGAATTTTAACTAATTTACAGCTTTGGACACTTTTACTTGTGCCTCTTCAACTTCTCTTCTCTCTCTCTTCTTCCAAATTCTATAAATGTGAGCCATGTTGGCTATTATAGAGGAGACCATAACTAGTATGGTGAGGACCTATTGCTATGGCATTTAATTTTGTCTTTAAAAATTTAATATAATTCTAATTCTGAGTTTATAAAATTTTGTATAAGTGTGTGAGTGATGTATAGTGGAACTAAGTGATGGTGTCATACTTACTCCTCGTTATCCTTCATGTTTAAGCAAGCGTTCTAATTTTAATAGGTCATGTGAAGTGTATGAATATAATAGGATCCTATTCAAGTATGAAATTATCTATATGGTGTTTAATCTACCCCTATATTAGTTATCTTATTGATTATCCTATGTATTCCTACCTTCACATTGAAACATCATGTTAGGATCCTTTCAATGCCTAGAATTGGTCTTGGAAAGCTTTGTTGCTTAGTAAGAGTGTGATAGTCTATGGGATATGTCTTTATGTATCACCTATTTAGTCTAGTTTCCTTTTCATGCAAACTCCTAACCCTTTTCCCATAAACAAGCATTAGATTAGGTGATAATAACTTAAAGATGAATCTAGGGAGTTATCCCTCATAATCTAGAGATTCATCTCTCTTACAAGTTCATCTACAACTTGAGAGATGATTCCATGTTACATCAAATTCTAGGAGCTTCATAGAGGATCCTAGGGTGAAAAATTTGATGATATCATGATGTTATAAACTCATTTAAGACAATCGATGGGTTAGATGAAGTCAATAGATAAGATGCATTGAAGCTCTTCTTTGACTAGAAGGGTGATGAGAGGGTGCATCCTTCAAAGCTTTAAAAACCTTTTTAGAAATCGATTGGGTGAATATTTTGTCAGCCAACTAATTAGTGACCAAAATAGTTCCTATCACCATAGCATAGGGATATTGGTTGTCTAATGTTGTAGGTTTACCACAGCCAAAGGGGACAAATCCCTCCTCTCATCAAGGGGAGGTTCCCTATTAAATATGCAAAGGTTATATACTATATATATATATATATATATATATATATATATATATATAAGCAGAAAGTAAGACACAGGGGTGGAATGAACCATTCATCTCTCTTTTTTTAGAGATGATGCTAACAAACAGAGGAGAAATCTTAGGTGATTGGTGAAGGCACTTCTCTTCTTTTAGAAGTAACATTCAAACAAGAGCTAGATCCCTTCTTGGATAGTAGAAATCCTAGTGAAGCGATAGAAGGCAATTCTCTTCTTTTAGAAGTGCTTGTTCTTACAAACAATAGGAATATTTCTAGTAAATAACTAGTAACCAATGGTGTAGAGTAACAAGTAGCCTGAAATGTAGCGTAAAGTCTCCACCTTGACTGCCCAAGAGTGAAATACAAAGAATAATGGGGGCACAAAGTCATCCCAAGGTCCTTTACACAGAAACAAAAAATAAACACACACTGAAGACAACTATGACAACATAAAGTCTGAAAGTAGTTGGCTTCAGGACACCTTCCTTATCACTTCCACTAGCTCTGCTTGTTAAATTAAATAAATAAGAACACATTCAAAAGATAGACATAAGAACAATCTCCTAAAATGATATAAGCTATACAACACAAAGTTTACAAATCACTTGCTTTCTCATTCAAATAAAATAATATGAAATACAATCTGAGCTCAAAGTCTCAATATTCACCTTTCAATTTGGGTAGAGTTTTGCTTCTATGGTCAAAAAGATCTCCCTAAAACAATAAAAGAGATTACAATATATAGCAGCCAAAAAAGATTTGGTGCTTTATTACATGGAATGGCCCATGTTGTGCATTCAATGCCTTGAATGCATTTTTAGTTTTGTCAGGGGCCTATGCCTAGAACAGTGCATTACCTTAACTATGGCATGTCCATTCATCTAATATGTCTCTTCCTGAGTCTAAATCATCTGGTTTATCCCCTCTGATGTCTGCGCAACTATCCATTTTGCCTTTACTCTAAGTGAGACAAACAAGCAGAGCCTTCAATGTTTGTAGGCCAAAATATCTACTTAGTGGATTGTTCCACCTACTAAAATTACTTCTACACAGATATTTTGGGCTTTTCCCTCTTTTTACTTTTGTCTTTTCTAGCTTTGTCTCTTCCTAGAATTTAAGCTCTCGAGGCTACATTCCCAGCTTTATTGGCTCTTTACGCTCCTTCTCTTAGTGGTTCTTCCCTTTGGCATTTTGGCCTTTGAATGCATTTGGGTCTGTGCTCAAGCCTTCAAAGATCAATGGTTATTTCATTGCCATGAATTTGATGTCTATGGGCCCATCACTTACCTTGGCAATTCCTTTGGCTTAATCATTTGATCTTTCCAAGAGGGGACCTGCCCTTCCAGGCCTTGAGAAAAGGTCTACTTCCTTTGGTGAGATCCTCCCGCAAGGGTACCTACCCTTTGGGACCCTTCAGGTGGCCTTTGGGCTTTCTTTCCTTTGGCAGACTTTTGTCTTTACTTTGGGCTTTCTTCTCGAGTGAATTCCTTCAGACAAAATGTCTGAAGGAATTTTGCCTTGGTCATTTTCCTGGGGAAAAACCTTTTCAAAGGAATTCCTTTGGCCTCCTTCACTTAGTCATTTCCTTCAGCCTTTGAAAAAATCTAAAGGAATTCTATCTTTTCTACCTTCACTCACTACCCTCCATAAGGGCACTTGTTCCTTTAGCTTTGGGGTAGCCCCTTGAACCTACCAATTAAACCAAATGATTAAACCAACTTTGGTTCAATGGTTTAATGGTTGAATTAGTTTAATCTCTTTATTTGGCTAAGTCTTTTGGTCACTCAAACAAAATGTGTTGAACCATATGGCCATTGAACCTATTGAACCATTGAACCCATTGAACCAACCTTGAAATCGCCCAAGTGTTGAGAGCTTTTTTCTTTCCTACAGAGTTTGTAGAAGCCAACCTGCAAAGTCTGTAGTTTTGAGGCTTTAAGAGTCCATAGATTTGAGCTTGCTTACAGAGTCCATAGAAGCCAAGTCCATAGTTTTATCTAACTTTGAAAGAGTCCATAGAAATCAAGCTTGTGGATTCCATAGAAACCATCTATGAAGTTCGTAGTTCCAACTGTAGAGTCCGTAGTTCCAAGCCTGTAGAGTCCGTAGATCTAAGCCTACAGAGTCCATAGATTCAAGCCTGCAGAGTCTGTAGATTTTTGGAAAATCTTTGAGAAATGAGGAATTTGAATGCTCAGAATAAATTTTGAAAATAAGAGACAATTTTGGTCTTGTAGGGCCCAAAATAGTTCACATGATGTCCCAAAAATGAGTGATATTTTTGGGGGACAACAACTGGCTTCAATTGAGGAACTTCCCTTAGTTAAAATTTTGAAACAACTGAGGGGAGTAGAAACTAGAATCTCCAGTGCCTTGAATTATGCCATTGGGCTATGGAGTCATGCTACCCAAAAAGAAAGGCTCCAAAAAATGAAAATGAACAACACAAAGCAAAAACAAAGACTATACAAATATACATATGTACAGATGATCTTATCTAATGCCTCAAGATTTGAAGCACTTTAGATGTCACCCACTGTGAGACAGTGAAAATGGTGTGCCATCCTGATAAACCAATAGGAAACCATTTTGTACCCAAAAATGGTGATGATCAAATGGAACTCTCCACCAGGAAACCAATTTTTTGTGTCTTCCTCTTGGCTCTTTCTTCTTCTTGCCCCATGATAAGACGTGGTCTTCAAACTAAAAACCAAAACTCCTTACTCTATTGGTGAAGAGTTCCTTTTGCTAACTTTGGAGTATAGCGATATGGTCCACCATCATAGCTTGTTATTCTACTAGTTCAGTCCAGCACATGCTTTGATTGTCAGCATCAAACTCCTGACAAACCATCAGCTTAGCATCTCCTTTGGTGTGAAGGAGTTTGATATCTTCATCCTAAGCAGTCTTCAATTCGAGAAATAGAGATTCACATCTAGCTGTGTTGTTGGTGTTACTAAATTACAACTTGTATGAAGGAAAAATATCTCCTTGAAGAGATATCAACACAGTCCCAACTCCAGCATTAGTGGAAGAATTGCTGCCATTAGATTCCAGGATCCAAGCATCATCAAAATCTGATCTTCTATCAAATTTCTCTTCATTAGAGATGGAAGATCCTTCTTGATTTGTATTGTGCCCCACCAATTCTTCTGATGCCTTATTTGGATCAAATCTTGGATTGCCAGCTATAGGACTTTCATCAGCTGAGACATGAGCATCCTCTATGGTCAATAAGTAATTACCCTTGCCTGAAGGCTCAAATAGAATTTGAGTTGTAGGGGCTAATGTGTGGGTGACCTCAATTTTTGCCTCATACAGGTCCACACTTAGTTCTCCACTAATGTTTAACTACTTAGGATTGGTTTGTAGGAATTCAAATTTAGTCATTTGAATTTTGGATCTCTTGACATGATCAATTATGTCAGATGACTGAAATGGACTTGGAAGAGGGGATGGGAGTTCATCCTTTTGGTTTTGTGGAGGGGGGGGACTAGTCTACAAATTTGAAGTAGAAGGTGCAAAAATGTTTGATGTACTTATGTTTTTGGCAATCACTGGGTCCTTTGACTAGAAAAGAAGAGGGGTTCTCTGCTTAGCAATTGAAATTGTTGGTTGGGGTCACTCTTCTATCTTTTCTTTGTTGGCCTATTGGGCTGAATGATTCTTGGACCAGGTAAATACTGCGTATGATCCTTCGACTGCTTCATCTTCACTTTTGGGTTCATCCTAGTAATTCAAGAAACTAATGTGGGAGTCACCATCTGATTCTTCTAGATCCTCCCTAAAGAGATTAGAGCCATTTTCTTACTTGAACGTAGGTTGGAAATAGGAAACATGTTCTATTTCCAGATATCCAACTACTGAGTTGGTTGGAGGTGCTTCAAGGGAAAGGTTCCTCTATGGGGGAGGAAGATGATTTATTTGTCCTTGACTTCTAGTAGTGTTGCCTTGATAGGGCTGATTCTGAAATGCCCTCCTTGGCATATCTTGATTAGGAGGAGTAGACACACTTAGGGCCATTTATCTTTTCAAGGCTAGTAGTTCATTTGCTAACTTTTGCACCATTGGGTCAATGGTGGCTATGGGTGAGTATTCAAAAGATGAAGAGGGTTTACCTCTATTAGGATCTCTCCTTATCTTTCCTACCAAGATAAGGTCATCTTCTAGCTCAGTAGCCAACTCTTGAGCATCAACAAGGTCTATGTATCTAGCTCATCTTAGCAATAAACTCACTTCAGAGAGCTGTGAGTTGATGAAGAAACACTTGAGATTCTGAGGTGTCAGCTGGGTAATCATGGGAATCCTATGCCTCAGCTTGTCAAACCTAGAAATAAAATCCCTCATAGGCTCATGAGGTTCTTTATTCATCTGAGTGAGTTGGGATAGAAAATCATGCACGTCCTCTATAGGCTTGAACCTAGCTTTAAACTTGCCTTTAAGTGTATCCTAGTCAGTTACTGATTCAGCTTGCAGATGGTAGAACCAGTCTGTAACAGCACCTTGTAGTGTCTCCACAAAAATCTTGACTACCACGTCTTTGAATTCCACCCCTATCACACCACAAGTTATTCTGAAAGCTACAATGTGTTCATCAGGGTGAACTATCCCATCACAAAAGAATTTGGGGAAATTCTTTCTTGAACTACGTGGGAGTTCATGCAGAGGTGGAGTCAAGTTGAGTGGGCCAAAAGAGTTACCCTAAGGGCCTTGAACTACCATAATCTAATTATGAAAAATAGGGATAAAATATCTGGGTGGAGTGGCTAGATTGTAAAACAAAAATGGAAAAGAACTAGCCTTGATTTAGCTTGAGGCTTGAGGCTTCAAACTGCACACTCTTTCCTAGTAGCTCTGGTTTTGCAGACCAGATAAAGTAATGGAGATGGAGGAAGATGGTAAGGCTATAATGATAATGGGTAAGACATAGAATGGAGTCACCAAAGTCTATATAATGGATAAGGGAAGGAACTACTTCAATCTAAAACTTGAGGCTTCAGACTACACGTTCATCCCTAGCGGAGTCACCAAAAACTATTGGGTGAATATTTTGTCATCCAACTAACTGGTGACCATAATAGTTCCTATCACCATAGCATAGGGAGATTGGTCATCTAATGTTATATATTTACCACATCTAAAGGGGACAAATCTCTCCTCTCATCAAGGGGAGTTTCCCTATTAAATATGCAGAGGCTATATATTATATGTAAAATCATAAAGTAAGACATAGGGGTGGAATCAACCATCCATCTTTCTTTTTTCAAAGATGATGCTAACAAATAGAGGAGAAGTCCTAGGTGATTGGTGAAAGAACTTCTCTTTTTTTAGAAGTAACATTTAGCCAAGAGCCAAATCCCTTCCTAGATAGTAGAAATCTTGGCGAAGTGATAAAAGGCACTTCTCTTCTTTTAGAAGTGCTTATTCTTGCAAACAATAGGAATCTTTCTAGTAAATAACTAGTAACCAATGGTGCAGAGTAACCAGTAGCCTAAAATGTAACGCAAAGTCTCCACCTTGACTACCCAAGAGTGAAATATGAAGAACAATGGGGGCACAAAGTCATCCCAAGGTCCTTTACATAGAAACAAAAAATAAACACACACTAAAGACAACTATGACAACACAAAGTCTAAAAGTAGTTGGCTTCAGGACACCTTCCTTATCACTTCCACTACCTCTACTTGTTAAATTAAATAAACAAGAACACATTCAAAAGATAGACATAAGAAAAATCTCCTAAAATGATACAAGCTATACAACACAAAGTCTATGAATCACTTGCTTTCTTATTCAGATAAAATAATATGAAATATAATCTGAGCTCAAAGTCTTAGTATTCACCTTTTAATTTGGGTAGAGTTTTGCTTCTATGGTAAAAAATATCTCCCTAAAACAATAAAAGAGATTACAATATATATCAGCCAAGAAAGACTTCACACTTTGTTTCATGGAATGGCCCATGTTGTGCATTCAATGCCTTAAATGCATTTTTAGTTCTGTCAGGGGGCTATGCCTGGAATAGTGCATTTCCTTAACTATGGCATGTCCATTCATCTAATATGTCTCTTCCTGAGTCTAGATCATTTGGTATGTCCCCTCTGATGTTTGTGCAGCTATCCATTTTGCCTTTACTCTAAGTGAGACAAATAGGTGGAGCCTTCAATGTTTGCAGGCCAAAATATCTGCTTAGTGGACTATTCCACCTACTGAAATTACTTCTACACAGATATTTTGGGCTTTTCCCTTTTTTTACTTTTGTCTTTTCTAGGTTTGTTTCTTCTTGGAATTTAAGCTCTCAAGGCTACATTCCTAGCTTTACTAGCTCTATACGCTCCTTCTCTTAGTGTTTCTTCCCTTTGGCATTTTGGCTTTCGAATGCATTTGGGTCTATGCTCAAGCCTTCAAAGATCAATGATTATTTCATTGCTTGACATCTGTGGGCCCATCACTTTCCTTGGCAATTCCTTTGGCTTTATCATTTAATCTTTCTCAGAGGGGACCTACCCTTTAGGGCCTTGAGAAATGGTTTGATTCCTTTGGTGAAAGCCTCCCACAAGGGTACCTACCCTTTGGGACCCTTCAGGTGGCCTTTGGGCTTTATTTCCTTTGGCAGACTTTTGTCTTTACTTTGGGCTTTCTTCCCGAGTGAATTCCTTTGGACAAAATGTCTGAAGGAATTTTGCCTTGGTCATTTTCCTAGGGAAAACCTTTCTGAAGGAATTCTTTTGGCCTCCTTCACTTAGTCATTTCCTTTAGCCTTTGAACAAATCCAAAGGAATTCTATCTTTTCTGCCTTCACTCACTACCCTCTACAAGGGCACTTGTTCCTTTAGCTTTTGGGTAGCCCCTTGAACCTACCGATTGAACCAACTTTGGTTCAATGGTTCAATGGTTTAATCAATTCAATCTCTTTATTTGGCTAAGTATTTTGATCACTCAAACAAAATGTGTTGAACCATATGGCCATTGAACCTGTTGAACCCATTGAAACAACCTTGAAATCTCCTAAGTGTTGAGAGCTTGTTTCTTTCTTGTAGAGTCCATAGAAGCCAACCTGCAGAGTCTATAGTTTTGAGGCTTTGAGAGTCCATATTTTTGAGCTTGCTTGGAGAGTCCATAAAAGCCAAGTCTGTAGTTTTATTTAACTTTGAAAGAGTCCATAGAAATCAAGCTTGCAGAGTTTATAGAAACCATATGTGAAGTTCGTAGTTCCACCTATAGAGTTCGTAGTTCCAAGCCTGTAGATTCCATAGATCCAAGCCTGTAGAGTCTGTAGATTCAAGCTTACAGTTTCTGTAGATTTTTGGAAAAGCTTTGACAAATGAGGAATTTGAATGCTCAAAACAAATTTTGAAAAGGGAAGAGACAATTTTGGTCTTATAGGGCCCAAAATAGTTCATATGTTGTCCCAAAAATGAGTGATATTTTTGGGGGACAAAAGAATCCAAAGCCAAAAGATAGTATTGCCCTAGTGATAGATGTTGGAATGTAGGTTCCAAGGGGTCCTCTATGGGGATCCATGAAGAAGGGATGGATGAGTTTATTGAAGCTTCATCAACTATATGGGTGGAATTTTTGGTAGTTGGTGGTGAGGTGGATGGATGAAGAATAAGAACATCATTGGGTTGGTATGTCATATTTCAAGATGAAAAGGGACTAGGGTCAATCAATATGGTGATGATGTGACCTTCATGCTCAAATTTATTCAATGATGTAAAGTAGAAGGGACACAACTCATAACATGGATTAAACGGCATCCATGTAAAATTTTGTATTAGAACTCACCCTCTAAAATGTAAAAGAGTTATGGAATGGTATGAGGTCCCAAATGACTATAGATAATAATTATTCATAAGGTAGTATCCATGGTATCATTAAAAAAGTAAAGAACCAATATAGTTTTAGACATGATATTCTTTATCAACTCAAGTTGGTCATAGGCATGAGAGGAGATAATATTGATACTAGCCCCTCCATCAATAATCACCCTCTTGATACAGATTTTGTTGATGTATGTTGTGATGAAGAGGGAAGGATCAAGATCCTCAAGATACACAAAGGGTATTTTAGAGTCCTTAAAGGTGACTAGGGTAGAAAGTTAAGGACTCTAACAAAGGTGGCAAGAGGTTGAGGGTCTTTGGTTTGAACCTATATGGATTTCAAAATACCTATCAATTTTTGATGGTGAGGAGGTGAGGTGTTGATTAATTCATATACTCTCATCTTCAATAGAGTTTGGTGAAGTTGTCTTAACAATACACACTGAATAGATTTGAAAGGGTTAGAGGGAGAGGCACCTAAAATAGATACTTAGGTTTTTGGTAATGATGAAGGTAGAGGTGTTTGGGTTTGGTTGGAAGGTTGAGAGGTTGAAGGTTATGTCAACGGAATGGACACTTTAGCCTTTCCCTTATCCTTTGATTAGGTCTGAGATCAAGTAACCACATGGATGGTGTGGATAAGAGTAAATGTTGGTTTAGATGGTTGCTTTGGTTCCTTCTCACTTTAAAATGAGAGTGAAGGAGTAAGAAAATGTTGGATGGTTTGAGTTGGTGGTTGGGTTGGTAATAGGCTCAAGGGAGGTTCATTTTATATTAGATCATCCTCATCCCATAAGCTATGGACATGTTTTTGTAGAGATTTTTAGTTATCTGTATTATGTCTAGGGGTCCTATGGGATGAGCAAATCAAATTATTATTGAACCATGATGGTTTAAGATGTGAAGGTTTAAAAGGTTTGATGGGTGGTAAGTTCAAGGAGGAGATTCAAAACAACCTTTATACAATGGTCAAATAAGATTCATTCAAAGGAACTAAGGGTGTTGGGTTTTTGGTTTTAGGAGTGGGATCCTTCTTAGGAGTAGGATTTACCATAGAAATTAGAGGTGGTGGAATGGTTTTGGTTGGGAGTTTTTGGTTATGATTTGTTTATGGGTGGAAGATTTAGAGGTAGAGAGTGAAGGTTTGGTGATAGGTGGGAAGGTATAGGTAGCTAGGTTAGTTAATAATGATGGGGATTCAATTAATTTAGAGGTAGGTGTGGGTAGAGTAAAAGTATAAAGTTTAATAGATGATGAATAGGTAATGGGGATAGTATAGGGATGGGGTCCTAAGATGGAATGTAAGTAGGAAGGAGGAGGTATAGGTCTAGTTCAAGGTGGGAGTTTAGGTGATTCCACCTTCCTAGTTGTTCTGGTTGGGATATTATTTAGTGGATTATAAGGGGTTAAGTCTAACTTCAAAGATGGGTGAACTAGGCTAGGTGTAGGAAGTATTCCTAAATTTTTGATGGGCTTGGTTAGAGAGGCATAATTTGATTTGGAAAAGTTAGGTGGAAGTGGGTTAGATGGTTCTCCTATGGTGTTGGAGGAAGAAGTGTTTGAGGCTGGGGTTGAGGTAATGATAGGTTGGATGGTGTATGTAAGTGAGGTTAAAGTCTTATTTGTTTTGGTAAGGTAGCCTAAGATGGTGTGAAAAGTTGGCCCTATCTAGATTGGGTTGAGAGGTAAAATCTAGACTTTGAAATATTTAACAAAAGGTTTATAGATGGGTTTGATTCCTTGTTCACTGGTTTCAAATATTAAACCCATAGGTTGAGGTGAAGGAATAGTTTCTTCACCTTTGTCTTGGGTGTAAGGTTTAATGGTTGAAGAAGATGGTATCTTTATGGAAAGAATAGAGGATATGATCTCTTCCTTTGTAATGGTTTCCAAAGAAGGAGTGATTGGTTCTATGGTAGGTAAGGAGGGTGTGGTTTGTTAATATGGAAAAAGGGAGGTGTTTGATTCCTTTGTTTAGATGTCCAAAGGAAAGAGTAGTGATTCCACCACTTTCATAAGTGGATCAGAGGAAGAAGTGTTTGATGTAATGGTTTCTTCCTTTGGTATTTCTATCAAAGGAGAGGTGGGTAAGTCAATGGTCTCATCAATTAAAAGAGAGGGGGTTTCTTCCTTTGATTGGTTGTCGAAAGGAATAGAAGAAGATTACACCACTTAAATAAGTGGGGTAGAAGAAGAGGTGGTTGAGGTAATGGTTTCCTCAATGATAAATTCATTGAAAACAACATTGATTATGTGCACCTCACAAGCATGGGATGATTTTGGTTCAATATTATCATGGTTAGTGAAAAGGGCATGGTTTGGAAAAGGTTTCTGAAACATGTCTAATGATTGATTTGGAGGTGTATTGGGATTATCTAATGCTAGTTCACACATATCAATCATTTTTAGGATAATAGTTTTAAAGGTATTACACCTACTAATTTTTTGTCCAATAACGTGATGGAAGGCACATAGGTCATTTTCATCATACCAACTAGGTGTGGAGCAAGAGGCATCAAATTATTAGGGAGGTTTGATAGAAGGAAGTTAGAAGAGGTTAGCTTTAATTTGTTTATCCAAAACTGAGGCATATGATTCTCCTATGGGATTATATTGTCTTGGAGTGATTTGGTTTAGATTGTGAGTTTTTTGGTTTGATGGGTTGGAAGAATTGGTTTGATTCTATTGGTTGATAATTAGAGGTGGATCAAGTTTGAGGACAACCATGTTTGTAGTTGCCTTTGTCTTGTATTTGGGATGGTTGGATGGGTTGGTAGTTTTGGTTTAAGGGTCATTTGATTTAAATTTGGAATTCTTATTTCTTAGTTACAATTTCCCTTCGTTGATGGCTCTAATTTTGAGTTTACATGCCATGGTAAATTCCTCATCAAAGGTCTTGTAAGTTTGAACTCGAAGAGTGGTGGAAATATGTTTGTCAAAACCTTGAGAAAAGAGTTTAATTGATTCATGTTGAGGTAAGGAGAAAGAAATTTGGTCAATGAGACCCCTCAATCTAGCTAGGAAATCAATAATTAATTCATCATTGAATTTCCTAATAGAGTAAAGTTTAGTAATGGAAACCTTTCTAGATATATTGACTAAAAAGTGATCTAAAAAGATTTTGGATAGTTGAGAAAAGGATAATATGGATTGCTTGGTGAGATCACTTACCAATCCAAGGCTAGTCCAGCTAAGGACATGGGGAAGATATGAAGGAGAAGAGAATCATCATATGTAATCAAATAGTAAGAATGGTAGAATGCTCTTAAATGTTGTTGGGGGTCCTCCTTGTTTTGGAACTTGGAAAACTTAGGTATTTCCCATTGAGGAGGATAAGGTTGGATTAGAATAGATGGGTGAATGGGTTCATTACATATTTGATCATAATATAGAGGGTTATGAGCCCTTGAAATAGATGATTCAATATTTGACATCTTATCCATCAACATCTTTACTAAATATATTTGAGGTTAGGGAGCCTCATAATTGGATGATAGGTTTAGTTGAGGTTGAGTGGTTAGAATTTATGGATAAGAGGTGGGAGGTTGATAAGATGCCACATATTGTTATGTGGTCATGAAAGGTTGGGATGATGCCCCATCTTGGAATGGGGTACAAAAGGTTGGGTAGAAGGTGGTATGTATCCTTATGGATTAGGAACATATTGATAGGATGTTATGGGTGTTTATTGAGGGATGGACATAGGTTGGTTTGGAGGTATGGTTGAATTGGTAGGTTGAGGTTGGGTGGTGACTCTTGTGCTAATGGGGGGAAGGGTATAAGGTATGGAAAGTACCAAATTTTGAAGAGGGGTAGAAATTGGTTGGTTGGTGGTGATAACAGGAATGGTGAAAATAGGGGTAGAAGATACCCCCATGGTGGGTGGGGTATAGGTAACAAGAGGTAAGGTTGACCCTATATTAGAAGTGTTGGTTAGTGTAGGAGGGGATTGGTTATAAGTTAGAATGTTGGATTGGGTTTCAATGGTCATAATGGATGGGATATTACTAGAAGAAGAGGCTTGTGTGATCAAACATTGGGTAGAGGTAACACCAACCATAAGAGGAGGAGGCATACCATAAGGTGTATTTATGGGAAGAACTAAAATAGTATAGGTGTGGTGGGATAAGGTGTTAAGGTAGTGTTGGGGGGTTTCAGGGTTGTTATCAATAAATTTGGCAAAATCCACATCACCCTCAACAACTATCCAAGGCATGGTAGGAGGGGAGAAATGAGGAGGAGAAACCTCAACATCTAAAGTATACTCCATGGAGGAAGAAGAGGAAGAGGAAGGTGGTCCATGGTTGGTTTCATTCCTCAATTATTGTCTAGTAAAGACCATGAGAGGAATGGAAAAGAAATGACAAAAACTCACTCCTCAAACAAAAATCAAGCAAAGGAAAAGAGTCTCAAGACAATCCAAACATATACTAAGAGAGCGTTTAAAACTCAAGATTATTTTTGGATCAATTTTGTCTTAAGCCTTAGAAAGTGTGAAGAATAAATTTGGCTTGTAGACTAGGTACTAAAGAGGAAATATAAGGTTGGTTTTAGGTTGTGTTTACATGTTCAAGAGAGAATATATATTGAACTTCAGTATGTGGCTTGGTATTGGGGCCTACCCCCTCAATTCACACACCACAACGATAAGGGTGTTAGGTACTTAGCCAAGATATATTGAATTTTAGAGTTTATACTCAACCAGAGAGTTGAGTTGGTTCTCCCCTTGGTAATGACCTCTAAGTGGGATTGCCAAGAAAGGGTAATCTTTATCTCTAGGTGATGAAATCAAAATCAAGACTTTTCTCAAGTTTATTTTTATGTGTTGATTGATTATGTGGTTTGGTAAAGTGTGTGATAATAAAAGTGAAAAGTATGATTGATTTATTTTACCTTTAAGTTACTAGATTAATTAAAATAAGCAAGCAATCAAGGTATGTAAAGTGTTTATTTTAATCCCAAAAGAAATTTCAGATTTCATTTGATAAGCATAAAATAAAAGAAGAAATAAATGGCACCTAGATGATGTTAGGATCCCACTAGGTGTGCCAAAATGTTTCTCTTAATTTTTTCTCATTTGTTAATTTTTGAAGACAATAAAAAACTAGTAATAAGGGTGTGGTAGAAATACCTGGTTGGTGATGCACACATATTCTAGACAAATATCAAAAAATCTTCTTTGGCTTGGAAGGAATAACTTATAGATAACTAAAACACTAACAAAGGGGTTGTTATCAAGATAGTTGGGTGGACTGCCTAGTGTGAGCTAGATCTAAGAGTCATAAGCTTTCTAGGAGGGTGTCAATCCACTCTTATTTACAATTAAGTTAGAAATGATAAATTAAAGTAGTTTCATAAAATAAATTTAATGCAATACAAGAAAAAAAGTAGAATGATTATTAAAGAAAATAATAAAATATATCAAGAGTGGGTCGATACTCATGCTAAAGAGGGCGAACTCAAGGTCAAAAAATTAAAAAAGGGGTTATGAATAAGTAGGAACACAAAAATTTAGGTTTGGTTTGAGTTAAGGGGATAAACATAACTTATTTTTCTTATCTACCAAAGTGACCATCAACAACTGGGTGAATCATCATCAGTTAAGTTGACCATTGGCAGTTGGGTAACTATCGATGGTTGGAGGTGATCACCGATGATTAGGATAACTGTCACTGGTTACCTATGGATTTCTGAAGATACTCAAAAAAGAGTTATAGAATGGGTGAATGGTCTAATAATGGTTTTATTAAGGATATAGATGGAGAGGAAATAAGGCATAGACATGTTTGATTAGGTAAGCAGGATTAGAAATCTAATGAAACAAAGAACAAGTAGAATATACCTGTAGCTTGTTAGTTGGTTAATAGTTAAAGGCTAGGATAGTTTCACTAGAGTAACAATACTTTGGTATCAAAAGTAAATTTAGTAGAGGTTCGGGTCTCTTTTGCTATTGTTGAGTTGTTGAAAGAAGACTAGATGTTGGAAGACTTGAATACCTGTGTGCAAGAAGATTTGATAGCTTCAACATGGATCTATTTAACCTCCTACTCCCCTATTTTTATAGGCAAATAAATATGGAGGATGGAAGGTTACCTAGAGGGTGAGGTTTTTGATCACGATGCTTGGAAGTTCATTATCACCGCATAAGGAGATCATATTAAATTGTGCCTCATTATCTCACACACAGTTGGTGATGTGTTAAGAAGGTGGGGACCTAACCATCAATGCTTAGGCTAATTGTTAACGGTTAAGATGATCATTGATGGTCGAGTGTTCAAAGGTAATTTATTCAAGTAAGGGGTTAAAGACATTGGTTAAGGGTTAATTTAGTAGGTTAGTGAATTTAGTTAACTAGGTGGTCAACTAGACTCAAGGTCTGATAGGGTCAAGAAGGGTCTATTAGGCATTTCAACATCTAAAACTGTCATGTGTGGTTTTCTAGTGTCTACAATATCAATATCATATTTTAACTATTTCACATATTAATATTCCACCTCTCCCTAAAAATTTTAAATATATTTTGATTGAAAGCTTACTCTCATGTATTCAGATGATGATGAACCAAATGAATTGTAAAATTCTTATAATATCACTCAATTACCTCATTATATATTAGACATGATCCCTCCTTATTTACTCTCATGTGACTGTACCATTACCTTACTTGATGATACTACTAATACTCCCCCTCCATGAAATTCATATAAAGCCTCTTACACAAAAGATTATTTCACTTGTAATGAATATAGAGTGGAAATTTTTTCAAAGACATTTTAACTATGTCTCCTCACAAATTAAGGAACAGAGATGTTTCCACCAATGATTCTCCTATGAAAACTAATGAATGCACTATTTCTCACACCTATTATGATAATTATATCATGGATAAAGCCCAATCATGAGATTTAGATGTACACCATTATTAAAATACATTAGCAAAAATATATGCCTTAAAATGTGATGTTCATGTCATTCATATTTCATTTGATACTGAATAAAAACATGAAGGTTATGAACCCCATACTAATCCAGCTTTATTATGCACTCTATGGTTAATCAAATAAATCCTAACTATGGAAACTTCTAAACATTATATACAAACCAATTTACCAACCTTAAATATTATTTCCATTTGTTACAAGAGTACTAATCAGTATAAATTATCTCCATCTAAATCTATCCAACCAAACTCAATTAAAAAAAATCTTCCTCAATTATCACCTAAAATACCTTCCATTTAATAATTCAATACAATTACTGTAGACATTATTAATTTACCTTAACTAGATCTCACCATCACAAAATATGTATCCACCATTCCACCTAAAATTACATTAGATGCTCAAGTAACTAAAGTGAGACAAATACATTATGAATATGATAGAAAAGGTAATAAAATAATTGATATTAAAGTAGATGTAAAATATTATGGACCTTTAACAACACTTCCTAATGATTAAGATATTATTGAACTCCTCCATGTTAGAGAACCTCAACTTCCACGCTAACATCAAAATCTTGATAACTTTCAACAAAAGGTTTCTTGTTTAAATAATTTCATTGTTAGTATGGACCCTAAAACAAATCTTATATCTTCCCTCCCTCTTGTCCCATATCATTTCCAAGATAGAGATGTTATGCTTTCCTAAGAAACTACAAAAATAAAATATGGTACACCTACATGTCCTCTACCAATTACCATATCTAAAGAACTCAATCCCAAAGAGAATGATAATTTTAGCCTCTTCTTTGAAAAATATTATGAAACTTTCACTTATTCATATGAATACATGCCTATAACTGATCCTAGAGTCATTGTACATAATATCATCACTTACCCAGATGCAAAACTCATATGACAAAAGCAACTAAAATTCCCCCCTGAGATTTATACATTATATTATAAATAAAATCACCAACCTTTTGGATGATAAATTCATTAAACCTATAAATTACTTAGAATGGGAATTGAACATTACACCTATTCATAAAAATTAACCTTAGTTATTAACATATGCATTGAATTTCATAACATAAATTTAGCATGTCCAAAAGATAATTTTACTTTACTATCAATAGATGCCATTGTTGATTCTACTACCATTTATGAAATATTATCGCTCATGGATGGTTTCTGAAGATATAACCAAATTCACATAGCTCACTAGGATCAACATAAAACAAAATTTACCATAGAATGAGGCACCTATTATTATTTTAAAATTATTTGTGTTCTCAAAATTTCAGACCTACTATCAACATGTAATGACCCATATATTTCATGATCTCATTCATAAAATCATTGAAACCTATGTCGATGATCTTATTGCCAAATTTAAACATTTAAATACTCACCTTCATGATTTATCTATCATCTTCAATTGATTCACTAAATAAAAGTTAGACTCAACCCCTTCAAATGTGTTTTTGGTGTTACTTTTATGGACACCCCATTTTGTCCATAATTGTGTTCCAACTAGACTTCAAATTGATTTCTACCAAATAATGTAAATTAAGCCTAGGAATTTTATGAATGTCCCAAATTCATCCTCACATCAGACATTAGTGCTTAGAATCATGTTTAGGCATCCTTATTTGGGGTATTATCCTATACACAATAGTAACCTCTCATAGATTCATCTCCAATCAACTTACGACCTAACAATTTAGCAGTTTGGCCTTTAGGCCCATTAAACAAGGCATTTAAATAATTTATAAAGTGAAAAAATGATAAGTATTATGGATTAACTAATAAAATCAAATTAAATTTCTTAAGTGAAATATTCATGTGTAATTAGTGAAAGTAATTTTTTAAAAAGACAAATCCAATAAAAATGAGATCATGATGATGTCATCATCCTCAAAGTCAAGGAATTGAAAATATATCCCTTAAATCCTTAAATTCAAAAATAGAGAGGTATGATTAATAAATGGGGTCCTATCCAAAATATTAATTGTTTTTCCCCTCCTTAAGTGAACTAGGGTTAAATTAAACTTGACCACAATTAACTCTAACCTAACTGCACTTGGGTTAGGTTTGGTTTGAAAGGCTATAAATACAAGGCTTCACTTATTATTCAAAAAAATCTTTTAGTGTAATTTTATGATTCAAAAATACCTTCAAAGACCTTTATTATGTAGTTTCATAATGGTAATTTGTTGAAAGAGTTAAGCTAAAGCCAAAGTCAAGCCCAGCATTGCCAAGGTGACAAGGAGAGATGATGCAAGGAGCACCATTACCAAAGATTATTTGATCACATGACCAAGCACATTCTTCCAAGTCCAATATATATCTCCTACTTTCAAGGAAGGTAAATAATAGTTTTTTGTCTTCTATTGATAGTTAGTTTTATTGTTTTCTTAGTCTTTCAGTTTCTAGGCTTGAGGAGTTAGTTTTATTAGTGTGTTTTTGTTTGTTTTTTAATCATACTAACACAATAATAATATCTCCTCTTGGATTCCTATTGATCACATAATGGCATGCCTAGTAGAACCCACACCCCACAAAGCTCTTCTAGCTACTTCTTATGATGTTTTTCTAACCATTTTTATGCTAATATTTTGATCTAATTGCCAAAAATGTGAAGAAATTTAAGCTCTTGACTGAGCCAAAAGGATCAGAAATGATTTTAATAAATCAATGTTGATCATTGTAATCAACATTGATTGGAAGAATAAAAAATTATATCTACATTAAAACATAACTAAACTAGAAATGTAGTAAAAATTGATTGTGTTTTGCTTTTCTTGGTACCTAACAAGTTGTTTATTGACTATCTAACCTTATTCTTGAAGGGAAGTAAGTAATTTTGAGTTTGAAACATTATTTATTATTTTTTATCTTATAGTACATTTTATTTTGATGTGATTAAAGGAATAGGTGATGATCATAACCGAATCGGTGTCGATCATAAAAATTGGCAATGATCCCTACAATAATAATCAACAATTTCTCCAGTTTTTTAAGAAACTCGAGAGTTAAATTTTGTATTTTTATTGAGATAATTTTTAGGAATATCACTTTGGCCTAAGAAAAAATTAATCCACTAATTTTTTTATTATAGAGAATTAATCCAATAAAAAAGAAGTTTGGGTGTTTTTTAATTGATTTTTAATTTTTTACAAAGTCAAATTTTATAAAGGATATAACTCATTCATATTTGGTTGTGTTTAAAATTCACTTAACAATTTGTCTTTAGAATTTTATAAGATTTTACAAGTACAAACATGGCCAAGGAGCCAAAAAATTTCAAACACATTTCAATTTTGTGTTAATAAAAATAACCTACATCTTTAGTTAGAGCCCCTAAGGGATTTTTCAAGTTTTGTTTTTGGAAAAAATAAATTTTAAAATGTATGATCCCCCCCACATTCCCTTTAAGAAACTCGGTGACCATAAGTGCTTGGTTTATTGCCATTAGTTGTATAGTTGTGTCAGAATGAATGTTGTGTATGTTCTCCCCAAGCTTTGAGTAAGTTGGGTGAATCAAAAGTGACCTCTAAAGTCTTTACATTTTTAATTTATTTATTTTTATGAATTTGGATTGTAGACAGGAGTTCATTACCTCCCCACAAGTTTTTTATGGGTGCATTGACCTAGGGTTTCATCTTTAACCATCTTACCAACCCTACTCCATGGTTTAGTATATAAATTGGGAATACCATTAGATGAGATAATGGTGAGTGGTTAACCTCACCATCTCAATGGGTACCTGGGTCATGTAGTATCCAAATAATGTAATTCACTAGGAAGTACATGGATGAATTCATTATGTAAAGGAATAGACTATTGCATAACAATATAGGTAATTTAGATTCAATTTATGTGACTGTGACCTTATGTTATCCAAACTTGGGACCATCTAATATGTTCAAAACTTATATATTTTTAGTTAAACCTCACTTGTGGAATTTCATGTCAAATGATGAGTGTTGCTCACTTTAAGTTTTTTCCATGTACCAATGATTAAAAAATAGAAGGGGACATAAAAAACTTGAGCTATACCTATACTTTAAATTTTGGATTAACACTTAATTCCTCACAAACATTGGTATATCAGTGGAAATTTTGGTTGAAGATATGCACACCCTTTTTATTTATAGGGATAAAATGAGCCATTTATGATACTTCTATTTTATTTGATTTACATGCATGTTTTGAGACTATAAGTTGTTTATTTATTCAAAATTAAGTCATAAACATCACATTTTTTTACACCACTTTAACTTAAGAGGTGTTATTATGTCCATTTGGTGTCACACTTTTACCTTAAGATTTTTATCATAAAAACATTTGTGTGTGTGTGTGTGTGTGTGTGTGTGTGTGTGTGTGTGTGTGTGTGTGTGCGTGTGTGTGTGTGTGTGTGTGTGTGTGTGTGTGTGTGTGTGTGTGTGTTTGTGTGTGTGTGTGTGTGCCACTTGCTTAAAATGGGAATCATTATGCAACCTATTTCATCCCAAGTATTTGCCTTGAAGTTTTGAGTCAAAAATCATTATCCCACTATTTTATTAAAGTAGCATTATTATGTTGCTCATGTTATTTCAAAAATGTTGCCATTATTTCAACCCAACTTCCAAACCATGTGTACCTTTGGTATAAAAATGGTGTCATTATGTCATCTATTTGGGTCTAGGATGTTATCCATTTGAAAAATCCAAGTATTTTAAACCATCTTCAGAATTTGTCTTACAATGTTTAGATTTGAAATTGATCAGTCTACACCTATATCTTACTTAATTTTGGCTTGGGTGTTTACCTCTTACATTTGAATTGTGTAATTTGGACTAATTTGTTGCTTGATTTGTGTGAAATAAGTAATTTGACATAGAGGGGAGATTATTAGCATGTTAGTCAAGAAATCAAATTAAAACAAACACACTTAAAACTAACACCTCTAGCCTTGATACTCAAAGAGCTAGAGAACTACATAATTAACTAAAAAAATGCAAGTAAAAGTAGAGATTTTACGTTACATGAGAGTATGTGTTATTAATTAGCCATGGAATGATGTTCTTGGTTATGTGATCAAGAAATATTTGTCAATGAAGCTCCATTACTCCACTTCTCCTTGTCACCTTGGTAATTTTGTTTGGCATTGACTTGGCTTGGCTTAGTAAATTGGCATGGTAACACTACAATAAATTTTTTTGGAGGTATTTTGGCATAATAACACTGCACATCAAAATATTTGTATGTATTTTAGCATAATAATTTTACACCAAGAGAGATTAAATATCAATGTGTGAGGCCTTACATTTATAGCCTACAAAGTTAACTCTAACCAAAGTGTAGTTAGGTTAGAATTAACCACAGTTGAGTTCAAACTAAACCTAAGTGAGTTAAGGCTAACTGTAGTTGAGTTAAGGAGGGGACATGTAATTAATATTTTGGATAGAGATCCCATTTATTGATCATGGCTCTCCATTTTTGAATTTATCATATTTAGGGAGATATTTTAAATTCTTTGATTTTGAGGATGATGATGTCATCATGACCTCATATTTATTGAAGTTTTAATTTTTTGAAAAATTTCTTTTCACTAATTACACATAAAAAATTCACTTAATCATTTGATTTGGTTTAATTATTTGATTCATTATGCTTATCATTTTAACACTTTAGGAATTGTTCAATTGCCTTGCTTAATAGGTCCAAAAGCCAAATTGCCAGTTGTTAGGTCATAAGGTGACTAGAGATGAATATGTGAGAGGTTACTATTGCATATAGGATAATAACACAAATAGGTATGTGTCAACATGATTATAAGTACTAATGTCTAATGTGTGGATGAAATTGAGATGTTTAGTGATTTTTAGGCTTAATCTACATTGTTTGGTAGAAATTAATTTGAAGTCTAGTTGGAAGCTAGGTGTGGCTAGAATAGAATATCTACAATTTTCCCCTATTTGGGGAGGCATTTCAAGCTATAGGCATAGTAAAATATTCTCAAATAATTAAAAATATGTTAATTCCTAATGCCCTAGAAGGCAATGGATCAAACATGGATACCCCCTTGAAGGAGCAGGTAGAAAATAAGGTCAGCGATCGTTCCCTCAAAAAGAAGGAAAGGATAGGACCTAAAGGTAAATGGAGTGGAAAAGATTGATTTTCCCAAATATAATTATAATCAGTGTCAAAGTGAGATGCCCTAGTTGGGTAAATAAAAAGGATGATTTTCCTAAAGGAATTTATAATCATCAACATAGTGAGGATAATTATTTGCCCAAAGGTAGTTATAATCATTAACATAAATAAAAATAGCTCAATCAGGATTATAGACATAATAATTTTACCAAAATTAGTTATAATCATTAGCATAATGAAAACATTCTCCATTAGGGTAGGGAAAAAATAATAATTTTCCTAAAGGCGATTATAATCAGTAACATCTAGGTAGAGCAAAACACAATGATATACCCAAAGGTAGTTATAATTATTAGCACTACAATTGGGACAATATGAAAAATTATAAAAAAAGGACTTACATGTTGAATATGTACTCATGGATTAAAAATAATCTAGTATAGAGGATAATCTTGAATTTGGGCTACCTATTATAAGGGAGATGCACATCCTAACTAGTAGGGATTAAAATTCATTCACAATTTAATTACTCTACATTTGGGTAATGTTTGGATAAAGCAAGATTTTTTTAGGTAAACAAGGAGAAGTACTATGAAATAATTTATTTTAAGATCAATTGAATTGTTTTTTTTGTTGTAGCATGTGATGTTATGCACCATGATATCAAAAACCATGATAACCTAGCCTTAATATGCATAAGAATTGAGTCATGATCCAATAAACAAGTGAAAACAATTCACAAATGATAAAAACTATGATGGTAATGTTGACATATTAATATGGATGGTCTTAAGTATAATGTATAAGGAATCACCCAATGAACGCCTATATACTAAGTCAAGGCACTACAAGGAAAACAAACAATTAGGAAAACAAATAAACAATAAAAATGAAATAAGACACCAATAAATAAAAAGTGAACAAAATAACCGATGAGATGTGGGTGAGTTGTTAAAATGTCTTGGTTATTCCAATTACCACTTAGGTTCAAATCTTAGTTTGGTATCAGAGGCCAGATGTGGCTGATCATTAAGTAATCTTGGGCCAGTTGTGGCTAATTGTTGGTATTATTAGGTCAATATTGGCTAATCATTGGTATTCTTAAGATGATTATGGATGATCATTGGTAATATTGGGCTGGGTTGTGGCCATTGATGGTATTCTTGGGATAAATTATGACCATTCATTAGTATTCTCTTGGGGATCTAGGCCCCCAATTGTGTCTTAGACTGGTTGGAGCTCTGGTCAAAATATATTGGGATAAGGACCCTTCAACCTTGAGTATCGATAAAACAAAGTGAACAAAATAATCAAAATAAAAAGTAAATAAATACAAACAATAGGGAATAACAATGTTAGTGTAAATAGAAAATAATTTACTTATGCATGTGTAATAGAGGTATTATTCTAGGTGATAGGGTAGCCCCTAAGCTAGATATAAATGATGTAAGTATAAAAATGCAAGAATAATTATCACAAGGTTTACCCTAGGATATAGGGAAAAAATGACATAAACAAAATGATAAACACTATCCCTAGGTTATAAGAGATAGCAAAAAAAACAAACAAAATGGGGGGGGGGGGGGGGGGATAAAAGAAAAGGAAGAGGTAGTTGAGCTAACTCTAGATGCACTAGGAAAGTGGATGTTTCCTACATAGCTCCATAGATGCAAGATCCAACATGAAATTCATTTCAAATGTAGTTCTCCCATGATATGGGATATAATATAAATGGTGTGTTTAGAAAACATGATTGACTTGTATAGGAATATATGAATGGTCTCATAAAACTATGAGAGTGTAAGAAAAGTAAAAGGTGCAAGAATGCATCTACTTCAAATGAATAATAAACATAATGGTGATTCATAAAATGATGAGAGCATGAGATGATTCCAAGTGGTCATTAATGTATCAAAATTGAATACATAATGATCATAATATAAACTCACAAAATGGTGAGAGCGTATGGCTAAGGCTAAAAAGGATGGGGAAACTAAAGGACAAGTGGTTACTTGTGAAATAGCTAGGAGTCCTAGAATCCTTAAGGCAAAGAATTGGTTAAAGGGAAAGGAAGGTATAGCTAAGCTAACCTAAGATACCCCATGTATCTAAGTTCTACTTACATAGTCTATGTAGACCTTAGGTCGATGTAGTTCTCCCATAAATGGGAGGGAAAATACCAAGGTGGTCTAGAAATAAGTTGAATAAACAAGATGGCCCATCACAAAAAAAATTGATGTATTTATATCTCACAAGGAAATTCTAAGATAATTTTCATGATTTTTTATGATTTTTGAAATCTTTTACAAATGTTTTTATAAGTTTCTAATCATCTCAACTCGATTGATAATTATGAGAGACTAAATAGTCCAACTCACAAAATGGTGAGAGAATGGCTTAGGTTTCTCTCAAAATGATGAAAGCATGGGGAAAAGTGTGACCGAGCTGACCTCAATGTAGATCAAGCACTTCCTACATAGTTTCCTTAGGACCTCAAGTCACTATAGTTATAACTTACATTAGATGAATTCAACTGGGTAGCATAAATTTCATGAATTAGAAAAATGGCATACTATAGCATAGGAATGGCAAGGTAATGTGGCAATGCAAGGTAAAGGTGTTACTCCTAATTTTCCCATAGGTAGTTACAATTAGGAAAAAATGACATAAGTTAATTATACTAATTTTCTCGAAGGTGATTAGAATTAATAACACAGGGTGGGACACTAATTTTCCCAAAGGCAATTATATTTAGTAGTACTTAATATGAAATGGAACAACAAATGAAGGATGTAATTTCCAAACCACTATCATACTAGTCCAAGATACTATCTTTGTCTAGAATACTAAATCAACTTCTAAAACTATGTCTAAATCTCTTCATTAAAGGTGATCAAAGAACCAATGGAGCAAAACCAAGGTCAAAAAGGTGGGGAGGGAGGGTAAAAATAACTTTAGTTAATAGTGAAGGCATGATAGGAATGACATATGGTATGATACAAAGAAGATGAGAGTATAGTGTGGTACAATGTAAATAAACATCATAGGCAATATTCTAAGTGTCTTAAGTGAAGTAATGCTTGAGGTGTATGATTTTCATAGGCTAATCAAGTTCATATCCATCTAGTGTAGTGAGCCCATATGCTCTAGAACCATAATTAGCAATAATGACATAGGGGCCTATCCAATTGGGTTTAAACTTGTCCTTATTTTTCTTGAACATAGTGTTCTGATTTTTTTTTAAATAATATCACCAAGCTCAAACTCTTTGTGTTTGACATAATAGTTGTATTTACCATGTAACCAGTTATGATATTCTTATAGGCTATTTACAACAACCATGCATTTTTCATCCAGTAACTCTAGCTCTTACAGGTGAGCTACTCTATAATCTTCATTATCTAGGATGTGTTTCAATGAGATACACAAAGAAGGTAACCCAACCTCGATGGGAATAATGGTCTCAATTCCATAAAATAGATAATATGGTGTGGTTACTATAGGAGTATGGTATGCCTAGTGGGTACAAAATATATGTAGGTGCCAAACATGACCAACATCATTGACAATCTTCTTGAGGATGTTCACAATGGTATAATTAGATGCCTCTTCTTGTCCATTACCTTGTGAAATATATTTGGTGGAAAATTTTTGGGTGATATTATAACTAGAATAAAGGGATTTGAAATCCTTGTTCTTAAATGATTCACCATTATCAGATATAATGTCAGATGGGATACCATAGTGGTAGATGAGATAGTTAAAGATGAATTTGTAAATCTATTTTCTAGTCACATAAGTGGGGTATATCTTCAACCCACTTAGTGAAAAACTCAGTAGTAGTAAGGATATGTTTATGGCCATCAGTTGAGGTTGGGTTAATCTTCTGAATAAGATCAAGTCCCCAAGTTGAAAACAATTATGGTGTAAACATTGGTTTGAGTGTTCTATCTAGGGCATGAATCAAATTAGCATGCCTTTGACATTTGTCACACTTTTAGACATAAATAGTTGCATATGATTTCATTATTAGCCAATAGTAACTAGTACATAGGGTATTTTTGGAAAGGATGAACTAGTTGGTGTGGCCCCCACATACTCCTTCATTAACTTCCCTCAATGCTAAGGTGGCTTTTATTGAATTTAAACAATGAAGTAGATTTCCATCAAAGTTTCTATAGTAAATGGTTGGTCCAAGTAAGGTATAGTGAGAGGATTGATGTGTAAAGGCCTTTTATTGTTTACATGATAGGTCTAGTGGCATGATGTGATCATAAAGGTAGTTATATAGGTCTAAATACTAAATAGAGCTAGGACCAATAATATCATAGATAATTATGATGGTTGAAGGTTCATGAGCAGGCACTAGAAGATGTTCTTTAAAGAACTGATAGTCTTTGGCCTTATTTGTACTTTGGATCAAGTAACCGATGGTGACCATGGCATCCATTATCTTGTTAATGTCCCTAGGTATGTGTTTAAATTATAAATGGGTAATTTTTTATTTAATAATGTCCACCATGGCCTTATATGGTACCAGCTTGTCATATTTGGTCTAAAAGTGGTCTTAACTTAACTGATTATTAACTGAGAATCACCATAAACCATGAGATGTTGAATATTCCAGTGTACTAGCTAATGAAGTTTTGTAACAAGTGCTTTTTATTCAACCATTTTAATAGTACAAAGAAAGTGGATATAAAATGATTTTAGAATGAGATCCCATTATGATATAATAAAAAATAGGCTTTCCCTTGATCAATGAGATTTGAATCACCCATCAAAATACAACTTTTAGTGCTACTCCTCAGGAAGTGTTTCTATTATGGTCATGATAAACTCATCTAGGAATGTAAACATGAGTGGTTTGGTATCTAAAAGGGGAGCTTCAACAAGTTGGTTGGCAAGAACTTGTCCTTTTATAGACTTTTGATTGATGTAATCAATCTTGAAATCAATAAATATAATGATCCATTTATCCATGAAACCTTATAAATCTATTTTGAATAATAGATACTTGAGTGGATCTACTTTGGCAATAATTATGGTCTTGTTGTTAAGCAAGTAATGATGCAGCTTTTGGGCTATAAAGACTATAGCTAAACAAGATTTTTCTATTGGTATATAGTTGTATTCATATTAAACCAATGTATAACTTAGTACATAACATGTTCATTCCCATTCTCATCATGTTGAGCTAAAATCACCCCTAGGCATTGCTAGTGGAAGATAGGTATATCAAAAATGGCTTCCCTAGCATTGGTGTCAATAAAATAGGTGGATTGGCAAGATATTCTTTCAAGTGTTGAAAGGATTTCTATCATTCTTAATCCCAAATGAATTTAACACCTTTTTTTAACAAGTAAGTGAAAGGATGAAATTTATTAGCCAAATGTGAAATGAAACATATAATAGAGTAGATTTTGCCCTACAAATTATGGAGCTACTTCAAATTGGAAGTTGATAGCATCTCAGTAATGGATTGTACCTTGGAAGGGTTAAATTAAATACCTCAATGAAAGATAATATATCCTAAAAATTTTCTTGAATTGAAACCAAAGATGCACTTATTAGGATTCAATCTAACCTTATACTCATAAAGCATTTTAAATATCCTTCATAACATGGTTAGATGATCTACCTAGATCTTTGATTTACCTAATATTTCATCAACATAGTCTTTGATAATATCATGCATCATGTCATCAAATATGATAGTCATAGCTATATGATATGTGGCTACAACATTATTAAGGCTAAAAAACATAACCTAGTAGAAAAATGTTCCCCAAAGAGTGGTGAAAGTTGTCTTGTGTTAGTCTTTTGGCATAGTCCTAATCTGATTATATCCTTAAAATACATCCATGAGTGAAATAATTTCATACCTAGATATGGAGTTAAATATCATGTTGATATTTGAGAGAGGAAAATAATCCTTGGGGAAAGCCTTGTTAATGTCTCTAAAATTAGTGTAGATTTTGATTCCTTCTAGTTTATTGCTAATAAGCACAACATTTGAGATCCACTCTAAATAGTCAATCAGTCTATTTCATCTCACTTTTAAGAGATTTTGAAACTATTTATTTACCAATACAACAATATGAGGATCTATTTTATGTAGTTTTTATTTCATAGGTTTGGCATCAGGATGTAAAACAAGGTGGTGTACAAGCAAAGCATGGTCTAAACCTGGCGTGTCTAAATAGGCCTAAGTAAAAATGTTAAAAAACTCCCTCAAAAGGGTGGTAAAATATTAGCATTTATCCTCAGTGAGGGATGCACCTAATTTGATCCACTTTGAGTCATTTAAAGTTTCAATTTTGAATTCTAAGGTATCTTCTACCAAGAGAGTCAAGCCATATTCTAGGATAGTTGGCAAGGATGTGAATTAGCCCAAAATGGAAAATTCTTCTAGTTGGACTAGTTCTTCAAGCTCTCCCAAATAATATTAATCTAAGTTGCCTAATGGTAGTAATAGCCATGTCACAAATACTATAGTAAATTCTTTGGCAATTTAATCAAAGTCATGTTGTTCTACTGAACTAAACTCAAACCCAAAAGTAAGTTTGTTGTTGGTGGTCTCCTAAAATTAATTTGAGGAAAGATTAACACCCCTATCTAATGGTGTATAAAGTAGGTCTTCACCAAAAGACTATACTTTCTCTTTACTTTTACCCTAGTCCAAAATCACCTCAAAGAGTTTTTCACTTTGGGACCTCAATGTTTTCTTCTTTTATTTTTGGTTAAAGGTGTTCACCCACTCTCTAAAATAGGTTTTAGGATCAATTTTGATATAAAAACCTTATTTTTGGTCTCCCAATGGAACATTGTCTATTAGGCCTCAAAAATCACAAAAGGCCTAATCATTCTCAAATGCATCTATAGGTACTATGGATTCTTGTTGGTCTCGGTCTATAATTTGAGGATGATAAATGGAAAGTGTGGAATGTCTGATTACTTTGGGTAATGGTGAAAATGGTATATGGGTCAAAGAGTTTGGTACTAGCAAGGTCTTCATAAATGATATGATTGGACTCTGCTTCATTGTCAAAAAAATTTTAACTATTCATTGACATTGGAACATGAGTAAAATACATGGGGTTACCCTTAGGTGGTTTAAATCTAAGACCATAGGTTACTTTATATTTAATCATAGAAATGGGTTCAAGATTACCCTACTAATTTCACATGAGACCTCTTCCTTCATAGTATTAATTGTCCATGTTCCTATTGGGAATTGGATATCTTTTATTATGGTATTAATTGGCCAATTTGTCATTGTATAACCATGACTCATCGTTGGATAGTGGGTATTATTCTTGGCAAGTGCTCATCATAAAAATAGTAGGTGTCAGGATATGAAGCTTGATTTTCCCTTCCATCACAATTCCATATAAGTGGGTTTAGCTTTAGGTCTTCCATAGTAATTAGGGTTGAGTGGAAGCTTAGAAATGTGTAATGTGTCATGGGTCAAATACTCTCATGAATTATTGTTTAAAATGGTAAAATAATTGGACATTTCAAGAGGAGGTGTATGTGAAGATGAGGCAAGTCTAACTAGGTCTATAAAATTGCCTCAAGTAATTTAACAAGTATATCTTTATCTTTGTCCTTCTTAGGTACTGGGTTTAGGCCAAAATGGTAGTTGTAACTTTCATATTCAACCTCCAAATGCTTTCAATGTTCATAAGGATATATATCCCCATGGATAGTTACCTCCATCCTTAAGTGAGGGATCTTGATACACTAATGCATTTTCAAAAGGATTTCATGAATTTCATTTATCCATGGTCTACCCAAAAGCATAATGTATGATAGGTCTAGGTCGAGCACATGGCAAAGTGTATCATGGGTTAAGGGCTCAACAATCACTTGTAAGCTTATAGTTCCTTAAGATTCTAGTTCTTCATTATCATAAGCTTTGATAGTGACAATTTTTAGCTATATATTGGTTACTATATATCCTAGATGCTTGATGAGCTTCAGAGACACAAAATATTCAAGCCCGATCTATTGTCTATGATGACACATTGGACTATGTGCCACATGATGACAACTTTAATGTATAATGGTTGTTATGAAGAGGGATAAGGGATGACATATCGATTTGGTTAAAGGTCAATTGTTATCCTAGGGCTAGGTGTACAACAAAATCTTAAATTTTTTATGGGGTTATGTTGTTTATAACTTGTGATTAGCCTAGGAGTTTTATAAGAATGTTCATGTGGATAGTAGACATACAAAAAAAATCTATAATGGAGATTTTTGTAAGTGTATTTTGAATTTATTCCATAATTTTTTATGTACTTTCCTGAATAGCAGTATATGGTTTGTTCCTAGTTAGCATAGTGGGTCGGATCAGTTTATTGGAAGGAGGTTATAGGCTTGGGATGGTAATCTTAGATTACCAAGTTAGGATTGGATACAAGACTGTTGTAACTAGAAAATGATGGAGATGGACCAGATAGGATAAGTCTCAATTACTTGTGCACTTGGTTGTGGTCATGGAATAATGATGAGTTATCAACATAAGGTCCAAACATGGTAATCCTTGTTTGTTATTGCGCTTAGTTATGGTCCCATGTAAGATTAGGATTAATAGAATAGGTAGGTTGATTAGTATTATTAGCTAATGGTCATATTCTATTGGCACTTGGTCTAGGATTTAAGGTAATGGTATAAAAATGCCCACCCATAATATGACCTACAACTTTATTTTAGTCATGTGAAATTATGTGGTAAGTTTGTTAGTTGTTAGGGTCATCTTGGCCTTTCTTCCTCCCATTGGGTTAATGTTGTTGTTTTTGTTGATTTTATTGTGACGATTGATGATACTATTGTTGTTATTTTTCTAGTATTTTTTATTACTATTTTTTATTGGCATTATTATGTTATGGAAAAGGGTTTTGGTAGATACCTATATTTTGATTGGAAGTAGATGCTCTATTATCCAACTAGATTTATCCATTTTATAACATATTTTGAATAAGGTGATTCAACTACCCAGAATGACATGTAGAATGTCCATGAACATGGTGGTATTCATAAAATTCATGCTTTTTGTACTAGTTTGGATATGGTATAACCTCAAGATAGTGTTTTGGAATCAACTAACTAATCATATTGGATGAAAATAGCTTTTAAAACACTACTTCAATGGGTTCACCAAGGTTTTTGAAGACTCTACAAATGGGTCTTCTTCTTGGAAGAGGAGTTTGCAAAGATTGTTATTATGGCATTTGAGGTGTAAGTCTAGGTTGATGTATAGGTTACACTTGTTTAATGGGATGTTGATGAGGAATTAGTTGCATTTATAGCATGGGTTAAAAAATGACATTTACACCATTTGAATATGGCATAACTCAGTTACTCCATTACCAACAATGTTCTTGTTGTGGTTGTATGGTTTGGATTTTTCATTATTGTTATCTTGAGCTAGTGTAGATGCTTACATCTAAATTAGATTAGGGTTATAACTTGGGCTTGAATTTTGATTATGGATCTAATTATATTTTGATGAGGTCAACCTAATAATCCCTTTGTTTATAAGGTCCTTTTCAATTTAAAATACTTTCTCAATAATCTCCTTGAAGGTATACAAACACTGAAGCTCTAGATGATAATATATCTCACTGTGCAAATTTTTAATAAACATAACATTCCAATTATTTATTTGGTAAGTTATGGGTAAAGTTATTAGAGAGATATTGATATCTATATAATTAGTTTGTAAATCTATCACCAAATTTATGCCTGGCCTGAGTCAAATCTACTAATGAAATCTCACACTCAAGATTTTAGGAGAAATGTTGTAAAAACTTGTTTAAGAGATCATCAAAATTTAGATACTAATTTTTTTTGGCAAATTGAGGAACCACTCAAAATCTTAGCCAATTAAACTTCAAATAAATAAAAGGAGTAGGTAAATATCACTATAAGTCACTAGTTGGCAAGTGATAAATAACTCAGTTAGATGTGATTTAGGGTCACATTTTCACTTATATTTATCAAATTACAGTGGTTCATAACCTGGAGGAAATGGTATATGAAGTTACTCCATGTTGAATGGGTATTAACACATGTCATCTAATTTCAATTTCTTGGTTTATTTCCCTCTTTTAATCATGGTAATTACATCCTCCATTTGTTGCAGTTCTTGAGCCAAGAAAATGAATGATAGATACATTTGGTTGATGTGGTAGATGGGTGATCAAAGGTGGATTGCCTTTGATACATTTGGTTGAAGTGGTGTATGGGAGATCAAAGGTGGATTACATTGACTATGGTATAATGGAGGAATGGTTTGTTGTAGAATGTTGGTTTAATGGGTGAATCGACTAGGAATATGCATCCATATATTGGGATGTAACTATTGAAATTGCATGCATTATTGGTATATATTCTAGTTTAGATTTGGTATATGGCCTTGGGTCTAAGTAAATTGGGTTTGTTATGGAAGGATATGGGTATGTGAACTATATTTTGCCTAGTAAGGTTGATTAGAGACTTATTGCCAACTAGTCAAACCTAGTTGAATAAAAGGAAGTTATTATTGATCAAGGCCCTATCTTTAGATTTATGGTACTTGCTAAGTAAAAGGTAGTGGATGCCTAATAGGTACATTTTGGAAATTAATACCTCTTTGTTTTTCAAACACCTATTGGGAACTATATACTTGTTTGGTTTTTATCATTTCTCTTTGACCAATAAAAATATGTTGTTGGTTAGACAACATGTGTGATTGTAGGGGTATATTGGTTTGTGACTGTTGAGGTACATTTATCACTACCTATAGAGGTGGAACATTTGTTGCCCCTTATTGAGGTGGCATAGTGTTCTACCTCTATTTTGATGGTAAATTTGATTATTTATATTATCATGGAATATTAAACATCCATAATTGAGGTAGGATAACATTTGTCACTTATTATTGAGGCAAATCATTAGCCATCACTTGATTACTTATTCCTTATTATTGCATGCTTGAAGTAGCTGGTTGAGGATTGGGATTAATCTACTATTATTGGTAATTAATACTTCTTATCCCCAGCTATTATGAACCACTTATTGTTGAGGGTTATTTATTGGTGCATTACCTCACCTTGGCCTAGATTGGAATACACTTGCATGTTATCCACCATATTTTGCACATTGTCTTGAGTGGAGCCCGCTAATTAATTCTTGAATGAAAGGGACATTAATCATGTCATCTATAAAGTAATCTAGGTAAATGGGTCTAAACCTAGATTATATTCACCTATCGAATCAACTAGTATTCTTGTTGAAGGAGTTAGCTTTATGAGTGGAGCATTTGATATGTTCATGACATTGAAATTTTGTGTTAGGTTTAGATAGATCTGATATGCTTGTTGTATTTGAGTGAATTAGTCTTCCACTATTCCATTTCCTCTTTTAAGCATATTTGGGTCTTTATATTAAACCAATATGAGCATATGAAGATAGCTTGTAGAGGCATGTTCCATAGTTCAGATCTAAGGTACATTTCTTGATACTCTAACTAGAATACATAAGTTTTCATGGGGATATTCTCCTACCTCTACAGCTCTAACTGAAACTTCACCCTTATTTTTAATCAAGTGATGATCAAAGAAGTATTGGTTATTTATCATCGACATGATTACATAGTATGGTTGGACTTGGACTTGTTTAATGATGGCTGATATACTAAAGAGATATTGGGATATTTTCTATTGGTCTTATGATAAATAGGGAGGTGTGTTAACCAAGTAATGTGCTAATGGATCTTGACTTTATTCCACATATTGATTAGTGTAAGGAGGATAGGGATCCATCTTAAAATCTACATCATCACCATATAGGTCTTGCAAAAAGTTATCATTCATGACCATGTTATCATAATCTAGATTATACATAATGTTGGTTCCCAATTGTACACCTTTATCATTCAGCCTTGTACACTTGAACATGGTGTAAATCAAAGATGATAAGCCTATAGTATGCCATTACCACCAAGGGAAGGCTTAGCATCTAAAATGGACTAAATGGAGAAAGTGACTGGGAGGAACCTACAAAGGGTATGGTTAATTCCCTACTACTTTAGGCTTTGCATGAACCAATGTGAGAGGACCTACTGAGGTAGCTTACTCACATGAAGGAGTTTATCACTTCAATATTTATGAGTAATTTTGGTATAAAAAGGCAAATATGGGAAAAACATAACCAAAATTATCCACTTCACTTGAGAAGGGTTGTCATGTGAAATACACAAATGCTATATGTCATATACAAGCTACTAAATATAGATGAGAGTATGGCTGAAATTTTCATTTTGGTAATTATTTAGAATAATAGGGAATAGGTAAGAATTACAAGACTAAGATTTATAGCATACATAGTGGACACACTTTAAACATGTAGGGTTTTGTGCATCTAGAAGGCAAACAACACTTATGATATGCAAAGAACATGCTATCTATAGAGTAAAATAGGGTAACGCCATATTTATTTGAATGATGGATAAAGGTATAGATGGGTAGTGAGTGAGCATAGAGAAGTTCACAAAATAGCTATACTATCTTCATTAACAAATGATGTTTAATTTAGAAATAGGTAAAATAAAATCATGCACAAATGATCCTCAAGATTTTATAAGCAATATTGCAAATCACCCTTCAAGAAATCCCTCCAACCTAATTCATGAGCCTAGGACTATCCTTAAAAAATGATATCAATGCTCTATTTCTAAATATGAAAATAGAAAGAATTTTATACTTTGGTTGTAGACCCTATAATGACTACCATGAAGAAGAATACATCAGATAACCAATATATCGAGCATGTAAAATAGAACATTGTACTTCAATAAAAAGAAGCAAAAATAAACCATGAATAGATTTAATTTATCAATTGAATCAAAGTTGACTATAATATGTCTTGAAAATTATATAACACAACATTATATGAAATAGTTTAGTAATAAGGGAAACATTTTGAATGTTATCAAATCTTTCTAATTATTTTACAACATAAATCAATTTGGCACAAAAAAATCACTCAGGGAGGATTCTCTAAGCTATAGATTCAGACTCAAAAATTACCCAACCTTTTTAAAGGGACAAACCCCCTTTACTTATATAATTTTAACTAAGCTTGGCATATTCCTAAATATGCTCCAATTGGAAAATTCTTTCATGGGCTTGAAGTCTGTTGCAGCAAACGTGACTCCTCATATTTGTACTCATGCTTCCATGATGATGACAAAAATGATACTCCACTATGGCAGAATATTTTTCATTATACACGTGGATAATAATTATGCAATAGACAAAACAACCTTTGTATCTTTGCATAATCAAACACAAAATGTACCTTTTTTATAAACATGATTATTCAAACTAAATTTTAAAGGGACATGCCACTAATGGGTGGAGTACAATGGTTTCCTAGTGGGAAAAGAGAAGAAAAGAGACAAGGGAAGAAACAATAAGAAGAAAGAAAAGGAAAGAGGAGTGGTGCCAACTCAGAAGAAATTGAAATACCCAATCATGCTCTAGAATTGATGTTGACAATTGAATCCTTTTCCAACTTGTTCTTGTGTTTGGTATATTTATCGATCATGGAGCAAGATCCTTTTAGTTTGGGTTGGCTTGGTACTTGAATTTGATTCTATATTCTTCAAACCAAGTGGAAAGCTTTTGAAGCATGACCTATTTTTCCCCCAATAATGTTTTGAGCTAGTCACAAGATTTCTCAAGTGATACTAACTACCTTATTGTATTCTCATCAAAGGATCCCTATGGTACATTAATGAGGATTTTAAAGGAAATGCTTATTACCTCTTCCATCAAGTCACCTACACCACCATGGTTCACCATTTTTTTGAAGGCAATGTCTATTTCCTTCATAGCAGTATTAAGAGTTTTCTCTTCCCCTTTCTAATCAAAGATTCCATCCCTAAGCATCATCAACTGATGTTTGATTACCAACTGGTATTCCTTGGGCCTTTTCCAATCATCAGGGGTGATGATTTTCTCTACCACTAGAACATCATTCCCCCTACTACACTTTTCATCCACCTTCATCTAGATATTTTCCCATTTCTTTATGTTTACATCATAAAGGAACATCTAGGCTTCACAATATCCCTTTTTATCCACTATGTCATTCAAGAATTCTAGTGTTGAGTGGATTATTTATTTTGATCTAGTGCTTAAATACCTTTTCCATTCTTATGTGGTGCATCCTATAGTTTTCAAATCATCACCTCAACTAAGGTCTAGTGATCCGATGGAGAAAAGAGGAAGGTCTAGAGCCTTAATGGAAGTTGGAGTTACTGCCCAAGGCTCACTCAACAAGTTTTTCAAGTATTGGATAATAGCTTGGTTTTTTTCCTTCAATTCTTCTATGGTGGCTTTATCTTTATCCATTATTTGTGCTACCATGTTAGCTATGACTTGTCAACTGTGATTCAGCTCCTTTCATGATGGCTCCATGAAATTTTAACTATAGATGGAGTAACTTTCTAGGGGAGCATCTTTCTTTAATGTATCAAGTGGAGGGACAATTAGCTCAACATTCCTTTCTCCCTTATTAGTGTAGGTGGTTATGGAATATGTTATGGCTTTCTTAGGGGGATTAAACTTATGCTTTTGAATAATCTTCATTACATCAATGTCTCTTATCTTTCTCATAATATCTTCATTCTCTATTACTTGCTCTACAACCTAAAGAAGAGGCCTAGTTTGAAATCCCACTAAAGTTGTAGACATTATGGATGGCCTTGAGATAATGAGGAATGGTGTCAATTATGAACTAGCTATAAGGAGCACCATAGGCTTGGGTTTTGGGATAAATACAATTTTTTCAATGTCTTCATCATTTTATTTCTCTTTGTCATCCCTCTCTATTCCATGCTTCTTCACCAAAGATAGTTCTGTTTGTTTCAAAACTTCACAATCTGACCCAGGTTGGTGTGACTCCATGACAAATTTATCGATAGAGCTCCCCTATTCCATGGGCTAGTTACAAGGCCCTATAACCACTTCACCTTATTTATTTGGCTAAGTCCCTAGGTTAGAAGAGGCTATGGTAGCTATTATCCAATGTTTCCCCTTATAAAATTGACTAAATACACTTTCCTTATTCACTTTTGTTCTAAGCCAATATTACACAAGTGTTTATTTCATTTTAGGCTTTTGTTCGGCCTTTTCCTTGTTTATCCTTCCTTTTCATTTTTCTTCCTTGTCTTCAAATTTCCCTTCAAAAAAAACCAAAGGACCACTTTTATT